>OY986963.1:5198108-5359910 GCA_963920575.1 Narthecium ossifragum | reverse complement strand
TTATTTTTCAAAAAAAATTTGTAATAACATTTTAGCAAAGTTTTCTAGAAAATTTTGTAGATACTTCGCACAAAATTTTGTACCAATTTTTATAGTAATTATTTGTAGTTACTTCCTAGGAAATTGTAAAGTAACTATCAATAATCTGGGAAGTAACTACCAATAATATGGGAAGTAACTACCAATATTTGTAGCTACTTCCCATAATTATAGTTACTTTTTCATAATTTGTAGTTAGTAACGCAGAAAAAAGGTAGGAAAACTGGGAAGTAACTACCAATATTTGTAGTTACTTCCCATAATTGTAGTTACTTCCCCATAATTTGTAATTACTATCGCAGTAAAAATGTAGGAAAACTGGGAAGTAACTACCAATATTTGTAGTTACTTCCAATTGTAGTTACTTTCCCATAATTTGTAATTACTATCGCAGGAAAAGGTAAGAAAACTGGGAAGTAACTACCAATATTTGTAGTTACTTCCCATAATTGCAGTTACTTTTCCATAATTTGAAGTTACTAACGCAGAAAAAAGGTAGAAAAACTGGGAAGTAACTACCAATATTTGTAGTTACTTTCCATAATTGTAGTTACTTTTCATAATTTGTAGTTACTATCGCATAAAAAAGGTAGGAAAACTGGGAAGTAACTACCAATATTTGTAGTTACTTCCCATAATTGTAGTTACTTTTCAATAATTTGTTGTTACTATCGCATAAAAAAGGTAGGAAAACTGGGAAGTAACTACCAATATTTGTAGTTACTTCTCATAATTGTAGTTACTTTTCCATAATTTGTAGTTACTATCGCAGAAAAAAGATAGGACAACTGGGAAGTAACTACCAATATTTGTAGTTACTTCCCATAATTGTAGTTACTTTTCCATAATTTGTAGTTACTATCCCAGAAAAAGGAAGGAAAAACTGGGAAGTAACTACAAATATTTGTAGTTACTTTCCATAATTGTAGTTACTTTTTCATAATTTGTAGTTACTATCCCAGAAAAAGGTAGGAAAACTGGGAAGTAACTACCAATATTTGTAGTTACTTCCCATAAATTGGTAATTACTTCCAAATATTTGGTAATCACTTTCATTATTTTGTAGTCACATCCCAATATTTGGTAATCACTTCCCAATATTTAGTAATTGCTTTAAAAAAATTCCGCAAAAAATTCCTATATTCCATTAATTTTCCCTACTTTTATGCCATTTTTCCATTTTTTTCGCATATTTTCCTATTTCCCATTAATTTTTTCTACTTTTCAGTAATTTCCGTTTTTACCGTTAATGCCTGCTCCCAAAAAAATTCCAAATTTTTTTTATATTTTCCGGTATTTTTTTATACTTTTCTACCATTTTTTCTCATTTTTTCCCGGGAATTTCCCTATTTTCTGGTATTTTCCATCTATTTTCCAGTATTTTCGTTTTTCCTATTAATACCCCCATTAATGCATGCATTCATGCCTTCCATGTATTGGGAATAGGTGTATATATTCCCAACCACTCCATTTAATGCCAACCACCTAATTCAAAACTATTCATCCATCTATCATTTAAAAAAATACATAAAGGGTATTCTAGAGATAAAAAAAGTACAGCTGTCCGAAAGGGGACTAAATGGCTTAAAATCTTTCAAGGAAACTATACAGCAAATAAAGTCTCCAAAAGAGACTAAACACCAATTTTTCGGAAAATAAATGAGCCAGATCATGATTTATAAAAACCGATCTTATATAATAGATTTCTTACACCATATATTTCGATCTAGCGTAACAATACTCATCATATTACCCTATATATATATGGGGAGTTCTTTTGATCAAACTTAAACTTTTATAACCTTATTTTGTTGTCTCTCTTCCAACCCATTTTAGCCATCTCCTTCCGATCACCGGCATATCAAAATTCCTCAATGTGGTCTCATCGTAAAGCACTGCGGCCATCATGACCGTCCAACCATTTAACCTTCCAGAAGCCAGCCGGCCATTTATCCCCACCTTATCACTGTTTCGTCCTTTATATCCCAATTTCGGTAGCGCCGGAGACCTCGTCGAGTCCGCCCACACCCACCACAACATCAACGACAATAGAATCAAACAGCGAATAAAATAAAGGGGATTTATAGACTACTAGGAAATACGGCTACAAAAATCTCATTTGTTACATCACCATCTTTAAACACCAACCACTCGTCGTTCCCAAGGCAACAGACCCTCCAGAGTACCACAGACAGCCCAAACATTTATTATTATTATTAATTAAAAATTAATTCTATATTTCACCTTCAAAACTTACTAAATATCATATTTCACTATATAATCTTGATAATCTCATATTTCCTCCAAAAAAAATACAGAAATCATTTCCAAAAATACTATTTCCTCCGAATAACAACTTTAGTCGTGATTAGAAATTATTATTGATCTAACTAGCGTGTCCAACCATGTATAGCCATCTTTTCATGTCCAAGGGTATTATTATTAAGTCACATTTAACAAATGTGAAATTTTAATCACGAATAAGAATATTAGATGGAGTCAGGGGTATTTTGTAAATGATCTTGTAATAATTTCAGAGAAAAATATGATATTATAAAAAGTTATGCGGAAATATAATATTATAATCATATTTAAGTAATTAGTAGACCGAGCTATTTTATTCTAGTATATTATGGGCCTTTTAAACTTTAATAAAGATGCCCGGTAGTGGCGCCGGAAGCAACCGCACGCGGCACGCCAGCAGATGCGAAACTTTCAATGGTCGGCGTCGAGCCTAGCCAGGGACGTTGCCTACGCAACCTTCTAACACGTGGCGCATACCCATTTGGCTGGAGCTGGCCGATGTGGTCCCCATACACCGGATTCCCATTCGCCGCTCCGGACGCCAAACTAGATTTAGATACTGTTTAATCCCCCGCTTAGCTTTGCGTGGTTACGTCGTGCCTATAAAAGTATGTTCACACTTCACAGGGGAGGCGTGGGTACGAGTCTTAAAAAAGCTCAGAGGCGGTGGCGGAGATCCAGCGGGCGAGACTCACCGGATCACACGCGGGAGACGAGGGAGCGGTTTCAAGGATGAAGAAGGCTGCCATCGCCGCCGCATCGGCTGCTGCCGCGGCCACCGCCGCAGCCTCCGCTCCGGCCGCTCATAGCTCCGGCAACGACTGCCGCGTCGCCGTCCTTTACCTCTCCGGTGAGGTAAGCCGAAATATAGCTCTAAATTAAATAAATTTAGGCCTAACTTTGGGGTAGATGAGTTGATAGTGATGTATTTGTTGGAATTTCTTTAGGGATCGGGGAAGGAGAGGGGATCGGGGACGAAGAAGGATAAGTTTGCGCCGAGGTTCGATGGGTTGAGGTTCATCGAGACGCTGGTGACGGCGCACAGATAAAGGCGGCTTCTTTCGGGGGCACCGCACCGCCATTTAGAGAAGAGGGATCTGCGAGTCTCCTCCGCCGTGTCTCTTCTATCTTGTGATAGATTCTTATTCTGTCGATTTCGTGATTACTAAGGATGAGTGTGAGATCGATCGACGCCGGTTTTGTTAGGAAGACAAATGCTCTTTTTCTTTTTCTTTATTGTATGATTTCTGATGGCCGTCAACTTATTAGTCTCAAATATTCTATATTTTCCGCTTTTTTTCCCCTTAATTTTGTAAGGAATATTCCTTGTCATGGGTCCCACTGGGCCATATGAGTGGCGATGGAGATCCCTTTTTAGGGACTGCGTGACAATTGACAGTAACCCCTGAAATGAGTGGGATCAATCTGCATTAGGAAATGTAATTTGGATTCATCTTGTTGGAGATCGACTCATAAATGGCTTTGAATTGGCTGGCTCTGTATGTGGGGCTTCTCATTTATATGTGACGTTGGAGATGGGAAATTAGCTTCTTCTTGTGTAGGTGTTAGCCGGTTACATACGTTGGCCCAACTTTTTAAAGGCTGGCGAGTGGGTGGTACGTTGGAGTTGGAGCATTGAAGTCAATGATAGAATTCCTATTTATGAAAAGAATAAAGATTGGTATACACTACAATCAGCAAAAGCTGTAATATACAAGAGTAGCATAATTTTCTCATTGATTTCACATGGATAAGCCATTATATATAACCCGAATATACCCTACAATCAGCAAAAGCTGTTATACCTGCCGCTTTCTACTCTTCTAATGATAGGGTCTTATCAGCAATGACAAGATCCGTATCCGTCTCACGTGGTGGATACTTTTCTTCTCTTAATGGCAGAAGAACACCCCGAGCTCCCAATTAATGGCTGGAAGATGACCTCTCTTTCTTATTTCATAATAGCATAAGCAATACATAACCCTAACTCCCCTTTTTATATCAAGCAAACCCTAACACCAAAACCCTAACACCCTTGACCAACTGACAATTGCCTATAGCCATAAGCCACAACCCGGCATCTGACTTGACCTCCTACCAACTTGACTACTACTCAAAACCGACTCTAGCCCCTATTAACTCTCCTACCAGACTCCTCCCGACGCTAGGCATAGCGCTGATTGGGTATAGGTACTCGGCTAGAACGCCGAGTCCTATCATCCTCTCCCCCTGGGAGACAGACCTTGTCCTCAAGGTCAATGTTAGGAAATTGCTGCCGCAAGACATCAACCTCCTCCCAAGTAGAATCTTCGGTACTCAAGGATTTCCAACGCACCAGCACCTCAGCTACATATCTTCGGCCTTGCTTCACCCAGCGGTAGTCGAGGACTTCTTGTGGTTCCAGTCGAGGCACACCTTCTTCGGTACAGGGCGGCACCTCTGCCGCTACCGGTGTCGTCTCCCCAACTCGCCGCCTCAACTGTGACACATGAAACACCGGATGAATTTTAGCTTCTCCAGGCAACAACTTATAAGCAACTGGTCCCACTCTAGCACCAACCTGGTAAGGCCCAAAATACCGATTAGCAAGCTTCTGATGAATCCGTCGAAAAACTGAGCTTTGACGGTAGGGTTGCAACCGCAAGTAAACCCAGTCGCCCACCTCGAACTCCTCCTTCCTCCGGTGTGTGTCCGCTAACTGGCGAGTTCTATTGATAGATTTGTATAAATTGTCCTTCAAAAGCTTCAGCATCTCGTCCCTTTCACCCAAATCCCAATCCACTTCCGCAACTAGCGATCTTCCCAGCGCATACCGCGAAACTCCTGGTTGTGGGCGGCCATACAAGGCTTCAAAGGGTGACATACCTGTGGAACTATGGTATGCCGTGTTGTACCAATACTCAGCCCAAGGAAGGAATTCCACCCATTTTCTTGGACTGTGGCTAGCAAAGCATCGTAAATATTGTTCCAGGCAGCGATTAACTACCTCTGTCTGTCCATCTGTCTGCGGATGATAAGCTGAGCTCATCTTCAATTTCGTTCCTTGCATCTTGAAAAATTCCTGCCAAAAACGACTCATAAAGACCCGGTCCCGATCACTGACGATAGAAGAAGGAATGCCATGTAATGGTACTATGTGCTGTACAAAGGCTGCAGCCACTCCCGCCGCCGTATATGGATGGTGCAGGGCGATGAAATGCGCATATTTGGTTAGCCTGTCAACAATCACCATAACCACCTCCTTCCCTGACGACTTCGGCAACCCTTCCACGAAATCCATCGTTATCTCATCCCAAACTTGTTGTGGCACCGGCAGTGGTTGTAGTAACCCCACTGGACTCCGCGTCTCACTTTTATTCCTTTGGCAGACATCACAGGCAGCCACATATTGCTTCACCTCTCTTCGCATTCCTTCCCACCAGAAATTCTGTTCCAACCTCTTATAAGTTCTCAAGAACCCGGAGTGACCCCCTACCAGCGAATCATGGACTTTCGCCAAGAGTCTCCGTCGGATGTCGGCTCCCAGTGGTACCACGACCCTGCCCCCGTTGCAGAGCAGTCCATCCTTCATGGAGAACCGCCGTCGCATTTGTTCTCCTTCGCCCCCGCCCGCGGCTGAGTCCCCGACGGCTCCAGTTCTGTCCGTGCTCACCCCCTCGCTGGTCGATGTTGCCGCCGCTTGTGGCCTTGGCCGCCTCCAAGCCTTCCGCGAGCTGCGCCGAGGTCCCGGTCACCTCTAACCGCCGCCGTAGGCCTAGCAAATATGGATCTGTCACATTTGCTGCCTTCAACTCCTCCCAAATCGCCGCTGTAGGAGCCGACATTGCTTGGACCTCCCCTGCTATGGCCTCTTCTTCTTCCAGTCGCCGGAATAGGTCCTCCTCTCCCGTACTCCCTTGGACCTCCCCTGCTTGTGCCTCTTCTCCTCCTAGTCGCCGAGATAGTGCATCAGCCACCGCGTTTTCCTTCCCTGGCTTATATTGGATCTCATAGTCATACCTCAGCAACTTTGTCACCGACTTCTGCTGCTCTGCAGTGCCGACCCTTTGCTCCAAGAAATATTTGAGACTCTTCTGATCCGTCTTGATGACGAACCTTCGCCCCATGAGATATGGCCGCCAGACTCGGATCGCCTCCATGACTGCTAGCATTTCCTTAGCATAGGCCGACCAGGACTTCTTGGTGGCCACAATAGCCTTGTTGAGATAAGCAATGGGCCGCCCCTGCTGCATTAAGACCGCCCCAATGCCCTCCCCCGATGCATCAGTCTCCACGACGAAGGTGTCGGTGAAGTCTGGTAGCGCCAGCACCGGGGTAGTTGACATGGCCGTCTTCAGTGCTTCGAACGCCGCCGTGGCCTCCATACTCCAGTGGAACTGACCCTTTCGTAACAGCTTCGTTAATGGCGCGGCGATCCGTCCATAGTCCCGAACAAACTTGCGATAATATCCTGTTAGACCCAGGAATCCCCGGAGTTCGGTTACTGTCTTGGGCATCGGCCATTGCTTCATGGCAGTGATCTTCGTCGGGTCAGCTTGCACCCCTTGGCCGGTAATAATATGGCCCAAGTACTCCACTTCTGTCTCAGCAAATACACACTTCGAAGGCTTAATAAAAAATTGATTACTGGCTAAGATGTCCAGTACTAACCTCAGATGCTGCAAGTGATCTGCCCAAGTCCTGCTGTACACCAGGATATCATCAAAGAAGACCAGAATAAATCGCCGAAGGTAGGGCTGGAAGAGTGCGTTCATGGCCACCTGGAAGGTTGATGGTGCATTGCACAGCCCAAATGGCATAACACGGTACTCATAATGTCCGCTGTGGGTACGAAACGCTGTTTTGTAGATGTCCTCCTCATGAACTCTGATCTGATGGTACCCGGCCCTTAGATCAAGCTTGGAGAAATACTGTGCACCATGCAGCTCATCGATCATGTCATCCACGGTGGGAATGGGGAACCGGTCCTTGATGGTGACTGCATTCAAGCCTCTGTAATCTGTACAGAATCTCCACGTGCCATCCTTTTTCTTGACTAACAATATGGGTGAAGAGAATGGGCTATTACTGGGTCTGATAAGCCCGGCCTTCAACATCTCGGACACCTGCCGCTCGATCTCATTCTTCTGGTAATGAGCATACCGATATGGTCGAATATTGACTGGACCGGTGCCCTCTGCTACTGGTATACGATGGACATGAGTTCTCAGGGGCGGTAGTTCCTTGGGTTCCTCCAAGACCGCCGCAAACTCCGTCAAGAGTTGTTGTACCTCCGTTGGGGGTTGTTTCCGCTGCTCCTGCTCACCGTCCTCCTGCGGCACCACCTGTAAAGCAAATAACTCCCCGCCTCCCCGGAAGTTCCGCTCCATCACACAACTGGAGATGATCTGTGGTACTGTAGTTTTGTCTGTAGTAATAGTATAAGGTACGCCACCCTTCTCAAAGCTCATGGTCATTGCCTTCCAGTTGTGAACCACATCCCCCATGCCGGCCAGCCAGTCCACTCCCAGTACGATATCTAACCCTTTCAGAGGAATGTCATATAAGGTAGTTTGAAACTTGTACCCTTTTAATCTGACGGTGACGTCGTCAAATCTTTCTCGACACTGGAGGCGTTCCCCCTTGGCGACCTTCACCGCGAACTCCTTAACTGGCGTGACCACTAACCCCATCTTCTCGGCCATGTCGGTACTGATAAAATTATGGGTTGACCCACTGTCAATTAGGACTGTGACTTGTTGCTTCCCAATCTGCCCGGTCACCCGCATGGTGCGTGGCCCCGCGTACCCTGTCAGCGCATGCAGAGATATCGCTGGATCCGTATGGCCTTCAGCTGTGTATGCTTCCGTCCCATCCTCCAATTCCTCTGCCTCTGCCGCTGGGCCCATCTGTTCCTCCGCATCAACTTCCACCAAAAAAGCTTGGGCTTTTGGCACTTATGGCCGGGTACAAACCGCTCCTCGCAGTTGAAGCACAACCCCTTCTCCCGTCGCTTTTTCATCTCCTCCCACGACAGCCGGCGTACGGTGGGGCTTGGTCGCCCCGGCGGTGTCGACATGAACCTGGGCCCTGCTACCGCCGGCCTTCTCGTCCCCGTCCCCAGACCCCTCTCGATCGTTCCCATGGTCGGTGGTGTCCGGCTGCTTGGCCGGTTCCCTTCGAGACGAGGACGACGACGCTGGTTCATCAATTTTTCCTCGATCAGTTTCGCCCTCTTGATGGTCTCTTGTAGTGTCGCTGGCTCCCACACGCGCAACCTCGTCGGCGACATCTTCTTTCAACCCCCAGAGGAAGGCTCCGACCAGCGCGGACTGTGTCCATCCCCGTACCCTGTTCGCCAATCCTTCAAACTCATCCAGGTACGCTTCGAACGACCCATGCTGCCGGATTTGCATGAGCGCCTCGTCCTCCCGAATGTATGCAACTGGCCCAAATCGCACCAGGAGATCCTCCGTAAAGGACTTCCATGTTAGCTCCTTCGCTGCTTCCTGGTACACCCTTTGCAACCATTGCCACCATTGGTTCGCTTTTCCTTCCAGGTGAAAGGAAGCCCAGTGCAGCCGTCGGTGATCCGCCGTTTCGTTCATTGAGAAAAACTGCTCCACCCGGTTGAGCCACACCACCGGATCATCACCGTCGAACTTGGGAAACTCCAGCCGGATCATCAGACCATCCTGCCGCCCGCGCTCCCAATCCTCCCGTTCTGGCGTCGGCGTGCGCCACTGTCGTCTGGAGGCCGACCCCCGTGCTCGTGGCCGCGACCTCGACATCCTCTCTTCCTCCCATGGTGGTTCACTTTTGGTTTTCCTCAAGGCCTTCTTCAAGTCGCGTAAGGCCCGTTCGATTCCCCCCATGCGTGCCTCCGTCTGGCGTTGCCGCTCGTCCGCAAGCCCCTGCTGTTCCATCGCAGCCCTCTCCATCTTTTGCAACGAACCTTTGAAGGCGCTATCCCTTGCCTGGAGGTTGGACGCCAATGCTTCCACCGATGCCTTGACGGTGGTAAGGTCAGATTCCAATGCATTGATCTGATCTTTTTGCGTCATCTTCGCAGGAACGACGGCTCTGGTACCACTTGATAGGGTCTTATCAGCGATGACAAGATCCGTCTCACGTGGTGGATACTTTTCTTCTCTTAATGGCAGAAGAACACCCCGAACTCCCAATTAATGGCTGGAAGATGACCCCTCTTTCTTATTTCATAATAGCATAAGCAATACATAACCCTAACTCCCCTTTTTATATCAAGCAAACCCTAACACCAAAACCCTAACACCCTTGACCAACTGACAACTGACTCCTATAGCCATAAGCCACAACCCGGCATCTGACTTGACCTCCTACCAACTTGACTACTACTCAAAACCGACTCCAGCCCCTATTAACTCTCCTACCAGACTCCTCCCATAACCGGCGCTAGGCATAGCGCTGATTGGGTATAGGTACTCGGCTAGAACGCCGAGTCCTATCATCTAATCTGCAAATGAAATCAATGATATGCTTCTATGCAAGTTTCAGATGACTGACGGTGCAACAAATGGTTCCTTCACAGGGCTCCTTAAAAACAAAAAGAATATACAGGACTCCTGTTGTTGAATAGGAGCAACACCAGCACATACATAGCCTGGCAGTTAAGGTCGAAACAAACAACTCACAGGGTTTCTAGTTTTACTGTACCATTAGAAGAACCCTCCGCTTAATAAGATTCATACCTTAAAAACCAGAGCCAGCCAAAGTAACTATCACTCCTGCACACAAGAAATAAATTCAGTAATATTGCAGTAACGCTGAACATCAAGAACACATAACAACCAGCTACTCAGACTCCTTTAGACACGAGGCATTCCTACCAAATCATCATGAAAGATGGGGTGATAAACCATAAAAAAGCTCAACATATCCGCTAACCACAGCAACATGTTCTTTTTTTTCCTCAACTTTCTAGACTAACTTGATAAATCTAGAACTTACACAAGTTTTTTTGAAGTAGACTATAATTACTGGCAATATGAGTCTGTTGCTGTCAATCTATTTTGCGAAGGAATCAGTTGTAGTCCAAAATAAGAAATCAGCTAAAACTCTATAGGCACGATTTCTTTTGTCTACCAAATTGAGCCAATGGCTAGGGATAATAAACACTGGAGATAACCACATATACATACCAACAATATAACAAGGACCAAAATAAGCTGCACAAAGTTTCTTGCAGCAACTATGCTACCAATCAATATACAAGGAGAATAGAAATGTGAAACCTACAATTCATGTTACACAAGCAACAGCTTTAACAAAAAGAAAAATTGCTCGAACAGAGCACAACTACTTAAGAACAACCAATTATCCTTAAACCATGACCAATGAATCTTGCCAAGTTATTTGGACCAGGATTCACAAACATCATTCAACTTTAAATAGCCAAGGCAACAGAGTATGTTCCCTCATCTCATCAAAAAAACAGAGTATGTTCCCAAAAAATCATCAAATTACAACTCCTTCAAAATTTTCTCATATCATCCCACTATCTTTGCTCATTCTTTCATAACCTAGGGCAACATTCCAGCAGAGGGCCATCAATCATCAAGACAGTATTTAAACACATAATAATTGTACACTGATACTCCCGCACTTCCAGTAAATGCCATCCTTCCTAGTATACTATAAAACCAATTTAAAACTTCTATCATGTTATTGTAAGTGACTTCCAACTTTTGTGGTTTTAACCTCAGCCTGACCAAATCTACTAACAAGTGTATCATTGAGCAACTAGCAAAACAGAAAAGCCCGACTCCACTTCATTCCTCATTTTAACCAACACATCGTTTATTCTGTATACCATATCATTCTCATGAAAGTAACCTTGGGCAGAGCCAACGGAAAAAAAAATTCCCAATTACACGAAGCCCGACATACAGTATCATTTAGCCATCAATCCCTGGAGCTAAATTTAGAGGTAGCACACAAGATAATGACATAAACTACTCAATAAATATGCCATGCCATAATTTAACTTCTACTAACTTTGCCAACAATCAAACTCCACTAAGAAGGAAGCGAAAGCAATTCATCCAATATAAGTTACAAAGCTCAAAAGAAGAACTATAAAAAACTATTCTATATAAATCAAACAGAAAAAAAAGGACTCAAACGACCTCTCTAATCAAACAAGCTGAAGCCCATGTCATCGTCGCTCTCCTCCTTCGGTTCCTCCTGCAACAATAGCAACAACCCATTTAAAAACACAACTTTTATTCGAAGAAGTTAAGGTCCATCAAATGAACTATTTCACAACCGAAACAGTAATCCCTCACCTTCTTCTCCTCAACAACCGGAGCAGCCGTCGCGACCGCGCCACCAACCCCTCCCGCCGGCGCCGAGGACACCGCCACCGGAGCACCGGCACCCCCTACAACAGAAACACCACCCACCCTCGATATCAGGTAACCAAATTAAAAGGGGCTGCCATTTTTATCCAAGTAGGAAAGGATGACATACGGGATCCGACAGCCATGATGAGGTCGTCGACGGAGCGCTTCTGGAGGAGTTTGGCGAAGAGAGATGGCCAGTACGAGTCGATCTGGACGTTGGCGGCCTTCACCAGCGTGGCGATCTTCTCGTCGGTGATAGCTAGGCCATCGTCGTGGAGAATGAGAGACGCGTACGTGCACGCGAGCTCTGCGGTGGCCATGACAACCCTCGTCTCGATCTCTTGGGTCTTTGGCTGCTCTATAGATATATTGTGGGGAGAGCGGCGCTGGGAGGAGGGCTTATATGACAACGAACGCTAGGGTTTTAGCACCTTTAGTTAGATGATGGCAAGCCAAAGGGTTTTGTCTCGCTGAGTTCCAGTGGGTAGGCCTTCCATTGTTTAGGCCCAAAATTAAAGCAGGCCATTTCACGTATTCATGGATCATGGTTGTTATATTGGGCCTTTTTGGGCTTGTTAGTACATGATGCTAGTACCCTTTTTAGCGATGCATTGCTGTCTTTTTCAATGCATCGCATAACCATCTAATGCTGTATTGCACATGATATGGCCATATCATGCGTATGCCGATGCGTGCATGCGAATTGGTGACCTTATGCTTCATCAGGCGATGTAGCTTACAGCACACCATGCAGATTGGGCAGCTTTGTTTGGTATCTACTCATCCCAAGTCAGAGTAAACTAATAAAATAAAAATAAAATCAGAGTAGAAAGCTTAATTATTCTTTTTTAAAAAAAGGCTTAATAGTTCATTGTATCTTTTTTGTAATCTAGGAACATTTTTTTTTTTTTTTTGATTAATTGAGCCCGTAGGCTAGTTCCTATACAACCGAATCTCAGAATCCCAATGGCCCCCTATCAGGGGACCATTCAAAAACAGCCTGAGCTTGCCTACACCACTTAGCAAGCCCATCGGCTTTGCTATTAAGAGTCCTAGGGATATAAATGAACATGACATATTCCATTTTCATAGCCAGAAACCACACCTCTCTGAGGATGCTGTCCACTTCAGCTGGCCACGCCCGCCTGCCATTCAGAATGTCAACCGCATGAAGTGAGTCGGATTCGATGATCACCCGGGCCATTCTTTTCCCCAACGCAGCGCTCATGGCTTCTCTAATCGCTAGCATCTCTGCGGCCAGCACCGAGCCCGCCCGCACCGGACATCCTTTCGCCCAAACAGGACAATCATCCTTCCCTACCTCAACAGCTCCAATCGCACACACATCCGTCAATGGGTCCTTTGACGCATCGACCTGAATCACCGGATCATGCTGCCCGGGCCTCCGCTCGTTGGCTTCCCTTGGCAACTCTGATTTATGGCGCCATAACTCACCCGCCAGCCGCCCTGCTCTCCTCATTACCACCATCGCTTCTTCACTGTGGCCATCGAAGACAATGGCGTTCCGATCTTTCCAAATTTCCCACATTCCATAGCAAAGTTTCGTCTTCAACTCCGCCACACCGGCACGTGAGGAAGACCCAGCCAGTAGCGCACATACCTCTTCCGCCTGCCATGGGCCATCGACCTGCCGACGCCCAGTCAGTATCGCAAGCACCTCCTGCGCGAAGCGACACTCAACCAGCGCGTGATCCAACGTCTCCGACCCCAGGCCACAACGCGGGCTTGTAATCTAGGAACATGATACATTACAAATCCTTTGGATATTTGCTTAGATAGTCTTGGAAGTAGTAGCAAGGCCTGCCCATAACATGAAAAGGAATAAGCTACATCATGGCAGGGCTGTGAGCCTGTGAGGCCCAGCTCATTGTTTGTGTTTCGACTGAAACTTTGCCCAAGATCAGCTAACTAGTCAATTATGCACCGAAGACTCCCGAGTGCAAAATTCTAAAAATAGCCAAACATGATAAGCTTCAACTCGCTCATCTTCGACTTGGTTTATCCCGATTGACTTCGTATTGCTATATTGTCATCATCTCAGAATGAGCTGGAGTTCAAACTGAAGCGAGGTGGCTTAAAAACTTCTATAATAATTCCAATGACATCATTAAAAAATAACGTCAATTCTCCACTCACAACAATGTATGGTTGGTTGGTCACCTTATAAAGGAGGTTCATAGACGTAGATTAGGTACTACAGTCAATAGTAATTAAGCTAAACATAGACCAAACGTAAAGACGATAAAGGATAAAACAATGAATCACCAGTAAGACTGGAGATGCTTCAAACCAAGTAATCCAATATTGACTCATGCATCCATTCCAGGGTTAAAATGTCAACTTCAAACAGCCTACGTTGATCAATTCGGTACTTGCTTTCCAAGTTGATTGTGGAACAGAATACTCTCATACCGACGAAAACAAAAGATGTAACAAGACCAGCTCTTAGATCTTCCACGCGGAGTAGAATCTAGCTACAACATGAAACTAGGATAAGTCAGCACAGGTTGGCAAAGAAGATTAACTACCAAGATCAATACTCAAAGAAAGATGATGCATCTACCGGCAAAATAGAAAAGGACACAGAGCCTAACAAAACCTGGAGGCGTATAGAAGCAGAAATCCTCTCTTAAAGTTTTCTTTAAAATGGTTTGTGCTACATTAGAAAGGCTAAATCCTATCCCACACCTTTCTTTTCCACTTGCTTGATATTTTGGATATCAGAAAAACACCACCTATTTCAAGCATCTGGAGCACAAAATATCATCTACGTGATGTTCATGGCTGGGCCCGATAAATAATATACGATCTGCATTTCCTTTAGAATGTGCAAGTGGCTATGTATACACTGTTATGCAGTATTTTCTTTAGAACATGCATGTGACTTAGCACATAGTCTACCACCATACCTAACCAATGTTCTGATTAGAGAGTTCATCACACTTTGATAACTAGCTCATAGAAAGACCTGCTTGCAATGATCTCTAGGTATTACATACAGAAAACTACAAATCCCATGAGAATCCACACTACTGATGAAGCCCTCAGTATTTTCCTGTTCATATTCAAAGATACTGACACATGCAGCTTGAATTTTCTTTGGTAAAGCATTCCATCAGTTGGTTAATTATTTTATGCTGCAGAATTATCATCGATGGAAGGCACCGTGCATTTACGAAAGCTAAAAGGATATGCAAGTTTTAGCACACACTAAAAGACGTGCATATGCAAATATGGCATAGTAGACTTTTTTCATCCTACGTAATATCCTTCCTACCATTCTGTTTCTGCCAACCTGTCAGACAATACGACAATACAACAATACAGATGCTGCAATCTCAAGTCATTATGAATCAACTTTCTTGAAGGTGTGTCAGTATGTGTATGCTTCCTAGAGTTATTGGATTGCCAAAACATCCACACAACGCTAATAACAGTTAACGTGGAAGAAATACTCACAAAGAATCACCTGACATCATCAGCCAGACCTTGATCTTGACCTCGATCTAGTCACATGCCAAAAATTCACAAAAGTAAACATCAGCATGATATATGCATGCATGTAGAGGCAAAAGAAAAGGAACTCTAGAGATACAGATTTAGATCTTACGTTTAAATAATAACCACTGGCTTTAAGCATCATTTACCTTGATAATCTGGCTGGAGATGCAGACTTAGATCTTGGAGATCCAGACTTTGACACTGACCTAGAGACAGGCCGGTCTATTGACCTGCTGCCCAATTCAAACGGTTTAGCCAACAGAATTAGCAATAAATCATCAAAACTGACAGAAATTTGAGGAACTTACCTCTGTTTCCGTCTAGGACTTCTGCTCCTACTAATGCTCCTGCTTTTGCTCCTACTCCTTGACATACTACTCTCGTACATTTTCACCTAAGGTAAAGCAAGTAATAAATCAAAGAAGACCCAAAATACAGCATATTGCAAACAAGTTTGGACATGTAAACAACCTCGAAGATAAAGATCATGCTATTGCCTTAACAAATTATGCATCTGTGCACATATAAAATCCATCAGGGAAAATCCCTATGGTGATCTTCATGCTGATTGACATTAAAATATGCTTGGGATTATGCATGATGTACTGTGACACCTGCATGGATATTGGATCTTACAAAAGAATGAACTAAAATCGAATTACATGTGTTCGCAATACAAGCAAAGAGATTTTAAGATTATCATAAGCAGAGATCATCAAGAATGTAAAGACATTTTCGTGTTGAAAGCAACAGGTTTTAGAGAATCCAGATAAGAATCAGATATATTCATGATAACAGAGCTATATTCTACAACCCAATAAGAAATATCATCTTGATCTAAAGCCAACATGAAGTCCAACCAGATCATTCCAAAATACCAGGAAGCAAGAACAAAATAGGAAATTTTAATCAACTGAAAAATAACAGGCATTTAGTTGAGTACTTTCATAAAAAGTGGCAACTTATCTAGTTAATTCTTGATAAGGTTAGTAAGACGCTTACACGAATATAGGACCTTGAAAAGGGATTCCTGAACTCAGTGTCATCTAGCTTTCGAATCTGTTATCCAATAAAAAAATTTTAGGCACCATACAGCATGCCAAGACAGTAGAAAAAAGTCAGCATGCATACTTACAGCAAATTTCATGTCCTCATAGTTGGTATAGTCAACCAGGCCCATGGTTCCTGAAAAGTGCATGTTTGAATTCAGAAAGTGGGCATGACCTAAGATAAGGATCTCAAGATCAAGATGTCAAGCTAGCATGAGGAATATATTGACCAACTAAATATCAAAATCACAAGTTCAAATACTTTTCAAGGAGCCTCATAGACTATAAATATGCAACAGATATTGTCCCTGATATGCTATCGCAACATCTCACCAACTGGTCATCTTTTATTATAATTTTGTGGATAAGTTGACTAAACATAAAGCTGCTACTCAAAGAAGTACAGAATAAGGAAAAGGCCAAATCATCATAGCTTTTAACAGAATAAGTACCAATGATAAATTGCTCGATTCATAACAGGAAAACCCTGCAGACTTTTCTGGCAGAAACTATTAAGTTGAATCTGGAAACTTGGACCCAACAACACCACTTCTAAACAAGAAGACGTACAAAACAGTAAGGCAACGTGAAAAACTTGTCACTACACTAAGGAGGAGGGGGGAAATCATTAACATGATCAATGAATCACATTCCGCCATAGTCAATATAAATGAGACATGATTAAAGAGGCTCACAAACTAGGCCATTCAGCAAAAGTAAAACATATTTTGAGGCAGCAAGTATGTGAAAGGTACATACAGGCTTGCACATACAAGCAAACGTGTAAGCACCTTATTTAGAGCAACAAAGTTATATTTTTGTTTGAAATAAACAGGTATATCATCTATAGGAATAGTTATATATTCAAAACATATAGATGATACTTCGCCCAATTGCTCATTATTAGAACTTCATAGGACCTACCATCACCATCTCGGAAAACTTGAGCAAAACAAACCTCCCCGGCTTTCCGCATGTGATCCTGACAAAGATTTTCACATAATGATTTGTGGCAAAGCAGAAAAGTGATTAAATCAACACAAAATCCTCACACCTTCAAATCTTGCCATGAAGCGGAAGATGGCAGCCCACGAACAACAACTACAAAAGTCAATCAATCAACAGGGAAATTCTAAAAAGTTCAAATTGTCTTGCATAGATGGATAAGCAACAGTTCTAGAGGTGTAGTTAAAGCAGCATGAAATCCAAACTCCATTAAATGGTGTTAAATAAATCTCTCATACACACCTCGATATTCTGAACGGCGGGAAATTCCATATTTGCTGCCTCCGCCTCCATAACCACTACTGTGACTCATTGAAGACGACTGTCCTCTACCACCATGGGCAAGCTCAACCTGTGAAGAGACCAATTAAAAAAGATTACTTCTTAGAAATGTTTTGTAAGACCACAAAGACAGAAGTTGAATTAATTACCCTCAGACGGTGACCATCAAAATCATAGCCATCACGACCTCTAATCGCATCTTCAGCATCACGAGAACTTTCAAACTGGAAAACAAGTTTACTAGAGCATGAAAAGAAAGGACAAAATCCTTGAAGTCAAAGATGGAGAAACAAGAATACTTACCTCCACAAAACAATAACCAGGAGGACGAGGAGGATTCTTCAATTCTATTTGCACTATATTGCCATACTGCAATAAGAGTGAAAATTCAGACAACAAAGACATAAATAGAACAATTTCTGAACATTAGCTAATGATGCTATTCTAATACTAGCATTACTTAATGTAATTTCCGAACCTCTTTCTGAAAAGTGCACATCCAATTAAAATGTTCAAATACAAAGTGGTAAAATCGCTCACTGCATGCACCTTAGTTACAAATGTTCAAATACAAAGGAAGCACAATCTGTCTATTAGCTAAGTTCAAGTGTGAGTATCCAGAGTGCTCGGCCCATGGGAAGTGCAGTTAGCCCTACATTTTACTCACTGCAGTTCAAAAGTAATGTTCATGTTTCAAGCCAAAATGAACTAATATTCTACAGTTTAATTCAAAAACTGAGAGCCTACAAGCTCCGAGTTCTATAAAAACCATCGAGAAAGCTGCTTTATTTTCGGCCTGGGAATCTATGGAGATGGAGAAAGCCTTAAAACAGAATTTACCTTCAAGTACAAAGGAAATACACTAGTCACACCAAATGGAATTAAATAGCCAGATGAATCTGCTGCCGTCCAAGCAGAAAATTCAATCCTCCACAAAGCTATCTATCTCGTCCACTTGCACTTCTTTATAGCTTGTTTGAGTTTTTATGATATTACACGAGTCCTTGTAGTTTGTAAGATACCAGTCGTGTTTGGGTCATCATGGACATATACATTCATGTAAAATATATTTCAAGTAAGATTAAGCAGTTCCGATAGATATCTAAGATCTATCATATTCTATTGGTATTAATGTCCAATCGACTCAACTGGCAATTATTTGTTTATGCCTCTCACCAGAAACTGGCAGGAACAAAAAAGAAATGCCTTCGCAATTGACCTTCTTTATAAATGGAAATAAGAGATTATAGTTAAAGAACAAAAGGCATCACATGAAACCTTTTAAGAAAAACCAAAAGAAGCAGCAGATCTAAACCTTATAGAACAGATCTTCAACTTCAGATTCTTGTATATCTCCAGGAAGGTTACCCACATATATAGTACGGCCGGGACGACCAACCATGATTGATACAAGAAACTGCAATTATAAGAAGAGAGAATGAAGAATAAAGACAATAACAATTAAGAAATTAAAACAGCAATTACCTACAATCTTTTCTTCCTAGTTCACAATGATATGGACCGCATTCCACAAGTGACAATTAGAGAAATTAAACAAAAACAATGAAGCAGACCAAGTGAGCAATCCTCGATGTGAATTGTGCTCCACAAGCTCCATTGCTCTATGCTCCAAAAAGCTCCATAGCTATTAGAAATTTGAAATAAATATCGACATATTTCATCCTCTTATCAGTTTGCACAGTAAAGCTCCTCTGCGTTTTTCAGAATCTCCTCTATGAAAATACATAACATTCCACCCAGACTTGTCCACTCCTCTACAGCCTTACTGGTGGCTGCAAAGCTCCTATCTGCCCCAGCTTCTTTCATCTATCATAAAGAAAGTGTCTTTGTTATTTGGTGCATGAAGATTAGTCAGGTCTGTTCATCATGCATTGAAGAAAATAGTTCTTTGGAAAATAAGTTATTACCAGATTTAACTCAGGTCATACTCACTTATATCAATGAAAGGATGCATACTTGGACAATAGCTCTCTTGGAATAACACGAACAATAAGATTCTGTGTTAGAATTACGATGAGATTGATATTTAACATAGAAAATTAAAATTCTGCTTAAATCCTGAAACGGATCATGAAAGGGCATGACATTTATCCAAATGCAAACGGACGCAGAATACTCTAAATTGGCAATCAGAAATATACGGATAGAACTGAACTACTTGAGTTAGAACAGAATGAGAAAGGGATAGTTTTAAAGGACATATATTACATCGACAAAGCAACGATTATGGCAGCAATTGGAATATTTATCCTATCACCACTAGACTTAGTTTTAAAGGACATATATTACATCGACAAACACTTTTTTCTTCTGCTTTTGGTGGATTTGAAGGAAGAATTAAAATTAAAGGCAGCCCCCACCAAGAACCAACTCAAAGAACAAACCCCACTGCCCCCTTCTCAGTACCAAAACAACCTGGACGCTGTATTACACGACAATAATCCTATCTTGGCCTTGATGGGGAACAACGGTTAGCTGGAACAATTATAAGAAGATTCTGCAATCTCAATACCAGTAGACCACATAATCCGGGGATCCAAAGACGCATCGATAATGAGAAGCATACCGAAGCCGGAAGGGTCGCGTGTGAGGGAGAGAGCCTCGTCGACGGCGGAGAGACTGAAACAGGGCTTTGGCTCCGACCAAGATCACCAGCTGAACCCCAGTTTTTAGATTAGGGCAAACATTTGTGCTTCCATCGACTCGAGCCCCGCGGGGATGCCGATTCATAAAGCGGGCCGAGTTGATGCCGAGCCGATTTCAACATGTTCTGTTTGGGCTGGGCTGAAACCTGGATGCTTGTAGCCCGTCTACGGAAGCTTAGCGAACCAGAGCATAAAGCAAGACTCCGGAGAAGATTGTTGACGCATTCGACCCAGGATATTGTATTTTAATTTGAACCAA
The DNA here is from genome assembly GCA_963920575.1 of Narthecium ossifragum. NCBI lineage: Eukaryota > Viridiplantae > Streptophyta > Magnoliopsida > Dioscoreales > Nartheciaceae > Narthecium > Narthecium ossifragum. The sequence goes on along the minus strand of OY986963.1, from coordinate 5,339,422 downwards.
TACCAGAGCATAAAGCAAGACTTGGGAGAAGATCATAGTTTTTCTCTATACTCTCCAATAACCGTATTCCATTTAGTTATTGCGAATAACGTCTACTTTATGATGACATTGCGAGAACAAAAAGAGACATTCTATCAACACCACAAGAAATGCTACCCATATCATATTTTACTTGCTACACCCACCTACAATCCCCATTGTTTGACTAGCCACATCATAAATCTATCCAAACTACCCTTAACACCACACAGCTTCTCTCCATCAGAAGGCTCTAGGTTGGCAACCGGCAACAGCAGCTCGCTGAACTTCACATCCGACCGGCCATCAGCGAGCGTCCTTTTCGTTGTGCCTCAAACCGACGACCTTCGCCCCTCCGACCGATGAGCGATGGTGGCGAGCGGATCGCGAAGCTGTTCTCTAGCGAGTGGAGCGCGAAGCTGTTCTCTGTTTTTCCTGCGAAACGGTAGTTTAATCCCGGTTGCTTTGATTTAAGTTCGGGTGTTTGCTTCCGATCCAATTTTATATGCATCGAAAGTTTTATACCGACGGTATTCGAATGCCGGTAGTCTAATGCCGGTTGCTTTTATGGTTAATCGGTATTTGTATACCGATGTTTATGATTATGTTTCGGTACTTATGTACCGTTTTATGGATAAGTTTGCATTCGGTAGTTTGATACCATTTATGTTGTTTTTCATCAGTATTTTAATACCGATTGTTTTGACTATGCTTCGATACTTATATACCGTTGTTTTTGTGTTTCTGTCGGTATCATGTCACCGATTAAAGCTGAGACATTCTCCTCTTACATCTCGTCCGGGCTAAAAGGGTGGACGGTGAGCTATGGTGGTGGGTCTCAGGAACGGCGGTGGCATCGTAGGGAGAGGAGGCGGACGAAGTCATCCGCATCGAGGCTATAGGCGTGGATGAGAAAGCGAGCCTGGGAGAGGAGGTCAGCGTCGCCATTGTGTGCCTATTCTCCTCAGCGGGCGTCCTCCCCATCTGTCGCATCTCCGACGACCGCGTCGAGCTTCGATCCCTCCTCAACAGCAACAAGAACTCTATGAAGTTTGGCCTCCCACTTTGGGTTTGAGCTCTCACCTGCGTCGTCGGACCGTCAGGAAGCACCGTTCACCGTTGATCGCGCGGGATGCTAGAGACTGAATCCGCCCTAGAGCGTCGTTCTGACGGCAAATGATGGCGCGGATTGAGAAAGAACCTCGCCGGCGACGGCCGTAGTATATTTGAGGACGGGGTTGGATGGGGATTTGTATAGGTTGGAGAAAGATGGGGACGTTGTGGGAAGACGCCGGTGTCACCATTGCGTGCATGCTCTTATCAGCGGGGGTCCTTCCCATCCGAATCGGTTCACCAGTACTGATAGAAATTCAAAGAATCGGTATTGATCAACCGATTTGGATGGCATAGTTCACCAGTACTGATAGGAATTCAAAGAATCGATACTTATGAACCGATTCGGATGCCATTTGAACTGTACCATAGAGAAGGGACATTTGAGACTTTTTAGCTTAGGTTATTACGCGTATGCAAATATGTGATGACACAAGTCGTTGTTGTGGTGTCAATAGATGCACCCGAACAAAAAATATCCCATCTTAATGGTATTTATAGTTAGCCACCTCCCGTAGGCACCCCGCATCAGATACCCCAAAGGCTTCTCCAGGGCCGGCCCAATGAAAATTGGGGCCCTAAGCGAAAACATCAACCGGAGCCCTCGCAAAATTAATGTTAAATAAAATAAAGTAATTATTATGTTTGTTTTTTTAAAATATTCTAAATTGTTAAATTGTTAATGAAGTTTTATATTTTTTATATTATACCATAAACTGGAGCAACAATTTGTCAAGTTTCAAAAAGAACAGTCGAGTAAGAACGTGAAATCAAAAGATAATGGAAAGATAGATGAGCATGCATGTATTGAGTATAGAAAATAGGTTCAAGACATAATAGAGATAGAGAGATCAAAACATATATTTTGAGGATAAGACGGTAAAAAGATTGAGTAGAGAATTAATAGAAAAGTAAAAAGATGACAAAATAGGCTAAATGATCAAATGGCTTTAAACTTGTTAGAAATCACCATTTATTTCTTAATTTTTTTTAGAACAATGTTTAACAGATGTGCTAAATTAGCTATTACCTTTTGGAACAATCAACATAAACCTTATGGGCCCCACTTTTTTAATTTAGGGTTTGAGAGTTATTAAGCATGTCTTAAATTTCATATTACCTTTTGTGGCATTTAATTTGGAGGCCTTTTGTTTAACTTGGGAATGTTGTGTAGTAGATTAAACAAGTTATTAAAGTTATAATTAATGTTTGAATTCATTAAATCCTTGCATTTGGAGGCCCTCTTCTAACTCGGGGCCCTAGGCAACTGCCTAAGTGGCCTTATGGTTGGGCCGGCCCTGGGCTTCTCTTCCCTGTTACAGGGAAACATACATAGGGAAATGGTCATATACAATTGTTAGACATAAATATAATAATATTTTAAAGTCATTTGGGCGATTGACAAGATCAATTGTATTTTCATAAATATTGTTATTAAATGATCTTCATCTTTAGCTTTGACATAGCTGAAGTATCTTGACCATAACTTTTACATCAAATATTCAAATTGGCCGATTCTTGAACCATTGAAAATAGGACAAAAAGATCTACAACTTTTATTTTGACGAAATTTTAGATTCCATCGTTTAGTGTGTCAAACTGACAGCCAAAGTGTCCAGTGATAAAATAGTAAATAATTACTGAATTTCCAAATGTCATCGTCCAAAGAATGTCCGATTTCATCGACCAAATTCCAATCGGTCGATTTCCATCGCCCATGTCCAATGGACTATATTTTGATCGATTATTTTAATAACCGTCGTCGATGTGGTCTGACTATTTCGATCATAACTTTTTCATACGATGTCCAAATGAGTTGGTTTTTGAACCAATAAAAAGGGAATTCTAAGAACTACAACTTTTATGTTAAGAGGTTTTCCAAATTCGAAGGTTATCATTGGGAAAATTATAGTGGAAGACAAAACGCTCTATCTGATGGCATTTTCATAAATAACTGAATATGTCGACTAGTTATGCAGTTCTGACGGTTTAAGATTCAATTTTGACAATTCCAAAGCAGTTCTAAAGTAGTTCAGAGCAGTTCTAAGATAGTTCCAAGCAATTCAAACGGTTCCAAAATAGTTATGTCAGAAACTATAAAAGACAGGAAGATGCAGAAGAACACTCTCTCCCGAAATCAAGAGCAAAACAACTTTTTACCTCTATTTCCAATGTAGTCTTTTATCTTTATTTTCAATGTAGCTTTATTTATCTTAATGAAGCCTTTTCTTTCCTTTAATTCCCTGCAATGATGTCTTTCATTCATAGGAGTAATGCTCGCATAGTTCCATTCATAGAAGTAGTTCTAGCATAGTTCTATCACTCATAGGTGTAGTTCTAGCATAGTTCATCACCCATCATTCTCATTTTCCATGACTTCTTATCATTTATTTTGTCACCACTTCCCATCTTCAATTTTCCATTATCTTTACTTCGCATCCATTTTTCTGCATCTTCAACACCTCTGTTCGAACTGAGTGTTTGAAGGAGTTGAACCTTCACGTCCTTGATTTTGACATTTTGACTAGTTTGATCATTGCCGGTCAACTATAAGATTTCCTCATCAACAACAACCCATATCAATCTCCCTACCCCTTCCTTGTTTTAGGGGAGAGCTATAGTGCTCCCCTATATGTTGGGGGGCACCGCTCACCTCCATATCCTATATTTTATATTAAAGGTTTACTGGTGGGATCTATTATTTAAAAAACAAAAACATTAAACCTATCGAAAACAAAAGGAAAACATCAATGACATAGTATAATATTTAATTATTATAATTATATGGGCTTAAATATGCGTTTCGTCCCTGAGGTTTCTGACAAGTTTTTATTAAGTCCCTATATTTTAAAAATTCCGGATTGAATCCCTAAGTTTTTGTAAACCGGTCTAATCTGGTCCTTCTGTCCATGCACCGACTATCGGTCTAACGGAGAGGCCCAGTCAACTAGTCAACTGGTCAACATGAGTTGACTAGTCCACTCAACCATTCTCAATTCCTCCGCCGGCGATGGAATCGACGCCTTTGGCCACATCGGAGGGAGGAGACGTAGGGGAAGGGGAGGTGGAGGAGGCACTGCTATGCCACATCATCACTAGTAAATTAAAATTGGCCCGATTTGACCGGTTTGTGATCTGGTTCGGTTGAGCCGTCATTAGACCGATAGACGGTGCATGTACGGAAGGACCAAATTAAACCGGTTCACAAAAACTTAGGGATTCAATCAGGAATATTTAAAGTATAGGGATAGACGGTGCATGGACGGAAGGACCAGATTAAACCGGTTCACAAAAACTTAGTGATTCAATCGGGAATTTTTAAAGTATAGGGACTTAATAAAAACTTGTCAGAAACCTCAGGGATGAAACGCATATTTAACCCTAATTATATGATTGTCAAATAATAAATGAAGAATAGAACGAGAAAATAATATGAGAGAATGTGTATTTTAGTGATGTAAGGAATGATATAGAAAAACTGATGTAGAATATTATAAATAAGAAAGTACTATATATTGAAATATTTTAAAGAGGATGGGTGCGGAAGATGACGTGGGTGGCCTGATTATATTAGTCCCTTGTTGGAATTTGGTGCAAAGACCACCTACCTTTCGTTTTCACGTTTTTTGGTATATTTTGCCATATAAAATTTAAAGACATAAACACCCTACGGAATCTCCTTTTCATTTCATAATTATTTTTGATGAAAATAACCTCAATGCCCAACCAAGAATAATTTTGTCAATCTATTTTTTTAAGTGAGAAGAACCAATTCAATTTTATATGTTAAATGGACATCATCCCATCCAAGCTATAATCAACTATAATAAATGAATTGCCATGAGACCATAATCCACTAGAATTTTGCCATTCCAACTTCTTTGCGTTAGATCGTGCTTGCTTGTGAGCAGCGAAGGCCTAGAGACTAGAGTGGTGGAGTCTTTTACCAGAGTGGTCAATATCGACTCACCGTGGTCCTCTGATTTTAGTAGTGAAGTGGACCATCACTCCACTCTCTAGATCATAAAATTGTTCAAAAAGATTCGAACTCAAGATCCCAGAAGGTTTCTTAACTGAAGATATGGACCACATGGTGAATGCACTTCACTCTCCTCTGCCACAAAGTTATCCAGTCATTATTACAACAAATCTTGCGAGATACAAAGCCCTGTTCAGAGGAAAGACTTGCGCAGTTGAAACACCTGCCACGTGCACTGTATGCCCAGCTCTAAATTTACGGCGTTTAAGCGTTACCTTACCGAAAGGCTGCATTGCATGCATGCCTCACTCACCCCTTTCTCCCTTGAGTCCTTGTATCATCCATGGCATTTTCGCATTGGCACATTGGCAGCCAAGCCACATGGGAGCAGTACTCCCAGACTGCAACGATCGAAGCAAAGAGATAACACTGTCCTCCTCCACTCCTTCTTTATTATATATATCTAAGAAAAGAATAGCCCCAACCCCACCCAATTAACCTGGCCAGCTCTCCGATTCCCCCTCTTCCCATACTCCAAGAACCCCCAGCCAAACTAATAGATATCCCCATCATCCCATCACCACCGTCACGTCTCCCCCCCGGCTTCCACTCCCCCGACCACCCATCTAACGTCATCCGCTTTACTCCACACCGGAGCAATGACGGCCGTCGCCCTCCTCCTCCCAATGCTGCTCCTCCTCCTCCTTTTGGGACCAATGCCGTCCACCGCAACGCCCTCTTCTCCGGTTGGCATCAACTACGGCCAAGTCGCAAACAACCTCCCCACCCCGTCGGCGTCGCTGCCTCTGCTCAGCTCCGTCAATGTGGGCCGCGTCAAGATCTACGACGCCGACTCCCATCTCATCTCCGCCTTCGCCAACACTGGCATTGAGCTCGTCATCGGCCTCCCCGACCGCTGCCTCCCCGCCATGGGCGACGCCAATGCCGCCCTCAATTGGATCAAGGCCAACGTCGCCGCGTACACGCCGGCGACGAAGATCGCCGCCGTCACTGTCGGCAACGAGGTCCTCACTTCCAACGACACCTCCGCCGCCCAGAACCTCCTCCCGGCCATGCAATCCCTCCACGCCGCCCTCGTCACCCTCGGCCTCGACCGCCAGGTGTTCGTCACCACCGCGCACAACCTCGCCATCCTCGGCACATCGTACCCACCATCCGCCGCCGCCTTCCGGAAGGAACTCATCCCGTACCTCTGCCCCCTTCTCGATTTCCACGCCAAAACCGGATCCCCCTTCTTCGTCAACGCTTACCCCTACTTCGCCTACAAGGCCGACCCCAAGGGAGTCCCCCTCGCCTACGCGCTGGGAGAACCCAATCCGGGGATCACCGACCATGGATCCAAGCTAAACTACCAGAACATGCTCCACGCGCAGGTGGACGCGGTGTACGCCGCCATCGCGGCGGCGGGAGGGGCGTCGGCGAATGCGATAGTGGTGAGGGTGTCGGAGACGGGCTGGCCTTCCGATGGGGACGAGGACGAGACGGGCTCGACGGCCGACAACGCGAGGAAGTACAACGAAAACCTGATGAAGATGGTGGCGGAGGCGAAGGGGACGCCGGCGAAGCCGGGGGTGCCGCTCTATGCGTACGTGTTCGCCCTCTACAATGAGAACCTCAAGCCGGGGCCCAAGTCGGAGAGGAACTACGGGCTCTTCAAGCCGGATGGTACACCGGTTTACGACCTCGGCATCACGCAGATCCAGGATAACTCCACTTCCGGGGGCGCCCACGGTGGTGGGGGAGGCAGCGGGGACGGCACGTCGCCGGATCAGGGTGCGGGGGGTTCGTCTTCGGGGTACTACTCCATCTCCGCCGCCGCGGTAAGTTGTGCTCGGAGGAACAGTTTAACTACATTGGTTAAACCAATGCTCTCTCTTCCAGCTAATTATTTGTATTTAATGGTGTTTTTCATAATTTTATTTTTTTTAAACAGGAACAGTGGCTGAAGTGGAGGGGAGGAGTGGCGATGGTGGCCGGCATGGTCGGTACGGTCGGTATGGTGGTTGTCTGAGAAGGAGATTCGTTGGGTTTATTTCTTTCTTTCTTTTTTTCTAGTCTAAGTTTAGTAAATTTGTTGATATGATTTAGGGGGTTTAGTCTAGATGGGTTGATGGATGAGATGAGAAAGGGGTGGAAGTGGTGCAATGCAACCACTGCCAAGCAGACAAGTGTCATCCTTTCTGTGGATAAGCGGAGGGACCCTGTTGTCTAGACCGTAGAATCCAAATTTTTATTTGTTTAAATGTGGATCTATTTTTTCCTAAAATATGGTACAGTTTGATCGATCTCGAATCTTTGGTTCAAAAAGTGGCAGAAATTTTTTTTTGTCTAAGGGGTCAACCGAATTGATGATGCGCATTTGGTTGATTACTACTCTATTGATTGATTGATTGAAAACTTTTTGATGTAGCTGCTTGGAACCGTTGCTCGAATACTATTGTGATTGAAAACTTTTTGAAGTAGCTGCTTGGAACCGTTGCTCGAATATTATTGCGATTTCACGTGATGATGCCAGGCATGGCAGACATTTTGTTCACGTTGCGTCATCGGCTTGCCTACTTACTTTCTATGACATTGAGTGGTCCACCAACCAATAATGCACGTGCCGAGATGCCTTGATTTTTGAAATTGGATTATGATAGCTTTTTTGGGTTCCAATAGTAGTACTTGTAATTATGCCAGGTTTCAGATCTTTATAAACTTTTAAATACAGTCTCGTGCTGAACATCTGCCCATCCTGACCGACAACTACAGCTAGCCTACAGCAAGTAGCACTCGAACATGCATAATAGTTGTGGAAGAGCTACTACACCTGCATTATTTTGACACCAATTCCGCAGCAAGTCGGCGCATCATTGACCAGACTGGACTACTGCTCCTCCTGTAACTCTCTCTTTTTTTTTCTTTCATTTCCATGCATGCAACTATTAAATATAACGAGGGTCTTTAAACTAAGACACTCTCCCCCCCCCCCCCCCCCCCCCCCAAGCAAGAATCACCAGCTCAACTAGTAATAAGGGACAACTACTTGCATACATTTAAGACCAATATTGATTGATAGCCAAAGTTCTGCCATGCAAGAAACATGCGGTCATGAACATAACAGCGACCATGTCCTACCATACGCATAAGTACAATGATCACAGCTTTATGATGCGGGAAAGGAATAGAACAAAGAATCATAGCTGTAATATCCTGCCACGAGGAATCCAGTTTTTCCATCTCACATATCCAATGAATCATTGCAGGTGGCTAAAATCCAAAGATAAGGAAAGTATCCTGCGTGCTGTCACTCAAAGGACATAAAACACTGTAGAATTGCACACCAGAACCTGGGTAGAAAAGCCAAGATATTGCAGAAAATTGTAAAAGTAAGTACCAAAGGCATTACTTTCACCCGTCATCTATTTTTCACAATGAAACTTGTAGTTATTTGTCATCTGATTACACCAACACTTCTAACATGTTGCAAAATTTTGGGCAGGAAAAAAAGAATGAATTGTTTCAATCGACCTCACCTGCTTATCAATACCTATTGACTCCTCAAACATCAATAAATCAATATTGGACAGAATAGGAGTAAAAGTGGTATGGAAGCATGGATGGGAGGCCGAGAGAGTGTGCGCTGATAACCATCTTGTAGGCCTTTCAACCATGATAGCAGCACAGTTAGATATCTTCAATGAAATATTCCTATATCCCATGTATATGCAAGGATACCTGGTTGAATCATGCGGGGAAGCCATTTTAACTACTTGAAGACTCTGCATGATCCGGTCCCTCCTCGCCCATCATAGATCCAACATCAACTCTTTGGTAGAACAACACGTAAGCTGCCGCTGTCTTGACGGAATCCTCATTTATAGGTGAAACATGGCTGTCATCAAAATGATACCAGCTGTCCTCGTCTATTAACTGCACAGAGAAAAGTAATATCCAAAATATTGGAGTTCCTCAGCCAAAATCACTACGTACAAGTAACAAACTACCAAGCCAAAATTGTTAAAGTTAGACCAATTTTGCAAATAATCAAATAAACCCATGATATAAGTAAGTTGATTATTATGTAATGACCAATCTGTTATTGCTGTGTATTCATTGTTTCAAAGAAAGCATAAAAGTGACAGCCATTCAACAAAAGTACCTTTGCATATGCTGAATAGTGTCCGCCACCTAAACCACCATAATGGTTGCTCACCGCATAGAGCTCATAGACATGAGACCTTGGAGCACCATTAGTATGCTTCACATACTTGCTCAAATCAAGATTGTGAACGGGGAAGTTCACAAAGGTCTCGAGTTTGTGTGTCATATATCGGCTGTGTGAAAATCGTTTCAAATGGATAACTAATATCTCAGGAAACCTCCATAAATCCAGCTTCTTTGTTGCTTGCCTATGTTCCTTGCAACTAGGGCAATACCTGCAATAAGAAGGTGAAGAAGTAATCAATATTGAGACAATTGAAACGATCCTCTAGTTAGTGAACCTAAATTTTTCTAGCAATCAATAGGTAGAGAGGACACGGACCACATATCATCTGGGCCAAGAGGCTCCTCCTTTAAAAATGCATCCAAGCATGAAAACAAAGTGACTGCCTCCTGCCGTATTTTTTTAAGTCCAGCTTTGTAAACACCTGGAAGATCTTCAAGGTAGCTGGCATCATACATTTTGTGTTCTCTGTCAGACCAATCCAACATCACCTTTGTACTATTTCCTGGATGAATGACTGTATCATGATCAACCGGGTCTTTACTGCTGCGCCTGTCATCAGTTAAGGAAAGCTGAAAAGATGGGAAACCGTTTCCTATTTGCTCAGGTTCTGAGTCTGATGTGGACAGGTTCTCATCATTTGAAGGACTACCATTTTCTGTCAGATGGATGGCATCCAAACTGGGCCCACAACCATTATCCTTGCTCAGCTTGGCCTTATATAAAGGCAAACATGCTTTTTCACGCAATAGCGGGGTAAGCACCTTACTCACCGCAGCATGAATATCTGCTCCTGTTTTAGGTTCCTCAGCTAAACATGTCACCAGAGGTGTCCCTATGAGCCTCCTGTAAGAATCAAATTCAATTTCCATTCTGAATCAAAAACTGCTATTTCAGTATCTAAAGCGGCTAATGTGCATAGCCACAAATGACACCAGATTACCATGAATTTTGCAAACAATCTAGCGCTCTAAAGAAGCGCTTATTAGAAAGCCAAGCTTGCATTGAAAATACTCAACCAATGGCATAAATGACCTTTTTCTTTTCAAGGTAGTAGCCGCCAAAACTTAACCACTAAACCCTCCACTATCCCAACTAAAAGTATTATTGGTTTATGCTTTACCAAGAATGAAGTATCAAAGGACAAGCTGAGATAAATAATGGAGTGGATCTTTGCAGTTTTCTCAAATTTCCACCCATGATTAAAGCTAATAGCTACATGTTATCATCCAATATACCAGCCAATACTATCAAAACCTTAAACAAACTCAAAATATGCATAAACCGAGTGCCGAATCCTCGTTTGTTACTGTGTCACCCAAAGTTTCGCTTGAATAGATTAAAACGTGAGCAGTAAACACAAATGAGCTTTCTTCAGATTGTGACAAGATCTAGTAAATCGAAAGATGCTGTAATTTATGAAGCATGGCAAAGGCTTGCAGATGCAGGCTGACCCAAGGTCACATTCATTTGAAGGAAGCGACATGAAAAAAATTCAAAAACGCATATCTAGAAAAGACTCAATATCTAATGACTTTTTCCTTGAAATGCATCTGTTGTACCTCAGTTTGCACTTTGTACCATGGCATCTTCGCAAATACATAAAATGATCAGAGAAAAATAGCAATAGTTATTCCAGTGTAACCGTGAAAGACCATTACCTAGTTATAGGACTCAAATACCATAAAGTCTAAAAGGCATACCTTTCTGCATTCCGATGTGTGATCTCTAATCTTGTTAGGTTATTGTAATTCATCGGAAGTCTATATGCCACTAGATAATCATCATCCTTTACACTAGAAAGTGACTCGAACATGTTTTCCAGGTATCGGTATATTCGGTGGTCATAAACCTGCATAGTGAAAGTAAATGATTCAGCTCAAAAAAACAAGCAAAATATTTTTAAGTGGTAAAGAAGAACAAGCAGAATGAACTAATGAACTATGGTTTTTCACCTCCGCAAGCAAAAGAGATTCAGAGCTCTTTAGGCAGCAAGCTGCCCTTAGAGCCTGAACGAGGTCTTTGCAGCATCCATTTTTCAGCACAGTTACAGTAAAAGGCATGGGAAGGCCACTTCCAGTACCAGTGAGCACTGTTACAGTCATCGATCTGGTAACTGCTGAAGGCAGAGGCAGTGACAAGTACATGAATGGGTCAAAAGTAACAGAAACTTTGCTGCAAACTGGGCAAACCAAAGTTGACTTGTACTGTCCCTAAAATGTTGATTAGGAAAAGAGTTAGCTATCAAAAGAAACTTTAGCCATAATTTTTTTCCTAACATGCATTTGCAAGGCCAAACTCTATCGGTGCATGATTAAGTAGAAAGATTTTTGACATCATAAGAAACTCAAACACTTTAAGGCTTATCTAATAGCACTAAATTAAAAAACAGAATCCATGGTGAACATGGCAGTTTCAATGCTAAACCAACTAGGTAAGAATCAACGACAATGATATTCTTCGAAAAGAAAAAAAACTATAAGCCAATGACACGAAGGGAGCATCAAAATCATGAAAAATAAAGCACAACTTCACTAGAGTTTCTTTTTTTGGGAGCAGACTACCAGAAAATAATTATTGATCATATCTTATCCCATCTTTAAGAAGTCCTATTATTCCATACATCCATATAAAGACAAATCCAAAACATTTACGGTGAATCAACCTTATCTAAAAGATCCGTGGTTCAAAGTGAAGTAGAGCATTCTAGTACCCTCCCACTAATTGATTGAAATGAGTAGCTGCCTAGGGCAAGAAAGCAAGTCCTCGATTTATGGATCACTGGTGCTATGTAGAGATACTGTTTGTATTGGGTTCTACAAAAATGTTGAGTTGCCGTTGACTGCACCTTAACTCACCAATAAGCTCCGGGCAAATGAACACCATAAAATGGTCATCCTCCATTTTGCCAACAAGAGGGAACATAACATATGTCACAAACTAAATGATCTATCTAAAATATAAGATACAATAATGCCCGCTTTATATTCACATCAAGTACCGCTTTAAGCCTATGCAACGCATAGAATTTCCAGCTCCTAGAAGAAAGGAAAAAAGTTAAGAAGCCAAAGTAGGAATAAATATCTAAATCCGCAGCAACTAGATCAGTTAATCATGAAAGGCATGGGCTTTGCATCCAAATGTAGATAGGCTTACTCTCCTGACATCTTGTCTTAGTTTACGTTGGACCAGATAAAACATTTCAAAACTAGAGATGCAGGCAGCTTCTCATCTACTGAGTTTTCAAGACATCCACCCTGGTAAAATTCAGCAGATTCTCATTCTCAGTGGCAGCATCTAGATGCTAAGGTCTAAATATTCTGCACAATATCTAACTTTAGACTATTCTTCGTCCCATAAGAAACATTCATTCCATAATCTTTACATAATCTATTCCCCCTTTCCAAACTCTTAACTAACACTAGCTTCAAAAGGTTCCACTTAAAAAAAAGTAGCATCAAAAGGTTGTTCCTGGCTGCACAAGTGTGGAATGCGGAATCAAATAAGATTGTCTGCAACCTTCATCTAAGCATGTAAGCTTTACCGGGAAGCCCTTTTCTTGAACAAGTAGGCCGTTTCAACAATTTGTGAATAAGAGTTGGGCTAACAAACAGAACTTCAAAATAGCTTGTATTATTTGTGGGCCCTTTTGGTTTAAGAGATCTTCTCCATGGTACATGGTCAACTTCATATTGTTGAGATAAATGATGACAGTGAGAAGTCATTACACGTACGAGTAGGATAATGAAATTTTTTCAAATTTCCTTTTATCTGAAAATGGTGATGATGACTCCGTTGTAACTTTTCACCACCTTTCATATATTTTTCTTTAAATTTTTTGGGCATAAATATCTTTCCTTGTCCAACTTAACCAATCCTAGCAGCATCACCATCTACTGCTGTAGATTAGTAGTCATCAAATTAAGCCTAAGTAGTTTAGTTTTTCCTATATAACCATTCAGACTACTGTCGGTCATCTAATGCACAACATGAAGGCCACCCTATGAATATTTGAATAGAAATTGCAGCCATTAACTTTTCTAGTCTTCCCTAACATAACCAACAACTTATGCATGCAAAGTTGGATTGTGGAGCACTCAAGATACAGAAAATTTTAGAATACCATGAACATGGATATTGATACAAGAGAGCATGACAAAGCCTTTGTGGGAATTCCATTTCCATGATCTCCAGGATGGTTGACACCAAGGTTTGCCATGCCGGAGGCACACGCCGGCACCAGCAGTGCCGCCGGTCGGCAAGGTGTGACGAGAGAGATAGGAGCCGGTGAAGTTTTCATCAGAGAAGGTCACCGAGGAGTTTCTAGGGAGCCGGAGATGAGCTTCAGAGGCAGTGGCAGTAAAAGCGACTGAGAAAGAGAGAGAACGAGTCAGAGGTGGGTGACCAGCGATGGCAGTAGATTGCGATCGCAAGAGGAGGGGGGGGAGTTGGCGGCGGGCGGCGGCGGTGAAAGTGAAGAGGGGAGTGGCCCATGGGCCTCAGGCATTTTAAACATTTGAATACGGGTGTTAAAATCCGAAACCCGTTAAACCCGATTAACTATAAAACATCATCACCGAACCCTAAAACCTACTTCTCCTACCTTTCGCCACCGTCGGCCGACCCGACGCCCTCTCCTTCTCCTCCCTCCGTCATTTTCTCCTCCCCTTCTCTCTTTTTTCCCTCTCTCTCTCTCTCTCTCTCTCTCTCTCTCTCTCTCTCTCTCTCTCTCTCTCCCCCTTTCCTCTCCCTCTCTTCTTTCCTTCCCTTCCTCTCTTTTTCCCCTCCTTTATAGATCCCATAAGATGTGCCGACCGGAACCACCCAATTGCCGGCCGGCAACATCCAATGCTGACCGGCACCGTCTGATGCCGATTGGCTCAAGGGAGAATAGTGCGGAGCCAGAGCCGGTCCCGGATTTCGAGCCGGTGGGCTACCGGCTCGATATTTTTCGGCCGGCACCAAGGTTGCCGATCGGCAAAGAAATCCTTGCTTGACACCAGATTGATAATTGGTAATCAAACGGCGAACATGAAATTGACATGCAAAATAATTTGAAACTCAGGTAGCTGAACTATTTATCTCTTAGGACAGACATCCCAATAAATCCAAAACAAGATCCATTAGTTATGCATTGAGATCAGCTGGGATAAAAGAAGCCTACTGAGGAATCTTACATTCTATAAAAATAAAAAAAAATCACACAAGCAGAATTTAATCATATACCATCAGCAACATAAAGTAGTTGGAAAAATAATGGTTATAGCAATCTATTGTATGATGAAAATCGATATCTCCTAATGTTCAAAAATATTTTTGATCCATTAGGCTTGAAAAGAAGTGCTAAAAAAATGACAGCACATAAAACCGAGGATCATTAATTCAACCAAGGCACACGTATTGTGGTGTTGCAAAACTACATAATTAAAACAGACATACTTACTTGGCAAATATCTACAATTACAGAATCATTTCGAGCCTTGTGATTTTCCCAACACTCATCAGCAAATTCCTCCTCAGGACGGCCATTTGAATCTTTTGCTTCAATGTAGGGCTTGTTCCTTACGCGATTCAAATCCTCATGAAGACCATCTAATAGAAATGCCAGAAGTTCCTATGGGAATATAAGTCAGCAACCAGTGTGCCATGAACAATTTAGAGATATCAGACACATCATATTCAACTTGATTCTTAACAAAATAGCCCAGTTATACAAGCTTCAAGTGAAAACAGCATAGCAAAGCAAGGAGCTTTTCAAGTATCCATACGCAAACATGACTCGCCAGGAAACCAAGTATATGACTTTCAGCACATCGTCTCTTCTCTCATGAACGTGTACATAGTAATTAGCAAACCTCAGAAAATAAATCTCAGAAAAGTAAGAGGTTATCTAAACGAGATGCTTAATGGCAGAGGCTAAAGACTCACACGAGAGGCATATCTAGAAGGCCAACTCTCAACGAACGTGAACTGTTATATATAACACAATATATCTCCGATCACTTTTGGAATTTGAAAATATACTAGGAGGTTTTACCAGAATCATTGCAAGTTAGAGATAAAAACAAGGATATCCCAAAAATCACATCTTACTCAGCCACTACAAAAAGACAGATAGAGATGAAAATGATAGTAATGGTCTAAGGAAGACAGTATGGGAGAGGAGACAAAATAGCTTGCAGTTAGCTGAATTTATAAACTTCAAACAATTAAACTTTAAAACCTAATTAAACGCAAAAACTAATATGCTTTGACCAATTGTCTCATAGTCCCATCACGTTCTTTATTAGTTAATCTCGCTGTTGATTGCCAAGTGACTTATGTGATGGATGTCAAACTTGAACAGATAGTAGGTATCACATGGGTGAGATCAACACCAGAAACAAATAGAATGAGAAATACATGGTAACAAAAGGCATTGCATTTGGCAATCGAAGGAACTTGATCTCGTGCAAATCTGAAGCTTCTGCGGAGAAAGAAGACGCCTTTCACCTGAAGTGGGGTGGTCTTGACTGTCACCGACTCAAAAATATACAAGGTTTAAAGGCTTATCCAAAATATCGGCTTAAACCAAGATCAGATCTATGGGAGAAGGGATAGGGGGAGGGGGGAATGCTTATTCAGTTTAAACTGAAAACAAATCCCCAATTTGCTGTGCAAACTTGAGAACCATTTTCCGATGCATGCAGTTCACGTGGTACAGAGCATATAGCTTGCTTCATGATGCCTAAATAAATACATAGGCTGGAAATATAACTGGACTTGGGGCCAGTTCTAAAAGCAATGTGCCTTCAATAGACATATAGGCAATTTCGAGTTTAGGTGTGCAATTGACTTCATTTTACTAAATTTGCTTCCACACCAACCCTGAAATAAATGTCGTCATGTCCATTGCTTAAAGCAGTTGCCATGCACATTATGAAAATGCATTTAACAAAGAAATCATTGCCCTCACAGTATCATTGAAGAAATTGAGTTGACTTTCTCAACTATAAAAAAGTATAAGATATTAGATAGTTTAGTTGTTAAATTTCAGATGATAAATGTCAATGATGAATTATAAGTGGGTGATATTAAGTTGGTAGATGAATAATCTCCAAAAACAACAGAGACAGTGAAACAATCAGCCAAACTAACACAATCATATTGGTACATATAATGGCTGACACCAACCTGAGAATCATGCTGATTGTATCCGCTAAATTGTGGAGCAAACCGAGCGAGTTTTCCTTTAAATACACGTGGTGCAAGTGATATCCTTCCAGATGACCATAACTTTCTTAATAACTCTCCAAATGCAATTGCCAGCTCACCCTGCAGTTACTTTAGCTATTTAATTCCAACTTCCAACATGAATTTCATCACCAAATAACAGATTAATCTGCTGTCAGTAATAGAGTGAAAACATAGGTGAAGTGACAATGAAAGCTCTTCTTACTTGCATTCCAAGAGGATTTTGTTTGTTTATTTCCACTCGATAGTTCTGCAAAAAAAACTCAACTAAAGGAGGCGTGTGCGCTAAGCATTGAATAGCACTATTCATGAAACATGTGTTGCCAAGGTTGTGCAGTCCAGTCAGTCCTCTACCATCAACTTTTGTTCCACTACCTAAAATATCATCAGCACTTTCTATATCTCCTGATGCTGAACTAAAGCCAGTACCCTGGTCAGAATGGGAAAGAAATCCATTCGAGTAACCATTTGAGGATGTTGGGCCTCCAGCAATCGTGATAGTTGATCTAGCAGGTTCTACTGGAACCAAAGCAAACTCATTACCAGTTGAATCCATTCCTTGATTAGAAAGCCATGACCCATCATCTTTTACCTCTGTATCATCTTTTACCTCCAAAAGAATCTGCACAATGAATCACAAAGCTTGGAAATCAATTGGAGAATCAATAAATAGGGTTAAGCCGGCATTCCGAAGTAGACATCCAGATGTAAGCATTGTCTTTGTTAATGCCATAGAAATGGACCATAAATACCATACAATATGCGGTATTACTTAGTCAATTCAGTACAAAGTTTCTCAATGGAACATACAAACATAGTTGCAGACGAAAAATAATCTTGACAAGACTTGATGGTTACTTTTGAAATAGTTTATGACATCAACATCAATAAACACTATGCAAATGCAGTAAGATGAGAACACATTTCAAGAACAATTATTTGGATTGAGAAAGTCTAAAGTTGTAGAAATAAAATATAAGAATAAAGACAAGATCTGTATTGCAGCGAAATCAGCGCAGCTTAGAACTGAGAAAGGACAAATAGATTTCTAGACTGCTAGCATGCTTTCATAAGGTGACAATTTCAATGATGGTATCACAAAGAGCAAGAAGAAGGCCACAAAAGGCCTCTCCTCAGAGGTAACAATAGCTTTGGCATCATCTGAATAACATACCACAAACATACAAAATCGGGTCAGACCTCATCCCAATAAGAAGACCAACCACGTTGTACAAATTCTAAGCAGAAACTGAAGACTATACCAAAATATAGGTTAAATAACTATTAGTACCCACAATTTGGACGAAAACATCAATTTGGTCCCTCAACTTTAAAAAGTTTCAATGTAGACCCTGACCTGACGCCGTTAGATCAACTAACGGTTTGACCCGTTTAACCAATTTGTACCCCCATTTGACCAGTTTTGACCCAATTCTAGCCAAGTGGTTTTCTCCTCTCTTTCCCTCCTCTCTCCTGATCGTACATGATCTCTCTCCTCTCTCTCCCCTCTCTCCCCTCTCTCCTGATTCTCTCTCCTCCCTCCTCTCTCCTCTCTCTCCTCTCTCTCATGATCTCTCTCTTACCTATGTCTCTCTCTCCCTTCTCTCTCTCCCCTCTCTTCCGTCTCTCTCTAGAGAGATTAAGACAGAGAGGAGAGCCACGTGTCTCTCTATGAGCGGCCAAAATTGGGTCAAAATTGGTCAAATGATGTCAAAATTGATTAAACTAGTCAAACCATTAGTTGACATAACGGTGTCAGGAGTTAAGACCCACATTGATACTATTATATAAATTGGGAGACCACATTTAGTACCTATAATACCCAAATGACAATCTAATACTTCAGTTTAAATGTGGTACTAAAACGGGCAGAAATAAACTTAAGGTACTAAATTGTCACTTCGGTAATTTTACAGGTACCAAAAGTGAACTTTACCAAATTGTTTAAAGTTCAAGAACTAAATTGAAGTTTTCACCAAACTTGGGAGGGTACTAAAAGGTATTTAAAATATGCATACTCCATATTAAAGTGCAATATATTCAAGTATCCAAAATTATTAAAGTGCAGTATCCAAAATTAGTACACTCCATATGAACACTAGGAAAACAATACATCGAAAAGTCTTTAACAAACAGTGATCCAGAAAACAAAAATTCTGCAGCATCCTCACCTCTTGATCCATTTGCAGCAATACATCATCCATGGTTTGGTCAGAATTGGTCAATATAGAGCGCTTATTCTTATTGTAATAATCCCAAATATGAACCTGCACATGCAAACAGAAACCAGGAAAAAAAATGTATAAAGAATGATAGCTTGAATAAGGTAACCAATCACGACACGTGCTAATGAAACATGCCTTAGCCTGCTCTAGCTCAAGAAGAGTGCAAATCCTTTTGTAAAGCTGGTCTACTGTATCCTGAAAGACAAACAAACAAAAAATCATTACTTCTTCCAGTTTACACAAATATGGACTAGGCTTGCAGATTGCACAACCTAGGCCGCCATCAATGAAATATTCAAGTATGTCAAAATTCAAAATTTGACACGAGGGACAGAAAGAAACCAAGTTCAAAGGCTCCAACTTCAAAAGTTTACTCACTCAAGAAGCACATATCATGTAGAAAGTAAGTATTGGTACCAGATCTATCCCATGTTATGATCTTTCCACTTTTATGTATCCATTTCTTTGGAGTCTCCCATAGATATTTTACAAGGGCTTTGTTTTCCGGGATGCTTGGTACAATTGTGAATCCATTAAATAGTGTTTTTTTCATTCATGATGTCTATCCATGAGGCAAGAAGTTTTAATCTATGAGGAATTTCTGTACTTATACAGCAGATTTTTTTCCATGCCAGAAACAATGAAATGGTGTTGACCTCCATGGAATTTTGTATGTTAAACTATCACACATTTAATTTCAACTGACTTAAATGACCTTTCAAATTGGCTCTCCAATTTAGGTTGCCTCTCTGTGATACAAATTATTGCTACATTTTTCTGCTCCCCACTGATTCTAGTTTTCTCTAACATTAGCCCATGATTAGACATTCATCATTTTTTACTGGCATCAAATAGATCCCTAGGCAATCGGAGCTAATTTTCACAGCTAGCAGTCACAATGAAAAGCAAGAATTGCAGTGCTAGAGGCACGTGTAAGCTGGCATTGCACATGCCTCCGGCACCGACCCTGCCGACCAACTGTGCCGTGGGCACGAGTAACTAAAGCCAACAACTGGAGGGACGGAAGGAGAGAAGAGAGGAGGAACTATAGGAGGAAATGGAGGAAGGAGAGGAGGACCTGGGAAGCAGCCGGGGTGATCATCGTCGCAGGAAAGCCACCAAGGTCCATCAGGGAAGAGAGGGACACGGAAAGAGGGCAAAATTTTAGGTCTAAGAAAAGTAACTAAGGAGGATGTTATAAGCTTCACATGTTGGAATGAGCGACTCGTTAAGCACTCTTTTGAGTTCTTTGCAAAGAATATTTTATTTTGATCAGTTAACTTATAAGTAAACCTCACTTTCACCGAAGCCGATCAACATCAAGGCGGCTCTTCGCATGTCAGAATTGATCCGTGCTATCAAGCCGACTACCCATCGGCTTGTTATTTATCAGCCGGCAACATGATTGACGTTCAATACTGTAATTCTTGATGAAAAACAGCTCCTTGTTTAGTCATAGTTTTAAGCTATAATAGCTATAACAGGAGGGTAACCATTAACTAACAATTAATCCATTAACAAGTAAAGAACGCATTTCCCTGTATGGCTAGTTCCTGGTTTTCCACCTAAACAAGAACCAGCAACAAAAAAAGTATGCAAGGTACCATAAGAAGATAAATAGTTAAATACAGGAATACGGGTAAATTTTTCTTAACTGACCAGTCTGTGCAGTGCCAGGCGATACCTTATGGTATCGTCCGGTACAATCCGATATGTACCGGTACATATCGTTTTGTTTTATATTTTTTTGGATGCACCGATGGCACATGGGATCTTATATGATTAGATTAAGATGAAAGATAAAGATTCAAATAAAGATTAGGATTGAGATTGAGATGGAGATGGAGATGGAGATAGATATTGAGATTGTGATAAAGACTGAAATTGAGATTTAGATTTAAATGTACTTAAAAAAGACGCGTACCAGTCCGGCACTCCCCGTGCTGGTGGCACGTACCGTGCCAGCAGGCTGCTGGCACGGCGCGTGCCACCGAGACGGCAATCCTTGGTACACATGCTTGAAATTATGATCAAGGATGACCCTATAAATCACCATTTACATCCGAGATACCCAACACATTTTTCGGCAAAATTACATGAAGAATCTCTTGACCATGCATTTCTTGTCGAGCAAGATATTCTATCTGAAGTTATAAAAGCAGTTCAATAGGAAAAAGGAAAGCCAATGTGAAACTCACACCTGTGCATTTGGGCAAAGATCAGAAAGATGCACGGTCAAAAAAAGGGTTAGATGTAGGCTGTAGCATTACCCTGACATTATCCGCAAGAGGATGTAATAGTAGAGTAAAATACCAAAATGTTGCTTGTGAGCGGTTTACTATTTTATGCCCCCATTTCCTTACTTCCTAGTGAATTCTGAGACACGTTTTCCTAGACATTAAGTTTATGCCCCAAAAAGCTTGACAAGTAATACTCCTAATTGGCGTGCCAAGAACGTGACCTCTAGAGCTCTTATCATGAAGGTAAAAGGGGGAAAGGGAAACAAGGAAAAGGACTCGATCAGGAATACCATGGGTAGCACGTGTTGTGCTGGTCTCTGGCAAGACACATGCTACCGCCATGGGGCACAAACTTCATGCACATGGCGAGAAGCTCTTCTATGCTAATACATGTATTGACACAGGGTTTGTGCCGACACAGACAGCGTGTCGATAATTTTCTGCCACAATACGTATTGGTCCAAGCATATATGTGCCAATTGCCACGGCAATACATGGGTTCAACTACTATTAAGGTGGACAGAGTACCTAAAATACAATGATACTGAAGAAACACTTTGGGCACCTTAGTCCAAATGAGGTGCTTCTCAGTGACAATTACAACTTCACCAGAGAACCAAAAAGATAGGGCAAGGGCAACCTATAGAAAGCTTCATAGGCAGGAAGGAACTTTGACCTTTTAAGACGAGTTCGAGGCAATAGTGAGGAATACAAGATCGCCCAAGAGGAAATACCACGCATAACAAAATGGAAATGGTACTCATATCTCTAACAATCTCTCAAAGTCATTGCCTCCTCTGCTATCCCGACTTATACTCCCAATTCAGCAAGTAGGCTGGATTGGTGATTTTGGGTCATTGATCAAGAACACACCAAAATTGCAAGAACAATAATTAAAGCTAAGGGCCATCCGTAATATTACTGAGCAGATATCAATGTAAATTCTGGTCTGCATACAAAAAGAATACTTAAATCAGCAGTAAAACCTCACATGTAATGATGGAGGAAAACATAATTTTGGTCAACAAAGAACACGAATTAATCTGCATCGTTATTCTGAATCATAATTTAGCACCACATAAAGTCCTAATAGTTTACCCAGAAAGTAAAATATATCAGATGATTCATCAACTGAACAACGAACAACGCAGAGTCACGACAAGAAAGTATGAAAGTTCTCGGACAACAAAAGTTTGAGGGTATCATGAAATGTTTATTTGAGAAGAAATTTACAAAGTATATAAATAGCATGAAGACAATATACACGAGCAGTATTTACATGAAAGGGGGTACCTTTTTACTTATTCTAATTGTTCTTCGCGAATCATCTCGTGCATCTATTAACTGAAGTCGTAGGGGGTAAACTTCTACAACAAAATTCTTGGTATAAAAACCTTCAGAGATTACTTTCCTAGGTACTTCTGGTCCTCCTCCATACCTACATGAAGTCAACCTATGCATATTAGAAACAGTTAAATGGACAGTTATTTGAGCATGAAGTGTATAAATAGCATTCAAACTATCAAGAAGTCAATCTTAATAAAATGAAGAAGCAACCTAAAAGAGAAATGAAATCCTTGAGTTAATGATAAAGTGTAAGGGCAATATTCAAGATGCTGGAGACTAATGAGCACATGACCAAAATAGCTAATCAAAACTGAAGATATGCAAAGGAACTTAAAGGAGATGGCCAGAGATACTAATCTGATATGCATGATGAGAAGTAACTACATAGAAGGACCTGCATTCAAGAGGAACTCCACGAATAACAAATTACACTTCAGTAGCAGAAATTAAGTGTTTCAAGCTATGCACCACCTAAACATTTGACAACTAGGTGTTTTTTTTTCCATTCCTACTTCACCATGGATCTTTGTTTGTATACATCCATTCTTCCCAACAAACTTCCATTCATTCATTAACTCCTCACACATGTATCCCATCCTTGTAATCTCAGATAAACCTTCAACCAGATGAACTTCAACTCTGTATATTAGTTAACTAAAGCAAACCTTCAGTTAGCGTGCATGGGCATAAGAAGGTCTAAATTCCCACTGCAAATTTGAACCTGCCAAAGGTCAAAAACCAATAATCTTACACCAGCAGCTTGGCAATTGTCACCCTCATTTCCTGAAGATTTCCAGGTTACCTCATATTATATTTTCTTGGCGTATTGATTATGCAGAGTTTGCACCAAACATGAAATGTCGATGGATGGATCTAGTAGCGTGGTAAGGATACAATGGCACCGATCATCATCTTAAAGCAAGTGCCCTTACATAAAGCGCGAAATCAGACTTAGTTTTGCTGAGAGAGAGAGAGTTCGCATTAGTTTCACAACTCCCAACAATCTGTTCACAAATCACAACAAATGCATGAAAGATTAATGTCAAGATTTTACTAGTCTATAATTAAGCTATGTATGGAACTATGGATAGCCTACAATACTGTGATATTGTAAGAATTCCACAATATTCTGCATTCCATGCCATCTAAACCCGATAGGGGTGCCTAAATTTAAATTTGGGTCCCTAAATGTTTAAACTGTGGTATCATAAAATAATATTACTATTACTAACCTGTGATTTGCAGGGACAAAAACTTTCCTCTCCCTCCACAAGTTACAAATATAACCCCCCCCTGTCTCTCGCCCTCCCTCCCTCTCCCTCTCTCTCGTGCTCTCCCACGTCTCCCCCTCTCAGCCACCCTCTCCCTCCCTCCCCCACTCCGCCCCCTCTCCACCCTCCTCGCGACATATAAAAGCCCATAGCAATTGTAATATCATCCTCCATAATTTTGGATCAGAACACTATCACACCTGCAGCTGCTCACTTTCCTTCGTGAAGTTGTGCTGACTACTAAGTCTTCTTCTTTTTCCCCGCCCCATTAAATTAAGCCAAGCCTCAAAGCTCTTGCCGAAGATGGATCTTGACATTTTACAATTGCACGGCAACTTATTGGGTTCTATCCAGAAGATATTCAATGTGGTCAAGAAAAATATGGACGTCATATAATCCAAAAGCAAGGAAATCAAGTGACTTGCTCAATTTCATCTCCCTGAAATTCTTCACATTAACCTTCTCAATCATTTTAAACATATGCAATAAACTTTAATCCCAACAAACAAAGATTTCTAGCAACAGCATGAACTCTACCCAAGCACCTAACAAAGTAGGTTAAGCCATCTTAAACCAAGTATGGTCATCATCTCACATTAATTAAGAAATGATCAAAGCAAATTCTTTCCACTTATGTCAGTAATCTATCATGAATCATGCTCAGGTACTGCGGTACGCATGGCTTTTTGTATATGAAAGTAGCTTAAAAGCTAAATTCACGTGATGATATGCACGTATTAAGAATCGCTCCCAAAGGAACCAGAGAAATATATACAAGTCAGTTCAGAATAACATAACACAATGAGTATCAGAGTATGAAAATGGATTTCATTAAGAAAATCCAGAATTTTAAGCAGAAAGGCATGTGATATATTACTTAAAATACTTACCACTCATGGAGTTTTTTCCAAACCTCATGGGACACCAAATCATAATCTTCTCTTTCCTGCAGATTCCTCTTAAGATCTTGCTCAGCATAACCTTCCTCACTTGTTCCTTGGAGAATAAGGTCAGAATTATCAATTTGACCAGGTCTGCAGGGGACGTTAAAAAGACCTTCCTTTGACTGTTCAGAGTAAATAGACACTTCATCGTTTCCACTTAGCCCCACATATTCTTGCCAACGCCTCCACCATCTGCATCAGAAATGAAGAAAACACCATGATAATCAAAAATAAAGCTTCTGCAATAATTTGCTTAAAATCGAGAAAAACAAACCATGTAACATCTACAACTATGAAACATTTGTTTCCTCCTACGCAAGACAAAGAGACTCTGCAGCACCAACAGATCCCAACAGTGGGGAACAAAGCAAACAAGATCCATAAAACAACAAGCTGATGCTTAATTTTGACTCCAAGACATGCACCAGGTCCAACTTAGTCGATCAATGTCACGGAACAGCCATAAAACACTGAATTTTATAAGTCAAAGCAACAAGCATTATGATAAGGACAAGACAAAGTCATTTTGGTTGTGTAATCCCCAACGTTGAGTATGGACGACATTAATACATGTCAAAAAGGCCTCCTAGAATCCAATCACGAAGATCATCTGCAATCGAAACAGGTTCAAATAGCACTTATATCTCACATAAATCAAAGAAATTCATTGATTGAATTCAATCTACAGTAGCAACAGTCCACTATTAGGAGACAGTGCCCATTGTTTTCGCCAACTTTGGCCATAGCCACCAGGGATTCGCATTGCCATTAAGTACTCGTTTAATTTAACAGGTTACATAGCTCACTGCTACTTCCAGATAATGACCCTCAAGATGTATCAAGCATCTAAAACTTGGATTCCCTCTTCTCTTGCCACGTTTAACAACAAAACCAATTCCTCTGTTTCTGCTACTTTGCAGTTAGATATCCCAGAGCGCGTGCCGTAGCACCTATTCAGCATCACCCATCGCCAAGATATCCAACATATTCCCATGCGATGATCTTAAAAGTAGAAAACCAGATAAAAAAAATATAAAGAAAAATTGCAATTGCCAATACCAACACGTAGATGTCACGGCGTATTCATCCCTCCAGCATCGAGCAAGAACTCGAGAACCAAAAATTTCAAATGTTTGCCCATATTTCTGATCTCGAATTAAAGTCCCCGCAGGAAAAAACAACAAACAAAAATGAGAGAGATCATCATGACTAAACAGAAATGCAAGCATTCACTTGCGTAAACAAACATTTTAAATCCTTAGTTACAACGCCAGATACAATTTGCAACAAAGAACACAACAACCCAAACAACCAGCTCAGGAAACACTCACCTGGCGGAGATCACGTAGAACAGGTCCCCATCCTTGATATTAGCCTCCGACGTCGTCTTCAGCTCCCGTATGATCTCCTTCTCCTCCTCCGGTGTGCACGGCAAGCAACTCTCCGAGATGAACCCCTCCGAAATAGAAATCGTCATCCTCCACCCCAACCAAAAAAAAATTCAGCGAAAAAACTCAAACAAGAACCAAAACAACAAACAACACCCCGATTTCCTTGGAACTGCGGATCCAATTAGATCGGAGCAAAGAATAGAGCGGGAAAGGAGGATTCGAAACCCTAGATCCCAGGCAAGAGAGGGGGGGGGGGGGGTCGAGGCGAGGAATCGAATTTGGCTTGCGGATCGGACTATCTAGGGATCCTTTCTTTCTAGGGGATTCAAAGATCGGCTCTCGTCTTTAAAGCTTTTTTTTATTTTTAATGCCCGGAGCCACGAATTTTAAAGCACGGTTAGGAGGAGAAGGGGGTAAGGGACACGCCTTGTATTGCTTTCTAACGAACTAAATTTTTGTGTGAAAGTATTGTGTGGTTACGGTTCCTACTTCCTAAGCATAGAACGACCAAACTCTAGCTATTGGACGTTTGGTTGACCGGAGCGGCTGGCTGGCTATGTGACATTCCGAATATGCTACAAGGTACCCCATTTCCATCCTTTGTATTTCTGGACATATCCAGACTGTGCTGAGCTGTGTATTTACCATTTAATTTAATGCTGGTATCTAGACCTCTCAATTGAAGTATTTCGTGTGAGTTTCTTTTTTTTTTTTGTTGTGGAAAGCCCCGTGTATACTATCCTATCCTATCCTATCCTATCAGAAGACTGAGTTTACGTCTTGGTATTCATGACTGTAATCTAACGGTGGAGAGAGGGGGTGGGGAATCAGTGGATATATATATTAATATTTATATAAGAACATGATTATAAGTTAATTTTTGATTGTCCTATTAATATCCTATGTGGCATGGTTTATCCTATGTGGTTGCTGATGTGGAAAAGGTAATGGTTGGGGAGGGGGAGATAGGGGAGTTAGTGGAGAGTTATGAGGGAAGTGAGGGGAGATAGTGGTTACCTTGCCATGTGGCAAGGGATAGGACTAGTATATATATAGGCTAAATTATGTATTAGTACCATGTAATTTTGGTCAACTTTTTATATGGTCCCTGAACTTTAATTCCTTGACATTGAGTCCCTCGATTTTGTTTTTGGTTCTCATGTGGACCTTCACCCCAATTTCCGTCCATTAACTAACGGCAAAAGGGGTCACGTGCGCCGCACGTGACCCCCTTCCGTCAGCTTCCCATTGTCGTCTTCTTCCACAGCGGCAGATTCGTGCTTTTCGGCGCCGACTCGGTCTTGGAGCAGGCCAAGAACCCGGCCGAAGACCTGTGGCTCGGACTTCTGATCACCCTCATTACCTCCAGCAGCTCCTCCGCCGAGATCCTCCCGTCCCCGTCGGCGTCGAACGCCGCGAACGCCACCCTCATCTCCTCCGACTCCGCCTCGGCCGCCCCGGCAGCGAGCTCCCCGATCTCATGGATGCTCAGCCCCGCGTCGAGATCCGCGAGCATCTCGGCGACCTCGTCCTCCGGGCCGAGCCGGCGTAGCACCGCCTCCAGCTGCTTCCGCATCAGCGAGCCGCCGCCCGAGCCAGGTATGACTGAGGTCGGAGTAGTCACGGAGTCGTCAGAGGACTTGGATCCGAAGGACGAGGCCTCGGATCTGGAGATCGATCTTGGAGCAGGCCAAGAACCCGGCTGGAGACCCGTGGCTCGCGAGCCACGGGGACTTCTGATCACCCTCATTACCTCTAGCAGCTCCTCCGCCGAGATCCTCCCGTCCCCGTCGGCGTCGATCGCCGCGAACGCCACCCTCATCTCCTCCGACTCCGCCTCGGCCACCCCGGCAGCGAGCTCCCCGATCTCCTGGATGCTCAGCCCCGCGTCGAGATCCACGAGCATCTCGGCGACCTTGTCCTCCGGGCTGAGCCGGCGTAGCACCGCCTCCAGCTGCTTCCGCGTCAGCGAGCCGCCGCCCGAGCCAGGTATGACGGAGGTCGGAGTAGTCACGACTTCATGGCTACGGGATTTCGAGGCGATGGAGATCGAGTTAGCCGGGGCGGTGAGCTTAAATGGAAGTGGGAAGCGAGGCTTCCAGGAAGCTAAACCTAGGCCGCCGGAAGGCGGCTCTCCGGCGCGAGGCGGTAGCTGACGGAAGGGGGTCACGTGCGGCGCACGTGACCCCTTTTGCCGTTAGTTAATGGACGGAAATTGGGGTGGAGGCCCACATGAGAACTAAAAACAAAATCGAGGGACTCAATGTCAAGGAATTGAAGTTCAGGGACCATATAAAAAGTTGACCAAAACTATATGGTACTAATACATAATTTAGCCTATATATATATATATAAAGGGAGAGGAGGTCTAAAGAAAATAATATAATATAGAGATTATGAAATTCCCCCTTTCGTTTGGGTGTACGTTGTGTTTTTTATGACCGTGGTGAGGTGTGGTGTGTTTATAAACTGTGGTGAGATGCGGTGCAGTAACGGCCCAAAAACTGTTTGGTATGACAAGTTAATAACTGTGGTAGAAAAATGTGTTCATATAATTTGTTATTTGGGTGTGCGTTTATTTTAAAATGTACAGTGTAAAATATTAGTTTGTTATATTGTTTATGTGTTTGTTACGCCGCAGCCAAGGTGTGATCAAATGTAAGCACCTATAAACTGCTTCGTCTCTGACGCAGTTTTGACGTGGTCCCCACCAGTCTGCTATTATTTCCAAACGGGATTTTTTTAAACGTGACTGCGTTCGGTAAAAAAAAAAGTGTGTTTGGATAGCACGAACACACGCCCAAACGAAGCTTAATGTAATGTATTGCCATTTTTTAAATATGCATAATAGTTGAAGATAAGAAAAAAATATATGTTTATGCGACATGTCTTATCATATATCGATACTAAACAAGATTTTATTCTCGGTGATTGAAAGTATTAATCTTATGAAATCTCCTTAATCGGTAGAATCACTTTATTTTTTTTGTAGCTGCATGATATTTTAGTGGTGAATTATGTTTAATGATATGATTACTGTATAACTCACAGGATGAAATAATATAAAAATAGATCATTAAACTATGTGCCGCTTCAAAAGAAAATTATCACCCATATGCCTTTGGACTAGTTTAAAGTTTCACAAAAAGTTTTGTATATAACGCAAACTAACCATTTGAGAGCAATGTTATCAAAATGTCTTTGTTAATGGTGATTTGGCTGCTAAAAAATCCGAATCCTGATTGTGATGATGGGGAGATTGCCAGTTTGCCACTCGACATATAAAACACATATTTAAGTGAATGAGTTTGGCACATTACTAGTAAAGTCTAGAGATTGGAACTATTACCAAAAAGATACGTTACAAAAAGTCAAAAAGCTGTGTCATGTCAGTCTCAATATTGGGTTGAGTCAGACTCCGGCATCATCATCGACAATGATAAGGACCAAGAGTAAGCAGTCACATCCTTCTGCGTGCAATATATACGTCTGCCTCAAAAGCTATTTTAGAAAGCTCACAACAAAAATGATCCAGGATGGCCTAATCCTTCACAAAGCTCACAACAAAAATGATCAATGCTAAACAAATAAAACCTTCAATAACACAACAATCTGTAACAGCCCAACAAATGTCGGATAAATGAGGGTTTCATTTTCACTTTGTTTACAATGAAGATATTGCAGGAGACTCTCAAATAATGCTTATTCATTATGGAGATATTTAACCCCGTTTGGTATAGGAATAAGTTTTTTTGAATTAAGAGGGAATAGGGTTAGATGATGTCAGAAAAAATGAAATTAAAAAATGAGGATAAGAAAAAATAAAAAAGAATGAGATAGATGAAATAATAATAACCCCGTAATCATTACTCAACCAAACAGGGCTTATAACTTGATCTTGTCGAAGTCGGCAGCCTGGAATACCATATTAAGAAACAAAACACTTGGCTGTTCTTATTAAGGTTTCATGCGTGGCATTTGTTGATATTCAATGATCCATAGGCTTCGATATCTTGACCTGATACCACACACAGCTTTTCTTGCGGCCGAGTGGCTCAAGCTATCGCCGGCAGGGAGCAGTGATAAACACCTATGAACATGATCCTCCACCCACACCCTGAATTCCATGCAATAATCAAACCTGTGACAACAAAACAGCTTAAGAACTATACTTGTGCTGGAAGCAAAGACAGCAGAAATGAACATAACGGAGAGAAAGAAAACAAACAAGTCATGTATCAGCTGAATGAAGATAAAAAAAAAGATCTTACCAGGTAGAGCAATGATCCCAGAAGCAATGTCTCATGGCCCCCAATGCTTGATTTTCTTGTAAGTCGCTTGCACTAACTGCAACTTTATAATCACCACTTGGTATCTGTCCAAATTACAGAGAAAATTAATGGAATCATGTTCCTCTTTGCTCTTGCGGTCGTTGGATCTTCATTTGCTACAGTTCCATATTTAAATTGTGTCTTCTTTCCCTTGTAAAAACTCCTACCAGGTCCTGAAAAGTATATCTCTGAGACTGGTTGCATGCATTAAGCAGCAGAAGTTTATGATGGAGTTTCTGATATCTTCAGATCGGCTCTGAATGTTTTGTGCCAAGGCCTGCTCTCGGAAAAGTTGCCTCGGGCAGCCCTCCAGCACCACAATTGCAATTTGGCTGAGGACGAGTGATAGAAATCTTAAATCCCTCAGATTTGTTCTTCACTAGCTCACCACATTTTGGCTTGGTTGATTATGAGTACGAATCAAAGCATTCCAAGAGGAGAATTCTGGTTGTAGACAAACCATGGACACCAATGAGTTCCACAAGCAAACCTCTGGCATTTTACCTTGGCTTACCATCTCTTCCAGCCAAACTACTGCTTCATATCTCCTGCCAATGGAACAGAGCCCTCTAATCACACTGCTAAAAATCTCACTACAGGCCCAGCATCTCCTCCTAGCCATCTTCTCCATGACCTTGATAGCTTCCAGAAACAAGCCTTCTTGGCACAGCCCCTCCACCAAAATCTCATATGTCTCCTTCCTCGCGACACACCCCATCTGCCTATCTATCCTCGCCAAGTACTCAACTGCTTTCATCGCCTTCCCCTCCTTGCAAAGTCCTTGCATCACCAACTCATAACTTCTCAAGCTCGGCACACAGTTGTTCTCAATCATCTCCCCCAACACTCTCATTCCAATGTCCACCCTTCCTCCTCTGCACAAAGCCGCAATCTTTGTCTCGAAGACTGAAATCTCCGGCTCGTACCCCCTTGCAACCATCTGTTCAAATAACCTATCCGCAAGCTCTACCTTACCCTCAGAGTAAAGGTCCATAATCATCGCCCTATAGCTCGCCGAGCTCCGAACACCGCCCTGCACCAATGCATTATCGATGGCCTTCTTGGCCTCCTCCAAAGTCTTACCCACAAGCTCTGGCTTCTTAAAAGCCCTTCGACTCTTAGGCGACCTCAGGCCTTTCTTCAACACCTTTTCCAAAACATCCTCTGCCTCCCCATTGCGGCCATCAGCACACAGAGCTTCGAGAATCATCCGATACACGACAACATCGGCATCGCATCCCTTCTGTGAAATCCTCCAGAGCATGGAGTAGAGCAGATGGGTGGCATCATCGAGCCGCCCCTCGTCGCACAGCCCACGCATGAGAAGCCGGAAACTGTCACGGTCCGGGTGGCAGCAGTGCTCCTTGATCTCCAAAAACACCCGCATCGCCAGCTCCGCCCGCCCAGCGTCACATAGCGCACCAATAAGAAGATTGAATGTCTCGATACCCACCTTAACCTCTCCTCTCTGGGCGTATTCAACAAACAGCTCGTAGGCACCGTTCAGGTCGTCGTGAGACAAGAGAACTTTGAGGGTCGTGTGGAAGGAGAGGGACCAGGAGACGGCGTTGGAGAGGGGGAGGAGGCGGAAGAGGGGGAGAGCGTGGGAAGGGGGCAGGGAGAGGATGGCGCGGGAGAAAAGGGGGTCGCGAGACGGTGAGGGGGAGAGGGGGATGCCGCGGAGGATGGAGAGGAGATCAGGGAGCAGGTGGGGGTGGGGGGAGAGGGAGGCCAGGATGGCCGAGTAGGAAGGCGCGGCGTGGCGGTACGAGGGGTAGCGTCGCGGGGCGGTGGCGAAGAGGTCGAGGGCCGTGTGGGGGTTCTTCTGCTGCCGGATGAGCCTTGCTAGGTGGGTCGGGTTCAGTAGCCGCGGCCACCGGATCGGATGAGTCATGGAGAGGCGCCGGAAAGCTGAGAACGGCTTGGAAATAGTGGCGATTTGTTTTCGCTGCCTATTTGAACTTTCAAGACAAATGTTGAGATGGGTATGATGAACTGAATCCATCTTTGTTGATAAACGACTATACTAGACAACAAGATTAACATAATCACAAAAACAATCATCCAACCGTTGGTTCCTAGGTACAGTTATATCCACACTAGTGTTACAGAAGGCAGGCCCGACTTCTCTGGTCTTCTCTCAGATAAAGTCAATTTTGCATCCAACCAGGTTGCTAGGTGGTTCAGTTCATCCGATCATAGCAGCAAGGAGAAGAGAATGATGGGATCAGCTCTTCAAACTCACCTGCCACAACGCATGATTTGGGTCCTCAGTCAGTATTGTCAGAGCTAGAGTCGGAAGGATCACAGGGTCCAGATCCGTGGACCTCGTCCTCGCTGCAAAGTCCTTCAGTTCCCTCATTGCTTGTAGTATGAGAAAGCCCTGCAAGATCATCATCTGAGGCACCATCTTGCTTCTGCCTCTTCCTGTCATTGACGCTCCGCCCCTGTAGTTCAAGTCTTCGGCGCTTTCGTGCCTTCCTCCTGCCCTTTGGGAAATCTTCTCGATGTGACTCCACATTCTTATCTTCAGTTTCCTTCGGCTTTTTACTTTTAGATCCTTCATTTTCTGACTCCACAGCTGGGGTATCAGGGTCAAGTTTTCGTCTCTTTTTGCTTGAATTAGTCTGAAACAAGTCAATTTTCGCTCATACTAGAAAGCACTGGTAATCAAACGTCTTAATTAGTTTGTCTACACTGGGTAATGACAGAACAGAGATGCTCAGATATTTACATCCAAGGGGGCCAAGGACCTACATATCAAATCTCAACTCAACAAACTGAACTAGATGTCAATGAAATATGTATGGCAGCTCCGACTTAATATCTTAAAAAACCGAAAGAGGAGGAGGAGGAGCAGGAGCAGGAGCAGGAGAAGCAGAAGCAGAAGCAGCAGAAAGAAGAAGCAGGAGAAGCAGCAGAAAGAAGAAGAAGAAAAGCATCATTTTCCCCATCCGATCATGCTCGGGACTAAATGACAAGAGAGCAATAAACGATGGCTGCTACCCCAAGCAAAAGGCCTCATCTAGTCATCTCACCTTCAACACAACTATGCTTCCTATGACTCCATGGTTCTCTTAGGAGAAGAGTAACAGAACATGCATGATTCCCACTTAAAGAGCAACCATCTCAAAGCTGAATGCACAACTCAGATACTTAAAAAGTTCCAAATGAAACTTCGAGTATGTCACAAATACGGTGCAATAGAATACGACATGCGACTCCATAGAACAAATGAAAGTGGAAGTAAAATCAGCAGTTTGTATATGCATACCTTAGGCCCTCGATCAATGAGATGAGCCCATTCATTCCTGTTTCTGAGACAATCAAGCACGGCTTGTGAATGAGTAGAGTAAGCATACCGCTCTCCATTAGGTTTCCTCAACTTACGCCAATGCTGCAACAAATGAAAATGGAAAAAGGCAACAACCAAATCATCATATCAACAGACATATCTAAAATGAAAACAATAAAACTGATAACTGGCGAAACCTACTGGACGAACAGCATCACAAAGCTCTTCATATGTCATTCGCTTGCCCTTTTTCATTATCTCGTCAATCAAACCTGCAAAATAGAAGGCATGCCAATTACACTTGCCATGCCAATTACACTTGCCAAATACTCATAGCCACCTGGTACTTGAAATTAAACATGATAGAAATACCTGGCAAAGTGCGTGTGGCAATACTAACATCGTCCTCTGAAACATCCTGCGATGAGCTGTGTGCCAATTGAATAGTCTGTCCATGGGCCTCGGACAAAGATGCTAGGCAGCTGTCCACACCTGCAGAAGAGGTGATTGGAGCAATCTTGTTTGCAGAAGTCACAGTATCCGGAGAGTTGCTTCGCACATCCTTCTTGGAAGAAGCATCTGCCACAAAGGCTGACTCTTGATGTTTTCGGACAGGAGATGTTAGCCTGCCCGTCCTTTTGGTTTCATCAATAATATCACGAGAGTTGCGAGAACTATCACGGGCCGAATCATCTTTGTTCTTTCTTCTAGTGACCTATAACACAAGTTAAATTCATTTAGCCTATGCTTGAAACCGGCATTGATGAAAAATGATTCTAGCTTTCCATTAAAGAAAAAAGATCCTGATGTATCTAAGCATCTAACAAATAGCTGCAAAAGTGGCAAATGCTATCACAATTTAGTTTTAATTGCACAACTACAAGAAAAAAATCTTACGGAAAGTTGATCTTTTCCCCCACTAGACGAAGAGCGTTTTGAGAGCATACTGGTGCCTGTGGGGGAACATAACTGCATGCCAGCAGCTTGACGCATACGAGGCACCCTCGGTACTCTAGGAGAGCTGTTTAGCTCTTGATGCAATAGTAGTGCAAGCTGCAAAATGGAGATATCGAATAATCTTAGAACCAAAATTCAAATACAGAAGTAGCACATATAGCCACATCAGATCTGCACTCACCTCTTCATCACTTAATGTTGTAGTAGAAATAGCAGATCCTGCTGGATACATTGATAGTGAATTACTGAAAACTTTTGAAGGTGGTGGGGGAGGAATCGGGTGATTATGCTTCTCATTTTTCTGGCTTGGACCCGAGGACTTTAGCTTAATTTGGACCGAAGAGCTATGGCCCTGCGATGATCCAATTACCTCATTACGTCCTGATGATATAACGATGTTCTGTCCGCTAGACAATTTGGAGGATGAACCCAACGATTTCTCTCTTGAATCCAATATGTCGAGTTTAGAGGCAGTACCAGACGAGCTTTTATTTGTTTGTTGTGATGATTTTGATTCCAAGAAAGAAGAGCCCTTTATAATATTTGTTGACTCAGAAGATACTATGGGCATTCCACTGTCCTTAGTGCCATTAGTACATATATGTACCTTCACTTCATGTTCTTTGGTCAGTTGAACATCCTTTAAAGCTGTAAAGGACGTAGTAGTAACAGGTGACATGTAATTACCAGAAATAGATCTGGTGGTCCCTTGAGGAGATGAAGCTGAACTTACTCTCCCAGCACCTCCAACTAACTTATGAGCACTAGGTACTGGATGGCTCATATTTGGGCCTCCGGTCTGCGTAGGTTCATCAACAGTGTCTATTCTCTGCATGACTTCACTTTTCTCAGCTAGCAGGGATCCTCCTGCTTCCAGTGCTTGGAGATTTTGGTTAGTCTTGCTTGTCAGAACAATTTCATCCATAGTCTTGTCACAGCCTTGATTTCTCGAATGCAACTCCTTTTTAGCATCCTGAAAGTTTTGACCACATGATAAGCTGCTAATGGCTGAATGCTGTTGAAGATCATCTACTGAGCTGCCTATCAACTTTTCCTGGCTTTGAATCAAATCTTCTGCATTAAGCAACTTTTGGTCCATCAAAAGAAAAGATATTTCTCCATGTCTTTTATCTTGGTCATCAACTCTTTCACTTTTCACTTCAGACTTGTCCAGGTTTGAGATACATGCAACACTTGAATCTGGAAGCTTAGGAACATTCAACTCACATGATCCACTGTTCTTATGAACATCATATGAAGGCTTCAAGTCCACAGAGTCCGTCACAGCATCGTGGAGGCTTCCTCTTGCATCCTCTTCATAGTGTCCCTCATCCTTGGGTTGTTTCAAGCAATGCAAATCGATTCTAGCATCCTTAAGATAAAAACGAAACATAATTAGGTCAAAAACTAAACAGTATTACCAGCATGATTCTTTGCATCACTTCTTCCCATTGGCTCCATTTATTGGCTGCTTCATTTACTCCAATTCAGAATCTAAATGTAGATACTAATATCTTGCCAGATAGGTCAGTGGCAAAAACGAGTTACATGGATGACTTAACTAGAATGACTCAACATTAAATGAATAATAATATAAAAAGGCAAGAAAAATTAGATCACTAGATGACTTCAAGGGCTAAATCAGAGAGATAAACCTCTTAGACCAATCTTTTAAGAAACTTGAATGGGCCAGACAAATCCCTTGTATACCTGGAAGAAACCCACGTGAACTGTAAGGAATGACAAGATCATTCTCCTCACTTTAAAAACCACTAATTCCAAAGTCGAATATTCTTGGTCACATACGCACAAACAGGGGCAGCGCTGCAGCAATGCGACACTTTGAGGCAATTTGAGACCCATACACTAAGCTTCATCAAACAATTTTTTAAAATGCATTTATTTAAATAGGCCATAAAAATGAACTAGCCAACCCAAACTTGTCATGCTTAAAAAGCAGATTAAACTGGACCCAACAGACTAATTGCAGGTTAACTTAGGTCTCATATGCAAGTTCAGTCATGGGTAGGGGTGAGCATTCGGTTCTCGGTCCAGATCCGAAGAACCGAATTTTTTCGGTCCAGCTTTTAAAGAACTGAACCGAACCGAACTTACAAAAGAACCGAACCGAAATTATTCGATTCCAAATAATTTGGAACCGAACTCTATTACTAACAGTCCATGGTCGAGCTCGAGGAAAGAGGCCGGCGGCGTTGGGCTCTCGTCAGGGGGAATGGATCGCCAGACCGGGGGAGAGCTTGGAAGAGAGGTATCATCGGCTGGCAACGAGGGCGGACGGGCGGCGACGAGGGCGGGCTCGAGGAAGGAGGCCGGCGGCATTGGGCTCTCATCAGGGAGAAGGGATCGCTAGATCGGGGGAGAGCTTGGAAGAGAGGGATCGTCAGCAACAAGGGCGAGCGGCGACGAGGTCGAGCTCGAGGAAGGAGGCCGGCGGAGGAGGTGGGTGAGAGTGAGATCATGAGAATCGAGATTGGGTTAGATAAGGGGCTGGGGTAATGCTGATTGATGCCTGAGTTTGTAATAGTGTAATGGGTTAGACCTGGATGATTGGATCAAAATAATAAACCGAACCGAACCAGGTATATTGGATTAGACCACTAAGCTTATTTAAGTTCGGTTTTTCAGTTTCAATCGAAATTTTAAATTCAGAACCGAACACCGAACTATTTATGTATTTGAAAACCAAACCGTTTGAACCGAAAAACCGAACCGATTGGACCAAACTAATTCGGTTCGGTTTTTCGGTTCGGTTCTGCTCACCCCTAGTCATGGGTTGACACACTAGACTATAATTGATTGGAAGTAGGAAAAAATGCAATCATGAAGATAAATATTTAATACTTTAATGTCATCAGCACAACCAGGCACCAAGGTTTCTCGTGCCAGTCGGCACAATCATCAAATGTCTATTGGCAACAACTCTATGGTCGGCACTGGCGCATAGATTTGTGCTTTGGTGCCGGCTGGCACGAACTGCACAATGCGGCGCGACTAGCACAAACGACACATAGATTTAAATATTGTTATTCCTCGATCATAGTTTATCATAATTGATGCTTAAACCAATTATTTTTTATTTTGATTGCCTAAACAGCTCTTCATAAACCCAAATGACCAAAACCCCCAACATATATTGTCTTTGAAGGTTGAATACCCGTATCGGACCAGTAAAACTTTGTGTCGACCCGTGCTGGTTCGTACTGGTGGCGTGTGCCAAGCCAGTCAAGGACCGGCACAACACGACAATCCTTGCCATGCACCATATAAGCTATGGTTATGACAAAAGAAGTCCCCTATAGTTTTGGTCAGCTTGGATGAATAGTTCTTCAATCATTAGGTCCTGCAGAATGAAGCATCCCTCGTCTAATGTCTTGATCATTTACAACAATTTTACTCATTAAACAAAACATGGACTACATAGGCGAAATTAAAGTCATATTTGAGGAATGATAACTAAAATACGCTGATTATACAGGCTAATCTAGATTTATATTGAACACTATGATATAATAGACGAATGATACAAAATTATAATCCACTTTGAGGAATGATAAAAAAAAGATGTGAATCGAAACATGCTCGTACGTAAGCTATTGCAAATTTTTACTTACTCAGCATATAACATCTCAATATTGCATCAGATGTTAAGTTAGAATAAAAAATTTCTAGATCTTCAAATAAAAATACTAGCATGGGGGCCCAAATTGTCCAGCATATACATTTTAACCTGTCAAAACTTCCATAACAGGCAAAAACACTTATTGTCTCTAAGCAACAGCAGAGTTTTTATCTTATATCAAATTGGCTTCCTCACACAGTTGTGCAATTTGAAGTTTCTAGGGAAACAAGGATTCAAATTCCCAGACCAATCAGTAGAGAAGCAAGTCAATACTCATTTGTAACACAGTGGACGGACGAGTAAGGATAAATGAATGTATCCATTAACCTCTTCTCCAGCTTGGTAAACATGCAAAACTTGGACATAGTTTTCCTTGTTACAGTGTTTAAATGGCAAGTTCTGGTATCCATAAATGTCTACATTAGTTAGAAAATCAACCGCAGTATATCAGAATAAGTTGGTTCATGGATGCTAAATCATGGCTCTATAGGAACTACTTCGTGGATAGTTATCAACGCTTAGTTTGACAAGAATTTATCAACGCTTAGTTTGGCAAGAAAGTTAGTTTCTATTACAAATATAAACTTGGCAAGCTATGAAAACTCAATTTCTGTTTCAGATTAGGATTTGACCACAAATAGACATTTGGTTTCAGCAATTATGGTGATTTTGCTTTTGCTTTTGGGGGTTCAGGTCGATAATAGACAAATCAAAAGAAAAAATACTGAAAATATATTGCAAGCTTAGAAGTGAATAAACAAGAATTTTGGTTGATGCGCAGCTACTATCTACATAAAGCAAGGAGATGAAGTGACAATGTAAGAACCTAATAGTTAGTAGAAATAATCACAAAGGAAAAAAAAATGTAATGCAAAATTTTGTTACAAGCTAAGGGTCTCACTAATCCCATTGAGATAGCAAATTCTGCATAATAAATTAAATTCGTATGAAGATCTTAAATTTTTTAGACTTTCAACATAGGATAAGTTAATGGAAATAAAAAAAACAAAGCCAAACCTCTAAAAAGTATCTCATCCTTACCACAACCATAACAAGGTATCTTTAACTTGTTATACTATAAAAAGGTAATCAAAAAATATCCTTTCTTCGATATATTGGATTGAATTGTAAAAAGGAAAGTAAAATGTTGAAGAATCTCTATTCTCTCATTATTCAATGAAGGACACATTGCAACCGTCAACTTGTCATTTACATATCGATGCCCTTACAATACATGAAAAATTATAATAACAGAATTATCTATGATAGTTTCTAGGATGTCCCTAAAAGCTTGCACAAGGCAATTCAATTTGAAGATCAAATACAAATGTATGACAGCTTCCATAACTTAGAAGCAACACAAAACTTGATTTCCTTCCTGACTAATTCTAGAATTCCCTAAAAGCTCACCAAGAAATTCAACTAATTAGAGGTTCCTATAAAAGAACATCTTGTCCTAGTTACCTAAAAATCTGTCCAACACTCCATTCTTATATTGCAACCACAGAAATTAGTTCAAAATTCAGTTTTTTGGATAAATTGAGAAAAAATAATATGTTGGCCATTTTGAAGCACTTAAGTCAATAGGTATGACTAGAAGGAGCAAGAACTTGAAATTCCCAAGTTGACATAGATGGATATTTTAGAAAAGAAAGCAACAAATACAGCTTCGATAGCAAGGATTACCAAGATAGAATCATCGCGTCATCCGAACATAGTGGGGTTAAGGTTTGATAACAGTAGTTATGGTTATGGTTGACACATGAAGTTAATTTGTAAATGAATAAAATTTCCGTAGTAGCAGTGAATCATATTGTGTGTTCCTTTGTTATTCTCCTCAATTTAGAGTCGCATACTCCAATGGTATCTTGTTTCATTATGTGATTGTGTTCTCTGTATGTAATTCTCTACAATCATCAATTTTTTTCGGTTTTCATGCAGAGCTGCATCCCCACTGACAATGTTTCATACAATAGGAGACGTAAAACCAAGATGTAGGCCAAATTTATGAGAGAAAGCGTACCTCTTTTGTCGCCGAAGCTATGAAAGCATCATTGTCCTCCTCTTGAGGGGAAGCAGAAGGAACATGGTTCGCCATATAGTCAGTTCTCACAGCTTCCCTATGGTTATGTTTTTCGTCCTTTATTGGTGCTTCAGTTAAGCACTTCCCTTTTTGTGCTTCATCAGGAAAACCGCCCTTTGAATGCTTCACAAGAACCACGTGTCTAGGCTTCTTGTCATTGTCCTTTTGATTAGAATGGTTTGCCTCGGAGGGCTCTGATTGCAAACCTTCCCTCCTATCTTCACTATTCGCATCTTGATCATTAGACTCCGGAACCTGAACACTGCCGTCCTCACATGGATCAGTTTTGTTCATATCCACAACATGAAACGAACCTGACAGATTACCGCAATAATCAATCAAAAGTAGAAGTATCCAAAACCCTGAAAATATTAGCCCCATGTTATTGCATAATTATGTCAAATGTAAAGTGCCCACCTCTATGCACGCCACTTCTAGCTTTCTTCCTCACGGTCCTCTCGATCCCTTCTCTGGCCTCGTCCTTCCTGCGCTTGCTCGAATTGACCCCCAAAAACCTTATCCTATTCCTCTCCTTCGCCGAGCCCTGCGAGCGCCCACCGAGAAAGGTCTTCCTTCCGTCCCGCTGCTTCCTACCCACCTCAGGATCCGCCCTTCTGTCAAAACCCCTGATGGGCACGTAAGGCGCGATCTCCTTGGACAACGAGAAGAGCACATCCGCTCCCCGGTTCGCTGGGTTCTCTGCGTCCTCCTCGTCCCAGCAAGGGAACTCCCTGTACTGGAAATTAAACTTCTTGGGAACGTACCCGGCGCACTTCCAGAGCTCGGAGGTGAAGACGGATGAGATGCCGTGGAAGAGGCCGGCGTCACCACCGGGAACGCCCTGGACGTGCACGCGGTTGTCCATAGGGACCTCGGCCCAGAGGCGGAAGCCGCGTTGGGGAAGAGGAGGAGGTATTGGAGGCGGGGGCAAAGGGGATGAATCGTAGGTCTTGGTGGGTAGCTCGGCGAGGAGCTGGGCGACCTCGGCCTCCATCTCGTGATCGGCGGGGGAGGAGGCAGCTGCGGCTGTGCACTTGTGGCAGGCGAAGGAGGCCGCACCGCGGGTGAAGCGGGAGCAACGGGTATGAACCCAGACGCCGCACTCATCGCAACTCACCATCTCCTCGCCGTCGTCAAAGGTGACACCGCACGAGCAGTCCACCGTCCAGGACCCGTCCCCCCAGTCCTCCGCCGCTGGCGCAGCCACCGCCGCCGGCCGCT
Organism: Narthecium ossifragum; assembly: GCA_963920575.1. Classification (NCBI taxonomy): domain Eukaryota; kingdom Viridiplantae; phylum Streptophyta; class Magnoliopsida; order Dioscoreales; family Nartheciaceae; genus Narthecium; species Narthecium ossifragum. The sequence goes on along the minus strand of OY986963.1, from coordinate 5,297,903 downwards.
GCGACCGCCCCTTCATCGTCCTAACCCTATCCCCCTCTAGATCGCTCCAGGCGGGCGGAGGGGCATGATCCCCCTTATAGGCTTCTGGAAACCTTAGAGGGATGGTTGAGAGGGAGATGAAACCCTAAAAAATTCTACAATTCCTGGAAGGAGGATTGGAATGGGAGGCGTAGCGAGGATGGAAGGAGCTCGGGCGACGTCTCGTGCTCGCCGTTCGGAGATGAGATGAAACGCGTTTTTTTGGTTGTCGTCGGGGGCGCTAATGCCATGTCTCAGAGCCACACGTAGGATTGCTTCTCGCGCACGGAGCCGGTAGGGCGGAATCGCATTTGCGATCAAATTTAACTTGGCGGTGGTTTGGAGTCCGGGACTTCTTCGGGGCTTCTTGGCCATTGAGTTGGGCTTCGACATGTTCCTCCAATTCTTTGAACTAATAGTACTAGTTTTTTTTTTTTTTTTTTTTTTTTAAAAGATGAGCCTAATGGCTAATAAACTAATAATCAAATAATTGAATATGACGTAAGGGGGCAAGTGTTTAACTTGCTAATCACGGGTCCAATTACAATAGATCATTGAGTAGCTGGCAATTTTCCCACACTTGATAGAGCTAATTTGTTATCTGGGATTTAGCTCGGTCATCTGTGCGTGCATTGTAGGCTGATGCAATTGCAATAATTAATTAATTATAAAATGTTTTTTTAATGTAATTTAACGTTGCATGACATGATACGATCAAATCTGACGTTTTAACTAGTTGTGGTCTGGCACGTGCCCCCGTAGCAAACCACATGCTTTCAAGAGCATAGGTTGGATTGCTTTTATGGTGTGGTTTAATTGGCTTGAAAAATATGAATAAATCAATCTTATAAGGAGCAAAAACAATTACGCATAATCATCTTTTTTTTTTAAAAGTTGAACCAAAGGCTAACAGATAGACCAGACTATGTGATCCCGACTACCGTACTAGGTCCTTCACCACGGACTCAGCTAAAACATGATGAGTTCAGCCTACACCACCTCCTCAAAGCATCCGCCCTCTCATTACAAGACCTTAGGACATAAATAAACAGGACATACTCGAACCCTATGATTAAAGACAAAATAGCTCTCACTGTTGCCGCTACGTCATCCGCCCAAAGCCGCCCACCATGGAGAATATCAATGACTGCCATACGGTCAGACTCCACGACGACCTTCACCCGGGCCCTACTCAACGTTGTACGCACCACTAAGGGGGCGTTTGGCGCGTCCCGGATCCCGCGAATTCGCGGGATCAGGGGACGCGCGGATTCCACATTGCGGGATCCGCGCGTTTGGCGCCGACGCGGATTCCACATTGCGGGATCCGCGAGTTTGGCGACGGCGCGGATCCTGGTCGGATCCCGTAAATTGGAATCCGCCTTTCTCGAAATTTTTTCGGGATGTCAATTTGGAATCGGCTCCGGCGGATTTCGCGGATCCCATCCCGCAGATCCGCCGGAGCCAAACGCCCCCTAAGAGTATCGCTTCCAACTCAGCTTCCAGCACAGTAGAAACACTTACCTCCTTACCCATCGCCCACCATACACCTCCTTCATCCTCCAACGCCACGACACCCACCGCCGCCTCCTTCGAACACGAATCCCACAAAGCATCTCCCTGAACCACCATGGCTCCATCCTCCTGTATGCGCCGAGCCCCCCCCCCCCCCCCCCCCCCCCCCAACTCGACATGGTACACCAAGCCTCTCCTCCGCCAACCGCCAGGCTCTCCGGGCCACAACCGTCGCTGGTTCACCACCGTCTTCGAAGAGGATCCTATTCATGTCCTTCCACACCTCCCAAAGCCCATAAGCTAAGTAGGATTTGAGCATCCCAATGCCCGGTGCGGAAGAAGATCGCACTAAAGCCGCCCTCACCCTTCCAGGACACCAGTCTCCTTCCTCCCTGCACCTCCCTACAACCTCCTGGATGACCTGCTGCGCTGACACCTATAAAAGCAATAAGGTTGATTTAATTCATACAATTATATCTATTCTATAATTATATTATACTAATCTCATACAATCAATCTTATATAGTATCCATACTAATCCATTAATCAAATTTGATTTTTATAACCAAATCACCCATTAACCTGATGATAAGATGATAACCCTGTCAGGTGACAGGGGGGCCATCTAGTTGCCACATAAGAGGAGGCTGCATATGGAAGAGAAAAAGTTTATGATAAAAACCCTGTTTGGTTCCGCATTTTACATTTCTTAGTAGACATATATGGTATCAGACTTTGCAATGCAGAGGGAACGATGTGGTAATACCGACTATTATAAGCTAAAGCCTTGAAGGGGGAGGTATTTCGTGCATGATGCCCATCTCCTGTTGGACACAGCTGAACCCTCATAATATCGTTGCCTTTTTTATATCATATAATGTTAAATCAAAGTGTTTTACCGTGCATTGGCCGATGCACTAACATTTTTTATTTTATTTGTGGTTAATTGAGCCCAAAGGCTACTTACACCACTTCACTATTTCACACTGTGTTCGGACATCATGTCATCCTTATACATCAAAATTCTCTCAGCATACAAACACAATGCCTCTCTTGAGAGTTTATCAGCTCTTTCATTACAAGTTTTTGGTACAAATGCAAAATTAACTCTATGGAACTTGGATGCTAAAGCCCACAAGCCTCTAAGTATCTCAATCAAATGCCTGAGCCATTTCTCCTTCCCCTTCAAGTAGTTACCAGGTCCCAAAGCATCAGATTCAATAAGTACATTGCTCTCCCCTCTAATCCATGCTTTATTAAGTGCCAAATTAATAGCATAGAGTCTCGCTTCCTCAACCGACTATGCTGTAGAACATGCCTTCATATTCCATATTTCACCCTCTATATCATGAAAATAGAGCACACCAATCCCAGTCTTCTTCTTTGATTGTCTCCATTTAGCGTCTACATGAATAATGCAACCATTCCATCCTGCTCGGTGCTTCAATGCCAGCGTTTCCTTCTCTCCATTTCGTCCTTTAACCCTCCAGAATTTAGCAGCAAGTCTTTGAATTCGAATCGCTAAAACCTCTGCTGGAATTCTTTCCCCTTCCCATATTAAAGTATTGTGAGACTTCCAATTTTAGGTCCGTTTGGATTGAGGATGTGATAAGTTTGTATAATGGATAAAGTAAAAGTTACGAAATCATCAAATATAGTTATATAGGATTTAGATAAAAATGTTTGGATGCATAAATGGGATTTATACATACTTATTCTCAATCCAAACGGACCCTTAACCTAATGATCAAAGATATTTAGTTATCACAATACCCATCTCCTATTGGACACGGCTTTGCAAACCAAGCACTTGCATATGACTCGACAGTCGACTATGTATGCTACTGCCTAGGAGCTGGGACACCAAGCCAAATAAAGTTTACGGGTTTACAATAACATCTATATGTTATGAACCCATTTGTCATGCAGAATTTATAAAGCCTTGTTTGGTGCGTGGGATCCATGGTACCTGTGGAATGGTATCCGTGGGTATCCGCAAGTGGATCCCAAGCACGGCGTCCGCTCGTCTCAAGCTAACGTCCGGGATCCGTCACGGATCCAAACGCATGGATCCGACGGATCCGGAATCTGCCGTCCATGGGATCCCACGGATTCGCCGAATCCCGTGAGAGCTAAAGGCATGTTTGGCACGCATCCCGCACGGAATCCGAGATCCGGAATCCGACGGCATCCGCCAGGGCCGGCCCTGGCTATAGGCCCAGCAGGCCTATGGCTAGGGCCCAAGATTCTGGGCCCCTACTGGGGGCTCAGAAAAGTTTTCCTAAGTAGACCTTTAAGGCCTTGTTTTTATGATACTTCTTATGAACACATGAGTAGACCTAAGTAAAAACATGGTCTTAAAATTTCCTAAGTAAACCTATGAATACTTATGAATACTTCCATGATTCTTTTTCATATCCTGTTTTTAAGACCCTGTTTTTATTGTCATCAGCCCCATGATTCTTCTTAAAATTTTAAGGCCATGTTTTTAAGGTCATGTTTTTATGATTCCTAAGTAAATCTTTAGAACTTTAAGGTCATGTTTTTAAAATTTTCTAAATAAAACTTTAAGTATCTTTAAGGCCCTATTTTTTTAGAAATTTTTTTTTATATATTTTAGAAGATGCGGGCCCTGTTTTTATCTTCTGCCTTGGCCCCAGTAAAACTCAGGGCCGGCCCTGCATCCGCATGAACGAATACCGTGAATGGCATCCGCTCGTGGTGCGCCAAATGCCGGAATCCGACGGATTCACCCCCATTCGATGCATCTAAACATGCCCTTAGTGAACGCGGGATGCATCCTAGATCATGTCATCGATTCAAGCTCTAACTAGCAATATAGAGGATTCCGCTGACGTGATGAAGTATCAACTGAGAACTTTCAGCTGAACTTTGTCCAATTTTAGTGCCAAACAATCACATTTTAGCTACTCATTGCCTTTCAAATCGCCAATTGTCAAATTTTTAGAGGATAAAGCGATTGATTCTCAATTCCATACCTCTAGATACATTGGTTGGAGCAATCTATCCAAAAAGCCAAGCCATCAAACAAGTACGTCAAGCAAATGCATTAGTCCTAACTCCCAATTCACAACTATATTAAACTCTGACTCTATGGTAAAGAACCACATCTTCAACATCTACATGCTCACCTGGTGGTCGACAGAGGTCCAAGGAAAGTATTTACAAACAGTGTCCTATTGGGCCTGAGGTTGATCTCGGTCAGGTTGTGGGCTGAAGGGTGCTCCCGGGCCCGACCCAACTCGTCCCAGTATGAGCCCACGTAACTCCCCTGGCACTGAAGCCAATTCATATGTTCTAGCAGAATGTGGTTTTTAATGTGACATAGTCCAACAAGTAGCATGTGACACCCAACCATTGCACGCAAGCTTTTTTTTATTTTAGGAATTGAGACATAAGGCTTACAAACACAACCGACGACATAATCCCAGCCAACTTACCAGGTCCGTCATCCTGGACCCGGTTAAACCTCGATGACTATTAGAATACCACATATAACCATTGCACGCAAGTTGCAATGCCTGCGCGCCATGAAGTTCACATACGTATACAACGAAGTCTTATTTCTAACTCATTCCAAGCTTACCGAGGCTGAAGAGCCATAGAACTCTACTGATAAAAATCTTTAGTCTCGACTCTCGTATGTCCATGACTTGATGATGGCTATAGCCTATAGGCGAAATAAGTAACACAAATTGCATATTCCTGACTAAAGATGTTAGCTCCTGCGTGATTAAAGAGGTCAAACCATTATGACTTCTGAGTAATGTAATCTAATGAATCTTTTGAACTGAAGTTTTTTGTAGAAGGAAAAGAAAAGCTGATTAAAAGAAACAGTCTTTGTAACTGAAACAAAATCTTTGGACCAGGGGCACACATGAAGATGTCACTTGAAGCCATAGTAGATTTAGATTCCCAACTGAATGATATTAGTCATGGTTAGTTGCGGATAATCCCAAGTCCCTGGTCCATTCATCTAGTTAGGGGCAGGCCCAAGATTCAAAGTTCGCCCGCCTGGGCTAACTTTGATGCTCCTAATAAGCCCCTGCTGAAGTTTCTTTTTTCCCCGCGAGAACATATCCCACCTCCCCTCCTGCCTCCTGGGATTAATTAATCCCATTTACGTGGAATGTGAACTCTCGATTTTATTATTACTCCATTTTGTATACCAAATGTGTGATTAGGTACTGGTAGAGCTTTAATTGCATTGCAGGATGTTTGGTGGGTTGCAGCTAGTCAGCTGCAGCACTTCTGCGTTTGCTTTATTCCGAGAGGAAATAACCAACTGGCGGACTATGTTGCTGTCAGGCCGGTCTGTTAGAATTAGATATTTCTGATCGCCTCAGTGCTGAGGCGAGTTTCTTGTAATGGTGTTGGTTATCCAAACATAACCGACTAGTATTCGGGCTTATATTTAAAAAGAAGAAGAAGATAGGGTCTCCTATCCCGATCCTTATTCGGCTAAACAAATGAGCACTTTTAGTGTTTGTTTTTGGACGCTTTAGGACCCCATCATATTTTTGTTCATCTTAATTAGGACCCATTTTTACCTCGCTCTCTCTCTCTAGACTTAAAATGTTTCAATGGCCTCTTTCAACGAACAAAAAAATTCCGATCACCTTTGAAGCTAATTCGTCGTATTTCCAATACTACTATATATATATGTCTATATATATGCAGAATGAGCCATCGAGCCAGGAGGAAACGACAACAGCGTCCATTGTCCCAGGAAGTCATACCAAACATATGCAAACCAATCCAAAGGACCAACTTTAGCCGGTTGACTTTACCTTGACATAATCTTACCAAATATATATCCACCAACTGGCAGCCTTATTTTATTAGCACACCAGGCGACCCGGTCGGGGGTATGATAAAGCTGAACAAGCAGAAGAGTGGCATACCAAAAGCTAGCAAAATAATGGCCATAATAGCCCAAGATAACTGTAAAGCGGCAAAGGTGTTTGTTTTGTTTCAATAACATCCAAATATGCATGGGAGCAATGCTACTATGCTGGATTCCAACCATGATGATGATTGATGGCATTGCCTGCTTGCAGCTGCTGCAGGGATCCCCTCCTGCCTGCTGCCTGCTGCCTGCTGCCTGTGCCTGTCTTCATGGGTCTTGTGCTCTTCTGGTCCTCTTATTAGTATTATGGCTCTCTTTATTATAGCATTTAGCTGGCTGTGCTGCTACTGCTATTTATAATGTGGTGGGGTGGTGTGCTCGGTAAAAGCTAGTAGGGAGGCATCAGGCATGTGCTGCCTCTGAGGTGCCTGCCTGGGCTTTGCAGCCTTCATGTGGATGGATGGTACGGGGGATCCGCCACCCCTCCCACTGCCTGTTCGCCTGGACATTCCCAAAAGCTGGCTGCATCCATCGATCTATCCACCCCACCACCCCCCCATCAACCCCCCCCCCCCCCCCAATATCACATATCACATGTTTTTAGAGAGGATCTTTACTACGATCGGTCATGTTGATTGAGAGATAAAAGAGGCTTCCAGCTAACAACGAAAAGGCTGGAAAGAGTGCTACTGGTCACGTACTGACCACCACAAAGTGCCATTACAAAGATGACTGGAGTCTGAGGTTTATGGAATGTGATCTCACTGTTCTAGATAAGTTCATTTGCCTGTGTAAGGATCACTGTTTAAGAAGAGGATATATCAAATGTGTACAGTTGAAGGCCGTTGGTGATGCTGTAGCCTAGCTTTTTGTGGTTTTGGCTGAGAGAGTTAGCTAGTATTGTTCACATGAAGTTTTAATTTAGAGTTACATCAGGTCTTCTTTCATGCTTGGGCTAGCTGAAATCCTCCTGCAAGTCTGAATTCCCCTGTATACATTACCTTTGCCAGATGTTAAGTGGGAATAATATTGATGATTAAATTACTAGCTAGAATACGTACTCTATGAACTTGGTTGACATGTTATTGAGGAGTTCTTTTGAGACACACCTTTATATTTCTCATGTGATCAATGTAGTTGTATAGGAGTTTGGGTTTAGGATAGCAACCAGTCTAAGAAGATGCATGTATGTATGGTATCAATTAAGAAGAGTGAAAAGGGATATGAAACTTTGCTGATCTCCATGGACCATGACCAAAAAAGCTCTATCCTCTAAGTTAAAAGAAAACGGAAGAGAATATGAGAGGCAGAAAAGTTCTAAACAAGTTTATTAGGAGCTAGCACGTCCAACACATAGTCTCAAGATTCCACTAAAAGATTCTTGTTAACTTTTCTGACTATGGATATATATAGCATGAAGAACATAGTTAAGTTGCGTGGAATCATGAAGTGGTGGGAGCAGCCTCAGCAATATATGCTGCAAGCTTCCTCTGTTGTTGTCTATAAGTTTAGGAATTCCTTAGCAGAATTAGGAGAAATGACTAAATGCTCTTAGAAATTAAGACAGAATTTCATAGTTCAGATATTTCTCTCCGTCATTTTAGTCATTTCAGCCCCCTAAACATACAGAAGTGGGGGTGAAAGATTAATTGTTTGTGAAATCCTTCATTTAACATACAGAGGTGGGGATGAAAGATTAATTGTTTGTGAAATCCTTCATGTCATCATGTGTTTTTGAGGAAATAATATGATATTGTCAGAAATTCTACAGACTGATGTGAATTTTGAGGTATTAATATGATATTAAACCCGTTAATTTAGCAACACATTCCCATTTGTATGCGTGTGCGTGTGCGTGTGCGTGTGTGTGAGAGAGAGAGAGAGTGTGTGTTATAAGTTTGACCGCTAAAGATAAAAAGTCAGAAGTCCAACCGTATATAAGAGGCTTTCAGACATGGGGCATGGGCGACACTCATCATTGGGACCTGCATGGGCTTCTCACTTTCTAACACTTAATTAAAAAGCCCTAAAGATCTAATTCGATTCCTGATGCTTGTGATTATAGTGGATAAGCAAATAAGATTTGGCTGGGAAACAGGAGAAAAAAAAAAGAATGTTTTTTTCCCCCGGAAAATGTCGTATGACCCTATAAATCAATATTAACCTGTGAGCAAGATAACATTTTTTTCAATAAAAAAAATCCAAGTTTATTCTTATTGTGTGTGTGAGAGACTGAGAGGGAGGGAGAGAGATAAGGAAAGAGAGAGGGAGAGAATATATCTTCACTTTAATCAACATTATCCCAATTTTATACCCGGATTCCAAAATACCGATTCCCAGCCATCCGGCAACGGGCAATCAAGCAGAACCTTAAACCACGCAAGGTGGCCCCCTCCATCTTCAAACTCATGTGCTCCCGTCCTTAAAGCCCTTGTCCAGTTGTATACCAGGATACCACCACACAAGCCGCTCCCTCCGGAACAGAGCTCGTACTCACATATATCCTCAAACAACTAAACGCGAGAGAGAGAGAGAGAGAGTAGAAGGGATCCGGTCAAGGTACTCTTCTCCTGGTCTTCACCTCCAACTCATCAAACAATCACAGATATACAAATAAATGTGACAGATATGTATATATAATATACAGGGTATGTGCAGCAGCATAAGATAGATATTAATGTGTGGTTGATGCCAGGCAAGCAGATATCAAACACCCCCCTCCCTTTACTATTATTATTATTCTATGCAAGGCAGACAGCTCCTCGCCATTGGACCACCGGCTGTCCTTCTCCCTGTCGTGAGCACCACCACCCCCCACCCCTTCACCCCTCTCTTGCTTTCCCTCCCCCTCCAGGGCCTCCACCATCCTCACTCACCGTTCTTCTCAGTTCCACCTTTCTATTCTCACTTGCAATGATTCCTTTGTTGTAGAGATCTTGGGTTTTGTTGCATTTGGAATATAAGAAGCCATACGAAGAAGTTATAGGTATAGTGTGGGCATTGGGCGGTAGTAAGATATTGGAGTTTTAGCTGAATAAAAGGGGACGCATATATATTGGTGTTGGTTGGTAATTGGTTGGGGTGGGTTCTTTGAGTTTTGGATACAATGGCGGGACAGTCACGGCAACAGCATTTCCCTGTGGGTGGCGGCAATGCTGGGGCGGGCCAGCAGCTGGGTGTCGACACCACCTATACTAAGATCTTTGTGGGTGGGCTGGCGTGGGAGACCCAGCGCGACACCATGCGGCGCTACTTCGAGCAGTTCGGTGAGATCTTGGAGGCCGTCGTCATCACTGACAAGCACACCGGCCGCTCTAAGGGCTATGGATTCGTATGCGCCTTGTTCTTCTTCTTCTTCTTTCTTGAATTCATTACATTGCTCTGTTTTCTTTGCTTTTGTTATTGTCTTGAAGCAAATGGCTCTCTCACAGGTGACGTTTAAGGATCCGGACTCTGCGACGAGGGCCTGCCAGGACCCGACGCCTGTGATCGATGGCCGGCGGGCCAATTGCAACCTGGCGTCGCTCGGTGCGGCGCAGCGAACTCGGCCGCCCACCCGCGGCGGTCCATATGGTCTGATGCCTTGAATGCAATCAATCATTCATCTGCTGGGTATAATTTCTTTTGGAAACTGGAATGGGGGCTAATGGGATCGATCTCTTTCTTTCACAGGGGTTGGAAGGTTTAGGCCTGCGCAGGCGTCTGCCATTGTTCCCTCTGCTTATCATGGCTCTTCTGCCACCACCTCTGCTCCATACTTGCAGCAACCTGCTCAATATAGCCATCCTTATTCAATTTATGGGTATATAGAAACACGTCTCTCTCTTTAAATTAGTTACTTGTTCTTGGATTAGTTTCATCAGTTCTTCCTCCGTTTTCTTCTTCCTGTTCTCAGTTATTCGGGAGGATACTCGCAAGAAACCATGTATCCATTGGTTAGCATTGAATCCAAAAATTCCTTTAGAACTGTGAACATCCATTTGACTACAATGACTGATATAATATCCTTGAGTGTTGCAGAACTATTATGGATTATACAGCAATGCCGGAGGGCAGCACCAGCAGTTCCCTCCATACTACGCCGGAGGCGGCCCCGGTGTTTATCACAACATCTACTCGTACTATCCCCACTATGCCCAGGCTAACCAGGCTCACACTGGGTTTGGGCTGCATTACCCTCAAATGCTGCAATACCCTTATGTGCCACAGCAATATGGCTCCGGGATACTCTCATTGCCGGTCTCCGTTGCTTCAACTGCAGGTCTGATGAATTGCCGTTGATTTTAGTGTTGCTTGGTTGATCTAATGACCGGCACTGATGCAAGTAACAGTGGTTGGCTCTGTGTAACAGGTGTGAGCCAGGCGGCAACGGTGGTCGTCGCCCCCAGCTCCTCCCAGCACCCTCCGAGCGCCACTGCATTGTCGACCTCCTGATCTAAGCTATAGGTGTTAGGCTTTCATGCATTTATCGTACCAGTCACTAACTTCGAACCATCGAACCATTCCTTATGCTCTGTTCAGGGGAGAAGAAAGTATTCAGATTGTCTTCTCCTCATTCCTTTCTGCCATTGACATAATTAGCTTTGTTCATCACCATCGACTCGTCCATCGTCACCTTCTCATCCTACATTGTTGCATTTCCTAGTGATATAACTGCTCCTTATTTTAGCGTTGGGAGGATCTTTTATTTATTTCTTCATGCATTGATCACCTAAGGCCGGACTGCAGAATTCATCAAGCTGCATCCAGCCTCCTTCATATAGGTAAATTGACCATTTAGGCATGGCGGTCGTCACCGGTGGCGACCGCCGTCCATCTCTCTGATGCAGCGGTGCAAGAGGTTCACAGAGACGATTTTATGTCTTGAAACCTGCTCACCGGAAGATAGCTGTGGCGGCCGGCCGGCGGCGGCGGCGGCTCTGCTGATTAACTTGTAATAACTTTCAATTTCCGATTATTTGTTCAACATTTGAGATTGTTAGCAGCTAATTGTAATGTAGGATTAATGTTCAATTCTATGACGACTCTTTTCCAATAGCAGCGATCTTTCTTTTCTTCTAGGGGTCCATGTCTTATTCCTGTGTTTGCTTTGTAAATTTCCACCTCTCCTTTATAATTGTCTATGCTTACTGCTTACAACTATGTTTTGATGGTGATGGAGCCAAAGAGCTGTCTAGAGAGGAATCCAAGGGAGCAATGCCATAGGCGTGGCTTTCCGGGGGAGAAGAATCCGAAGCCGCTTTAGTTGGTGGCTTGGTGCAATGAGAGCTCCAACTGGTGCTGATGCCTGCAAAAGCTAAGGCGCCTTTCCCTACTAGTATATGTGTGTCTTTTGGGCATGCACCAAACGAGAAAGGTGGCATGTGAGGCAACGTGGGTTGGATGAATGAGTCTTTGACTGCTGGATTGACTGGGATAACTGGTGCTGCTCAGAATAAGACGGTGATGTGGCCCAGATTATGTTGGAGTTGGGTGAGGTTCCGCAGGTAGCAGGCCCGAAACTGGATCAGCTGCATTTAAGATGGATTCAGAGCATCATAACGTGAGGGTTTTTTTGGGGAACAGATCCGTAATTTCCCTATGCTCATATGCTTATGCCGTGGACTGGACTGGCTAGGTCTTATATCTTTGATACGTACGTACGCTTCTGTTGGTAGAGGTAGTACTTCCAGCTTTATAGATATGGCATGCTAGTACAGTAGTACTATTGTGTTCTTGGATAAACCTGGAAAAACACATACCAGCCATTTGGCTATGATACTAGACTTAATAAGTACGTAGGCAGTAGGCAGCTATATATAACAGTAGCGTGCATATAAGAATGCCAATTAGTTATAGCAGCAGATAAAAGAGAATTTTTTTGCCAGACCCAGTGTTCTGTTTTGGCACATTCTGACCCCCAGTATTTCTTTGCAACAGAGCTTTGAAATCCCATTTTTACCCCTTCCTCCCATGCCATGAATCGTCATGTCATTCATGCATATGCCCCGTATCCCGTTCTCCTCATCATTTAATGCATGCTTTGTCTTTAAAAAAAAAAGGTGTCCAAATTCACAGATAAATGACCATGCGTGTGTACATGATTTCACGCGTATAAAATTCTGCGTGTCCACATGATTTCACGCGTATAAAATTCTGCATGGTCATTTAGACGCGTGCATGTTTAGATTTCTACGCGTGCAAGGACACGTGTGTGATCTACTAATACACGTAAAATCATGTGGACATCGTACATGTTCATAAATTTGGTACACGCGCGTATCCTTTTTATACACGTGAAAACAAGTTTAGACACGTATGTAGAATTTTATACACACGAAGCTTATTAGTATACCCGCGCTTTTATAACTTTCCCCCTCGGCCCCCGGTGGGAGTCCGTTAATCGTCATCTCTTCCACCAGTTGTGCTAATTCTTCGTCTCCGCTTGGACATGGTTCTCATCGCCTTGCATGTGTGGGGACCTCTCTCCGGTGAACTATTTTGACTAAGGTAGACAAGTGGAGGCAGTGGAAAGGGAGGGGATATGAACGGATAATGAAGAAGAGTGGAGAGGGAGAAGAGAAGAGGAGGTAGTGGAGAGAGAGGGAGAGGAGAAGATGGCCGGAGGAATGGGAGGGGATATGAATGAATAATTGAGAAGAGTGGAGAATATGAAGAGAAGAGGAGGTAGTGGAGAGAGAGGGAGAAGGGAAGATGGTCGGAGGACCCATGCCCGGCGGGAGGGAGGAAGACGGTTGGGGAAGAAGACACATCCCGTCGCATTAAATGCGGTAATGATGAGGAGAACAGGATACGGGATGCATATGCATGTATGGCATGGCGATTCATGGCATGGGAGGGAGGGGTAAAAACGAGATTTCAAAGCTCTGGGGTCCTCTGTTGCAAAGAAACACGAGGGGGGTCTGAATGTGCCAAATCTGGACACTGGGGGTCCAATTTGGCAAAAAATTCGCAGATAAGAAGCTAGCTTTATATCAGCCTATATATATGAGAGGTTTTAGTTCCTAATAATATTTTGAACGTTGATTTGTTTACATGCTGACGTGATCACACATGTCCGAATCGATAGTGGATTACCGATTCTTTCATGTAGTCCATCGATAGCGGTATATCGATGGACTAGATCAATGAATCGGTATGTTACTACCAACATGGCCGGTTCTGAGATTTTCTGGGCTCAAGGCAGAAGATAAAAACAAGCCCCACACCTTCTAAAATATATAAATTTTTTTCACTTCAAAAGCCAACTTTAACATAAATATATATTATTAAAAAAGAAACATAGCACTGTAATTCATCAAATAGAAAAACCACTTTGTCACAAGCAAATATAATCTCAATACAATTTAACAAAATAGTATTCCAGATTCAAATGAAAATAAAAAACTTACAAAAACCAAATCTGTTGCTACTGAAAAATCACCCTCCTTGTATTCTTAACTGCAAAAGTTTCAACCAAACTTGTGTAGTCAAGTTTGTCGGCCAATTCCTTTTCAATCGATAACATAGCATATGGAGTACTTCATCGCACGCCAGAGTAAGAAATTTTAAAATAAATTTGAGTTGGAACTAAAAACAACACAGTGCAAAGAAATCTATATGCCAATAACTCAATTTTAAAGCGCAATCAAAGAACAAAATGAGTAAATGGAATGAGTACATTGACGGGGGTAGTCGAGGAGCGAGAGAGAGTATGCGATAGCCGTGGGGCGTGGGGGATGAATGATCGTTTGTTTTCTAGGTATATATATACTAGTAATCACATGTGCCCCTGGCACAGTTTTTACTTATTGTTAATATAAAATTTTAACAAACTCCCTGTAGTTTGTCTGGTTAGACGGCTGTGTTCACCCGTAGGTGGTCTAGGGTTCGAAGGTTGGTCATAGCTTTTTGTTCACTGTCACCATAAAATATAGCTAATAAAATATAAAATAAAATATAAGTCTTTGCATATTGCATAAGATAATATTAATAGAACTTAGGTTGATATGAATTAATGCAGGTTTATATAAAGCAAATTTAGAGAATATATATAAAGAAACTTAGGGGATATGAATTAATGCAGGTTAACCGTTATTGCTCCTTATAAGGTTGATTCCATCGGTAGTGAGATACTAATGAGCTCTATTAACCAATCGGTATCTCACTACCGGTACAATTCAATCGGTGATGAGCTACCGATTCATTGATTTATACGAAAGAATCAATAGAGGACCATCGATTTGATAGCATGTATATTACGCATGCCACGTGTCTATGTATATAAAACTTTATTCTAATATCTTAATTCAACATTATAAAACAGGCTTTCAAATATCTTAATCCTCTTAATTATATCTTTCAATTACTAATAATATCTTAGTTCAACCTTATAAATCAGGCTTTCAAATATCCTGAACCTTTTTATATCTTAGTGATTACAAATATAACTAGAGCACTTGCAGTTAATATAATGTTGGTTATGGACGTGCTCCAATAAAGGAGAAGATTCCGGGCTAATTGTGATCTGGGAACCGTTAATTAAATAATGGAGAGTACGTGCAGTTACTATCGATCTCCAATAATGATGGCGGAGGGTTCTGTAGCAGTGGCGGCTACGGCTACGGTGGCAGGGGTGTTTGATGCAGAGGATTGAGCATGGCGCGTCCGAGACGGAGGTCAGGAAGGCGTTTATAAAGCTCACTTAGTTTTGTTTTTTTTTTTTGGTATTAATTCATGTTTGCATTTTTATTTCTATGGGTTTTGGTAGAAAAGTCTAACATGTCTTATACACCCCCCTATGGATTATATTCTTGGATAGGAACAATATATGGAGATTTGTTGTTAGAATTGGAATTTGATGTTTGAATTAATGGACCTGTCGTTTGTATTGACATGTGGTTTATATTGATTGAATAGGTGGAATTAGGAAGCAGAACCAGTGTGTTTGCAGGTCATGCCGATCGTCGCCGCCGCAACGACGTCCCACCGGTCGGGCGATACAATGGATTAAAGAAACCGGAGACATCCTCACATTTGACATGGAATCCGAGAAACCAAGATGGATCTCTCCACCAAGTAGGAGCCTGCCAGGCTACGTTCTTTGCTTGGGAGAGAGTTGTGGGAGATTGATCTTTGTTAGAAAACATATGTGGGGCTGGGTGATAAATGTCTGGAAGATGAACGACTGTAGTAGACAAGAATGGTCACCAAGACTGTATAAAGTTATGTTTCGTTGCAACAAAATATTGATGCATAGGTTCTGTCAGCACGTGGAAGTGGAACGAGAAGGTGAGCTAGTGTTGATTGGAAGTATTTCTAAGGGGCTGTTTGGTTCCCATGAAGTGGCTGGAAGTCACTTTTTTGAAATGACTTCTGAGCCACTTCAGGTGTTTGGTTGCTCGAAAGTGGGATTGAAGTGACTTCAGTCACACTTCCAAGTCACTGTAGCCAAAGCTGCCACTTCTCATTTCGACTTCCGATCTTTTTGTTGAGAAGTCAGTTGAAATGGCATTTGAATTGGAAAATAATATTAATAATATTATACTGTAATAAAATATTAATATAAATAGGTCTCACATATCACGTATCACCTCGTGATTGGTCAACGTCATTCAAAATAATATTATTTCTAATAATTTAATTTAAAAGTTATTAAATTATTAATATTTTAAGATTAAAATATTATTTTAATGTTTTAATTTTAATATTTTAAGTGGCAAATAATGTTAATAATATCATACTGTAATAAAATATTAATATAAATGGATCCCACATGTCACATGACACCTCGTGATTGGTCCACGTCATCTAAAATAGTATTATTTTTAATATTTTAATATAAAAATTATTAAATTATTAATAATTTAATATTTTAATTATTAAAATTATTAACATAAAATATTAAATTATTAAAAATCCTTGAAATTGTTCACAGTTGGAGGTGATCATATCTCCACTTCAAGCACCAACCAAACACCAGAACTCAAAAAATCTCAGAAAGTCACTACAGTGAAGTCACTTCTTAAAAAGTCACTGCACTTCAGCTCACTACTCAGCAACCAAACAGGCCCTAAAAGAACTTTCACGTATGATAACAGGACTAGCACGGTGGAAGTCATGCCTTTAGATGTGAACGTGATGGAAATTAGTTGGTATTTTGCCTACTCGCCCACAATTAATACGGTGTAAAAGACGGTGATTTTGATGAACATATGTTAATTATTGACTACCATTTAGAAATAATGATTATTATTATCAAGGAGCCTTGCTTTTTTCCCCCTTTCTAAGGACATCATTATATAGCAAATTTATTGACAGAGCAGTTCTCCAAGTCTGCTAAATTAGTGATTTGCATAGAGATCTAAGAAGTAATTTGATTGATGTCTTATTAGGATATCGTCTTATTAGCAAAGAAACTACTTCAACTTAGAAGCGTATTTAATTTAGTGTAAGGTCATGAAATATGTGTAAGAAGGTATAGGTATTTTCGTTTTGCTGATGTATATAACATTTTTGTTTTGCAAAACGTTTTGTTAAGAAGTTTAGGAATATTAATTAATTTTCTGAAGTTTTTTTTTTAACTCTAATTTTTTCAAATATAATGTTTTTTAAAATTATGTCATGGGCACGGGCCACACATTAGTTTATCTTATAAAGTAAGATTTTATGACATGACATCTGAGTCATATACATTTGGTGCACACGTGGCAAGGGGGGGGAGAGGGGGTAGTTACCGGGTGGTTGGGGGAGAGAGATGACAGTAGTGGGGGTGGTGGTCATCCGTGTCATATGACAAGGAGGCCCCACCTAGTCTATTATATAAGATCAAGTGCAATCTCCGCCTGATGCAGGGACTGGTGGTTTGGGGAAGCAGCGGTGCAGGCGTGCAGCGACGTCCATGTCCGATGCTAGTCGATGAGGAGAGTGAATCGGCGATGGTGGGGGAGTTCATTGATGAGTCTGGTGCATGGATGCCTGACAGATTGGCTCGATACTTACCGGAGGAGATGATTGAGCAGGTATGCTCTGTTTCGGTGGACAGGGAAGGAACAGAGGATTCCTACTGCTGGATGGGTTCAGCCGAAAGTAAGATCACTACTGGTGCTTGCTATCGATTCCTTGAAGCTATCCAGACGCCGGTGGTGAGTATTGAACAACTCCATCGATGGTGGTGGCGGGTGTGGCGAGCGCCGGCTGGTCCGCGCATACGGCATTTCTTGTGGAGACTCTCGCATGGCAAGGTACCCACGATGGCTTCTTTGTGGGCGGTATACATGACCAGCGACAAAGATTGCCGCCGGTGTCGTGGAGAGGAGGAGACTCTGGATCACCTGCTATTCCGGTGCCCTTTTGCTGCTCAGGTGTGGAGGAAGGTGTTGGGGGACTGTGCTCTGGTTGATCTTAACGCATGGGATTTGGATGCTTGTTTTGAGTTTCTTAGGAGGAGCTCGAAGAATGCGGCTGTGGTGCGTGCAAAATTTATGGCGGCGTACACCCTCTGGTGTTTGTGGAAGTCTAGGTGCCTTCTGGTTTACAATGAGGAGGGTGATTCTGTTATGGACCTTGTTCGTCGAGTTCGATGGCTTGTTAGAGAGTATATGCTGATCCATGGGCATGGAATCAAAGGAGATAATTTCTTGAAGCAGCCATGGGATGGGGTACATATGCAGGTTGATGCTTCCACTGACCCACTGTCGGGTTTGACTAGTGTAGGGGTAGTGTGTGTAGATGACAATGACCATATTGTTGGAACGGCTTCCGATGCTATGGTGTTCGAGGAAGATGCGGTGCTTCGTGTGGTGCCGGAAGCTATTAAACTGGCGATACAGAAGGCAGTGCGTAGAGGAGGTCGGTCCCTACTGGTGGAGTGTGACTCGCTGGCTGCGGTTGGATTGGTGCATGGTCGGGTATCGACTACGGGGGTATCCTTCCTCTCTTACAGGAGATCTGGTGGCTAGCCGGAAGTGTTCGGGATTTTCAGGTTCAACATATTCCTAGAGAAGAGAACCAACGAGCAGATTTTATTACAAGGCAGGCACGTGGAATTGCAGAGCTTGTTGATGGGCGTCCTACTTGTAGGATAGACCTATCATTATCTCTTCCTGCCTAATTGATGTACCCCAGCCTTAGGGCTTATCTCTTCAAAAAAAAGTGCAATCTATTAGACGACTGACGGTGTCTAATTCAAATTATGCTATAATATATCAGACGATCGAGATGAAACCATATGAAAATGAGTAGTGGGGGTTGGTAGTTATCGGATGATTAGGAGAGGGAGAGAGAAGAGGAGTGGGGGCTGGTGGTACCTAGTCTTTTATATATAGCATATTGTTATGTTTTACATGAAGACAACGTGGAGGGGGTTATCTTATATGGAGCTTACATGGAGGGGAATAGTAGAGAAGCGGGGAAGTTAGTGAAATTAGTGGGGGGTGGCGTGAGAGGGGAGTTAGGATGGGGGAGAGGGGGGTGAGGGGGGGTAGTGTGGTTACCTTGGTGACAGGGTGGCTCACTGGTTATACGTAGTCAAGGCACAGACAAATGGGCAAATGACAAATGACTGGTCAAGGATTATCTATACTGTAGCAGTATGACGACGGAAATGCTGTCAGAGATGAGAGATCCGAAGGTGTCTGAATTGATGGTTAAGGGATGGAAGCTGGGTTATCATAACAGCCACAAAATTAAGGAGGAATATTGCCAGAGATGCGTGGCTTGCTTGACCCTCTCATTTAAAACCTCGCTTGAGATCTGTCTTCATCTTCGAGTACCAGATCTGAATATATATATGGTGCAGCTCCATCAATGCTTACAATCTTTTCTAAATATATAGCCAAGGTCAAAGAAACTACAGCGAATGCATACAGCTGTCTTATTATTGATGCTGCTTGCTAATGCAGGAGGACTAGTACATGTTTTGGAGAAAGGGAAGATGACATCTTTAGCAAGGGATCGATATAGAGGTGAGAGGAGCACAGCTAAGTTGGCCGGACATCAGCATATATCTGCATGATGATGGAGATGGAGGTGGAGCCGTGGAGGAGTCATGGCAAGACTAGAAGTAGGAGCTGGACCCGGGTCGTTAAGAGAATCGACCTTAAATTAACCATAGCTCCGAGTTATAATCGAGTTGATACCGAGCTAGCTACTATCCAAAAAGAGATAGAAGATCATGCATACAATTACTGCTGTATAGTCTTCTCCATGCATGTTTCATGCAGTAGATGTCATGCAATAGATGTTATTGCTGATAAGGTTGCCTTCCATCTTCTCCATGCATGTTCCATGCAGTAGATGTCATGCAATAGATGTTATTGCTGATAATGTTGCCAAGTGGAGAGTATTCCTCGCCACTTAGCAGCCCCTTCTCTCTATCTTTATTGTGTTTTAAATACCTCGTTTCTCTTCCTATGCTGGTTTTCTAGTTTCTACACAGCAATCCTTTTCTCATCTTTTACTAAACCTTTTCATTAAAATCTCTCTTTCAAAAGCTTAGTTGAATCAAAGGAAAAGTGCCGGCTCACTGAGGGTTCTCGTCGGATCGCGCTAATATATATATAGTGAGATCAGACCTGCGGGGTTGGATCTTGGAGATCGGGCGGCGATCAACTCCCCCATGCACGAGAAGTGTCTTGAATCTTTAGAGCAGCAACTACGAAGCGCCTCCCAGGCCAGCCTAAATATTTCTTCTTACTTATTTGGTTTATTGTGTTAATTTTACATATATATCTATCTATTAAGGAAGAAAAAGAAAAAAGTCTTTTATCTATCTAATTTTAACACGTTCGACACCAATAAAATATGGCAACCGTCGAGCGTCGAAATAGAGCTAGTTGGAGCCCGTTCGAATTGGCATTAATTGAAGCATAGAAACTCCAATTTGGATATTCATCATCAGGAGAGGCCCAAGTTGCAGTCTTGAGAGATTCTTCTGGGAGTGATCAGAAATTTAAAGAAAATCTGATAATTAGATTAAAGCATTGTGTCATAAGATCCAATGAATTAACTTAAGACTTCAATAGGTTTTTAACAACATTTGAACAATCTAGAAAATCTATAGAATAAATTTTAGAATTTAAAAATGTATTTACAATTAAGGATTTATAGGATCGAGGCGATATTGGTCCAGTTGACTATTGCTCATCATCAGCCATTAACAAATCAATATAAGTTCAGCTTAGGGCGCCGTGTTTGGTTGAATGGATCGAATGAAAGGTGGTTTTATTGGCGCAATGAGGATGAGAAGATAATCAAATCCATATGGCGCGCAGTTGATCCTCAATTTTTGGTCCCTTCTGATTCTGCACATTTTTAGGTTTCCTAGGGTTAGAGCTGACCATGTTACCAAGCAGGGGTGGTAATTCATGTTCACGGGTCGGGTTCGGGTTGGGCCGAAACAAGGCATTTCAACCCATATACCCAACCCGAACCCCACCCGTTGAATAAACGGGTTAGGTCCCCAATCCGAATCCGAGTCATTTTTAAACGGTTCAACTCGACCCGACCCATCTAACCCGTTTATTAAAAAAGTCAAGTTCGGATCGGTTGATATGTTTATATAAAACTATGCAACAAACAGAAGGTAATCAAACATAGAGTCTCTCAAGCTATATCTCAACAAAAGAATTTAAGGAAAATAAATTGTTTACATATAGCTGCTCAGTAGACAAGGAAATCAAACATATAGTCTTAATCAAGCCATATCTCAACAAAAGAATCCAAGGAAAAGAAACCGGCTACATTGGCTATGACTTGAGCACAAACTAATCACATGTACATATATTTATAAGCCTGAACTATAATTTCAGGAAGGGGCAAGAAAATATCACTAAAGATGCATCCATGTGAATCCGTCTCCGTGCTGATAGTATGATCGTTGCAAATGCATGATTTACAATAATATGCTTTGGACTTGGAGCTTGGCATGCTGCAATCACCTTAGCGGTCTAAAGAGACATATCTGTTGGAAATAAAAGAATTAGGATTATTGCTTTTACTAGGATAACAAGTAATTCTTTATGATCAGTTTTTTAACAAAACAAAACTACACGTACCGTTAATCCGGAAAATGAATGAAAGAGAAGGTTACGAATCTGACGAAGAAACGCCGCTTGATCGAGGCCAGTGTGCCACACTGTGCCCTTAAGCTATATTTGCCCACCACCCCTTGCTTTTGGTTCTTCAGGCAAAAAGCTCCCATGGTACAACGATCCACCGCGATTGGAGGGAAGCCGGCCGTCCGATCGCCCTTCGAGCTCCAAGATGGTATGGTACTCTCAATCAGGACCCTCTATTATGCAAGTGGTGTGGTGAGGAGTGTATGCATGAGCAAGCTTAGAATGGCTGGTATGGGGTCCTATTTATAGACTAGTTAGGCTAGTTGATCAACCATTTAGTGGGGAGGTGAAGAGACTCGCCATGTCAGCGCCACATCATCAGTAACCGCTCAGTCATGGGCTGCTAATCTGTCACATCACCAGTAACTGCTACTTAGTGGGGAGCTGAACAGGCGCCACGTCATCAGTAACAGTTACCCAGGAGAACTTGGAAGTAGAACTTCCTCTCAAAAAGAAAAGAAAACCAGAAGAGGATCCGTAGGAGAAGTCGATCCGGAAAAACGGTAAAACCGGAAATATAGCTTAAGAGTGTTGGAAATAAAAGAACTAGGATTATTGCTTTTACTAGGGTAGCAAGTAATCTTTTACAATCAGTTTTAACAAAACAAAACTACACGTATCGTTAATCCAGAAAATGAATGAAAGAGAAGGAATACGAATCCGACGAAGAAACGCCGCTTGATTGAGGCCAATGTGCCACATTGTGCCCTTAAGCTATATTTGCCCACCACCCCTTGCTTCTAGTTCTTCAGGCAAAAAGCTCCCATAGTACAACGATCCACCGCGATCGGAGGGAAGCTGGCCGTCCGATCGCCCTTCGAGCTCCAAGATGGTATGTTACTCTCAATCAGGACCCTCTATTATGCAAGTGGTGTGGTGAGGAGTATGCATGAGAAAGCTTAGAATGGCTGATATGGGGTCCTATTTATAGGCTAGCTAGGTTAGTTGATCATCCATTTAGTGGAGAGCTGAAGAGACTCGCCACGTCAGCAGTAACCGCCCAGTCATGGGCTGCTACTTTGCCGCATCACCAGTAACTGTTACTTAGTAGTCATAACTGACTTAGCCCATTTCTGGTGAATTGATGGCTCACTTAATGTGGCTTAACCCAATTATGACTGTTCCGGAAGATGAACAGTCACCTGCCATGTATGCAAAAAATACACACGTGGCGCCCACATGGACACACACGTCACCGTCACCGACACCGGTCTGGCGGCACACACGTGTGCACATGTGTGTGCCTCTCTTTAGTTCTCATACACTTCAAACTATAGATGCCCAAGGCTCTATATAAACTAGTGAAATATTCTTGTCCCAAGCAATGTGGGACTAAACTTTTACACACATACTCATATGGGCTTCATATGGCTCTCTTCTTAACTGGGCTTTAGCAGACCCATTTGATTCAACACACATGTATATAAAACTTAGCCCACTCCATCACCCTAGGAGTTTTGGGCCTTCTCAAAAGCCTTAATTCCAACAATATCCAACTCATCTGAGAAGATCTATCTAAAAACATAGATGATGAATAAATTGCAATAGGTCTAAATATGTAAATAAAACAACCACAGTAGATGATGAATGCAACAATAGTCTATCTCTCTCCATTGAATCATCTCCGGAAGACATAGGAGGAAATCCAATTGAATGCAAGAAAAGATAGGATTTTGAGAAGCTGAGAGTGTGAGAGGTTGGATGGAGGAGAGAGAGTTTAGAATCTAAGAGCACATTTGGAGATTGGCAGCGCGCGTGCCCACACAGACACACACACACAGAGAGAGAGAGAGAGAGAGAGAGAGAGAGAGAGATAGGATTTTAAGAAGCTGAGAGTGTGAGAGGTTGGATGGAGGGGAGAGAGTTTAGAATCTAAGAGCACATTTGGAGATTGGCAGCGCGCGTGCCCACACAGACACAGAGAGAGAGGGAGAGGGAGGGAGCGAGGGAGGGGGGGAGAGGTAGAGAGAGGCAGAGAGAGGTATCACAACAGCTTGTGTCATTGAGGCCTCCAATCCGATCATCCGATGGCATCGCTAAGAACGGTATGCATCGCTAAGAACGGTATGTATTTGACGGCCTCGCCAAGCACGGTATGCATTGCAGGGTGTGCAACTCGATCGGCGGCGGCCTTCCTCTTGTGCAACGAAAGAAGAAGATAAATGGGGTTAGGTTATTGGGTTATAAGTTAAATAGGTCACGAGTTGTCTTTGGGGTTGTGAGTCGTTGTTTGATAAAAAGGTCACGGGTCATGGCGGGTTAGACGGGTTACCTAGGTCAAGCCAAAACTGATCCGTTTATAAACGGGTCATAAACGAGTCATTGACTCGAACCCGTGAATTTCGAGTCAGGTCGGGTCGAATTCGTGGTTTAGAACCCGAATTGCCACCCCTATTACCAAGTGGTGTAAATTAGGATGCATCCGTTTTGTTTGGCAACTAAAGGATGGACCTGAGGCCCTAGCCCAAGTGCCGTAAATAATAGCTTAGTATACGGGCTCAACTAATAAAAAAAAAGAAGAAAAAAAGAATGAAGTGAAAGGTCAGAGTGAAGTCTTTTATCAGAATTGTCAAGTTCAGCCCATACAACTTAGGACGTGTTTCACTTAAGCCGCTATCGAGCTACTAAAGTTGTTTTTTGTAGCCCTCGTGGCGCGGAAGCAACAAGCATATATAGTGTGCGGGCCATGTCATATAATTTTGTAAGGGTGATCTTTGTTTTCATTCCTAGGTTTTGTAACTCCGTGGCCGACCACCTTGTGCATATAACTCATGATCGACCTCAAGTACTATATATCCCCTAGTGGAAATGTGGAATATTGTAACCCTAGCCTTCGGACTCATCTGAGGGGAAAAAAATAGCAAACATATATTTAGCTATTGAACTGGTCAACCTTGAAAATATAAGCAGATAAATAATTTATCCTCATATAAGCTTGTTTCTATATAAGAAACTAATACTCACCTGTGCCCCTGGCACAGTTTTTAGTTATTGTTAATATAAAATTTTAACAAACTCCGTGTAGTTTGTCTGGTTAGACGGCTGTGTTGATCCGTAGGTGGTCCAGGGTTCGAAGGTTGGTCATAACTTTTTGTTCACTGCCACCATAAAACATAGCCAATAAAATATTATAAGTCTAACTTAGGGTATATAAAATAAATATAAATATAGGTCTTTACATATTGCATAAGATAAATAAGATAATATTAATAGAGCTTAGTAATAGAACTTAGATTGATATGAATTAATGCAGCTTTATATATAGCAAACTTAGAGAATATACATAAAGAAACTTAGGGGATATGAATTAATGCAGGTTAACCGTTATTGCTTCTTATAAGGTTGATTCCCGTATTCAAATCATCTCGTATTATCAAGACAGCTCCAGAACTAAAGTATGGCATGGTCAATGAAATTATACAAGTTCATATAGAATTGTTCATCATTGTCTTTAGGTGCTTGCTGTAAATACTAGGGTTATCAGATATCACCCACATTGAACAACGTACTCATCCAAATCTTTCTATCTTTCAAATTAGTAAAGCTCATATAGTCATATGCATGCATGGCTATATATATGGAGGCAAGATGATTCTCATTCTTGTTTGGCGTGATTTTGTGATTTTTTCGAGGAACGATGATCGTCATATTTGGTGGGTTTTCTTATATGGGGGAGTCAATTGGGTTTTGATATGGTCCCTTGTAACCATCCAAATAAAGCCCACCAATTAATTGGCCCATGGTTAAAATGTTCCGTGCATATCATGCACTAGTACTCACCTGTGCTCCTGGCACAGTTTTTAGTTATTATTAATATAAAATTTTAATAAACTCCCTGTAGTTTTTCTGGTTAGACGGCTGTGTTGACCTGTAGGTGGTCCAGGGTTCGAAGGTTGGTCATAGCTTTTTGTTCACTGCCACTATAAAACATAGCCTATAAAATCAAATATTATAAGTCTAACTTAGGGTATATAAAATAATAAATATAAATATAAGTCTTTGCATATTGCACATTGCATAATATAATATTAATAGAACTTAGGTTGATATGAATTAATGCAGCTTTATATAAAGCAAACTTGGAGAATATATATAAAGAAACTTAGGGGATATGAATTAATGCAGGTTAACCGTTATTGCTCCTTATAAGGTTGATTACTCTTTTTTTAGACTAGCGACTAAATTCTATCCTGATGATACGAGTGATCAAGTTGGTTATTAGAGCCGGTTTGTGACTCTTAACATTTTGATGAGCCACACTAGATTAGACTTAATTTGTTATACATATATCATCCTAATTCTAATTTTGACTACAATAAAAAAAGGCAGCCTAGCTTGTTCTCGTTCCCATGGTCAGGAAACATAAAGATTGTGTTTTTCCTCCTATTTTCTTTCACTTCTTTTGATCCATATAGCTGAACAAATCGATATCGGAGAGCCATACGTCATTGATCCAGGTGCTTATCATAAGCCTGAAACCTTTAGATCCGTTTGGTATGTGGTTACAAAAAGTGGGGTTAAGGGGGAATAGGATTAGAAAAGGTGGAGTTAAGGAATAGGGATAGGAAAAAGTAAAGTGATGGTGGTAGGTGGAATGATGATAAAATAATAATGATTACTTTGATTTTTAGGGATAGGAATGAGGTTAAGCGAGGATAACCCCTCTTAACCTCATACCAAATAGGGGTTTAGGCTCTGTTTGGTATGGGATTACCCCCCTTATCCCCACACTTATCCCATAATATAAAAAAATAATCATTACTACTTGTTCCCTGAAAAAGCAGAGGAACACAACAGGGATGCGCCCGGGGTGGGCGCGTGGTCGCCAGGCACATGAGGTGTGCCAACCGTCGCGCAGGGATAATCAGAAGGGTTATGGGTTCTGTTGTGCCTCAACTCAAGAGGACGTTTGGGATTTCTAAATCTAAGTCTATGATATGGTTGTGGCTACTCCTATGGAAGGTTGGAGACTACTCCTACTCCTAAATAGATTAATGGCTACTCCTAGTCATATGTGGAGTAAGGCTATGCTACTCCTAGATAGAAAGAGCACCGGTTACACTACTCCTCGGTAGAAGAAGAAGCAATGAAATAAGAGATAATTCATTGATAAGTTGTGTATGGTGTGTTCTTCTTTGTTCTCCTTCCCTAAGACATTTATACAATGTTTTTATAGTAACTTCTCATGATCTCTGACGGTTGGCGGTTCCTCTCCATGTTACTCCCCATGATCTCCATGATTGCCCCATGATCTCTGGCAGTTATCATACATGATCAGCGGTGGTTGAGTCATGTTGTGCCCCAATTTTGACCCACATTTTGATGGTCAAAATATGGTGATTTTTGACTGTAACACTACTTTATCTTCATTCCACCTATCATCATCACTCTATTTTTTCATATTCTCATTTCTTAACCCCTTAATTCAAAATAAACTAACCTCAAAATCCTTTTAACCCTCATTAATCCGGAATAAATTAATTCCACACCAAACGCCCCGTTACTTTAAGGCGCCGTCTGTTTCGTGATGGGATAATGGGATATAAAAGTAGTCATAATTATGAGTGTTTGTCGATTGTCATGGCTGCAGTAGTATACATACAGCGGAGCGTTGGTAGATGACCCGTGTCTCTTGTCCATATTTGTGAGAGGTGCTAATAACTTATCATGTCCGCAGCCCAACTCCTACCAGAGTATTTTTTTTGAGAAGTTGAGCCGAAACTAAAGCCCTAAGGCTTACAGGGGACCAGACACCCTTACATGAGCAGCACGAGCTAGCTCGTCGGCCCTTACATTCAACTCTCTAGGTATGTGTACTAACAAAAAGTTAACAAAATTTTCTAATTCCCACCAAAGCTTCAATAACAGCCTCCTGCAGTCATCATTGATAGGCATATGACTATTCACCATATCAATAGCAAATCTGAAATCAACTCCTACCAGAGTAGAGGCTGCCAAACTTATATATGTCTTCTGTCTTCAAACAAACCACACAGTTGGGGCTCACCCAAAAGCTAGCTCTGTCGCTGATCTGGACACATGCTAGTACGAAGAAAGTTTTTTTTTTTTTGTCTTCGAAACGATAGTCCAAGGACTGAGAAATTTTATTTACACCACTCAAGTAAAGACATGAAACCCATCCTCGAACTGTCAGTCAAAACCGATGCTATTCTCCACCACTCTTATCCGCCGTAACATCAGAGGATCTTGGTATATAGAAGACTAACTCAGGCCAGCAGTACGAAGAAAGAAGCTAATCAAACTTTGTGGTTGGAATTGAATGGCTACGAGACAAATGCTTTAATGCAGGATTTGGCCGCCGTGGGGTACCATATATTTTGAATATTTACTCGATATAGAGAGCAGGTGAAGCTGTACAAGATGTATTCTTCTGAACTAACTTACAGACCTATATAATGAAATTACCTAATATTCCTGGTTGCTTGTTCTATGCATTGGACTGCATGCAAACTAAAGGCTGGTTTAGGCATATATATAAGTGGATTCTGATGCATGTGGGGAAGCTATACTTGTTAGTTGGTCCTGAAAGTTCGTGAGCACGTACGTGTTCCTCAAAGGGTAGATTCTGCTGAGCGATGACATCTATAAATCTAGAAAATCATGCGATGTTATGCTGGCTGAAAAATTGAGACCTAAGGATGGATGAATATGTTTTAGCATCCTCAATTATGAGGAAATTTCTAATTAATATAGTATTTCAACTCCAAATCGTTTCAGTCTTCAATTTACTAAGGGTGCGTTTGGCAAACTTGAATATGATGAATTGGCTGAATGAGGAATCTGTGAAATTAGCTGAATGGGGAATGAGCTGAATCTGGTGATTCCGTGAATTTTGGTTTTGTTGTTTGGTTGGTCTGTATGGGATGAGCTGAATCTGTTGATTCTGGCGTTTGACTTGTCTATTATGGATGAGTTGAATTTGCTAATTTTGTTCAAATTAATAATAAAACTTTAAATTTTCTTCAAATTAAGACATGTTTTTCATTATAATAATAACAATACCCACGAGATATGATTGATGGAAATTATTGAAAATTTAGATCAAATTAATTCTTTGAATGCATCTAATCATGTAAAATGATTGATTGAAATTATTGAAAATTCAGGTATAATTTAAGTTATAATATATTAAATGATTTTATAAATTAAATTACATCAAATATTTGCTTTCAAAAATACTCAATATTGGTCTCATAACGAAGATATCGATGATATCTTTCCAATGAGACTAATTTCATAAAGTTTCAAAATATATATTTAAAGTTATGATAAATATAGTCATTTTAAATATCAAAGGGATAAAAATGTCATTTAGAGAAAGCATAAAAACGAACTCAGCTGATCCGCGTCCCATTCCATCCGCGGCATTCGGTCGATCTGACGGAATGCCGCGATACCTAAAATTCGAAATTAGAATTGTCGGATTCATTTCGGATTCTGAGACCTATTGCAAATCAAACAGCTGGATTAGCTGAATCCGGAATCCGCCCATTCACTTATCCACCTAATCCCTCTCATACACTGCTCGCCAAACAGGCCCTTAGGTTTCAATGTGATACCTGACCTCATATACGGCTAAATCAGCTCACGCACACAATCCCCTCCCTCCCTCCCTCCCTCTTTCAAGGTCTCTCTTAATCAGTTGACCTCTCTCTCTCTCTCTCCCCTCCGGGCTCTCCTGTCATGGGAGGAAATCGGAATCCTCCTGAAATTGGAAGGAATATGGTTTATTTTCCCTCTTATTTGATCAATGCATATTAAGATTACTAAAACGTCTTTATTTATGTAACGTCTTTTCTTCTTACCTGTACTTCTATCTGTTTTGAACTTGTAAAAAATGATTCATCTTGACATTTTCTTTCTACATAATGTATTAAAAATATGAATTTATTTATATGTTTGTTAACTGTGCCTTGTGTTTAATATAAATGCTTGTGTTGGTTAAGCTTAAAAAAATTATAAGTTTGCTGTATTTTTTCTCTTGAATTCTATAAAAAAGTTAATAATATGATATTTTTTACTAAAAATATGAATTTCAAGATCACAAAATATGTCATGTTAATGAGATATTGTAACAATGGGTATGTTAGTTACTTTAATATCATTCATGTGTTTTCCCATCTTAATTTGGACATACCAACCACAAGCAATGTCTGTCCCTCTCCCACTCCCATGATCATACCAAACACTGACGAGAGCAATCTCATTTCTCTCCACTACTCTCCTTATGCCATTCCCTCTCCTCTACCTCTCCTGTTACACAACCAAACACAACCTTAGATAAGTATTTAGTTAACGGCAGACCAAACAAAGAGTCCGGTGTCAGAGTCCTTTTTGGTTTTGGGCCGGCCTGCAATTGTTGATCCTTTTTTGTTCTTTTTTGATCAATCGCATGCCCCTCCAATCCTAATTAAGCACGTTACCTGCAGGTCTCCTGGTCGTGAATCTCAAACGTTTGATCTTGATCCCATAGTTAAAATCATCATTGACGTCAATAACACTTTTTTTTTTATGAGTTACTTGGTAAAAAAATAGACAAATAATGAAATAAGAGAGCAAAAAAAATAAAAATTCTCAGCTGGCTACCGCCTTCTTCGCCGTGTTATATGTTTAACTAGGTAGCCCGTGCCACCCCACTACTCCTAACCACCCACCCCACAACCCTCTCTCTCATCCCCTCTTCATGACTCAGTTGTCACGTGTTTCTCATCCCCTCTTCATGACTCAGCTGTCACTTATCCTCCTCTCTCATCCTCTTTTTATTATTTAACTGTCATGTATGAGAAAATATGAGTCGGATTATAAACCATGAAAACTGATTTTATATAATAGAATAGCTTGACTATTGTGATTAATTAAACTTAAACGTTTTGACTTGCAAGTGGCAACCATCCTCCTCACCATGCTATTTGTTCACAACTAGTCTATGTATGGGTACCAACACCATGCCATAGTATAAGTCACTTGGGTCAAACCACGCCACGATCATCTTCTTAATTCGACTCTCGATCTGTGACACAGATCATATGGGGGAGGAACACACGAATGGCTTCCACACCGACGACGGCGACGGCCGCTTCCTCTTCGGCGACACCGCCGGCAAGGTCATCACCTGCAAAGGTACGCAGACCTCTTTAGCTGTCTCCATCTCTCCTTCCTTTTGGGTAGCTAGTTGATCTGGTTGACTGTCATCGATCCGTGCGAACTAGCTGCGGTTATATGGGGGCCTGGAGAGCCGTTTGAGATACAAGACGTGCAGGTAGACCCACCACAGAGGATGGAGGTCCGCGTTAGGATCCTCTTCTCCTCTATCTGTCACACCGACCTCAGTGTCTGGAAAGGCCAGGTACTACCACTGCATTTATAGCCTTTTTCTCCATTAATCTTTGCATTTAGAAACACCACCACCTCTTTATTCGATCTGGTCTTACTAACTCATCAATTTGTTTAGAACGAGCAACAACGTGCTTTCCCTCGGATCCTGGGCCATGAAGCCAGCGGGTAATAAGCATATATATAGTTTGAATTCTTTTATATTTTTTTCATTAGTTTTAATGTGATCATGAGATATATGTATGCATGTTTATGATGGTGATCATGGATATAGGATCGTGGAGAGCGTGGGGGAGGGGGTGGAGGACCTGAAGCCTGGGGACCATGTGGTGCCAATCTTCAACGGCGAGTGCGGCGAGTGCGCCCACTGCCACTCGTCCAAGACCAACCTCTGCGAGCAGTTCCGGGTGGACCCTTTACGAAGCGTCATGATCGGAGACGGCCGCACGCGGTTCTGGGTGCCGGCGGCGGAGGACGGTGTCGACGGCCGGAGGCCGATCCACCACTTCCTCGGCACGTCCACGTTCACCGAGTACACGGTGCTCGACGCAGCCTGCACGGTTCGCATCCACCCGGCTGCGCCACTCGATCGGATGTGCTTGCTTAGCTGTTGCATCTCAACAGGTGAAAAAACTACACTCTTAGCTACAAACCACTGTTCCTATATTTGATTTTCCCTTCTTCTTTTTTTATGCTCCTGGGTTTTTGATTTTTGCCATGACACATGAGGATATTATTACCTCCATCATCGTCATTGATTGCTGAGATCAACCAATAGAAAGAGAGAACGGCGTGGAAATCCAATCTCTTATCGAGCTCAGGTCCTGTTTCATTTGTAGGTCAATTAATTAGATGCGTGAACCTTCCCTCCGAGAAATTAGCATGTTTCACATGGCCTATGATCTTATCCATTATATTAACATACTTATTTATAATAGCAAAAGGCAAAGTTCCTTGTTCCAGCACCTATTCCTATTGCGATGTTTCTTTACACCTCATCTTTTAGATAGCTGCTTCATTAGAGGTTAATTTAATTAGTAGATGAAGGCGCCTCTTATTACATGTCTATATTAATACACAAGTCTATATTAAGATAGCCTTTTCATGCAATTGATTGTCGAAACGATAATTAGGCGTGGGAGCAGCATGGAACACTGCAAATGTACAGGAAGGTTCAACCGTCGCTATATTTGGGCTTGGTGCTGTCGGCCTTGCGGTGAGAAAGATAAATATCTCTAGTCTTTAATTTCTTGGATCATGCATGGCACGCACATGTAGGCTGTTTTGGTGATTGTGACTTGAACTACAATCATAGGTTGCCGAAGGTGCACGTCTAAGAGGGGCTTCCCGAATCATTGGGATTGATATCAACCCAGAAAAATCTATCAAAGGCAAGTATGACCATTCATTTCTATACATATGTATTCCTAACGGAGAAACTAGCTAGACATGATGGAATTTTATTGGTTTCTTTTCCCATATATAACGTAGCTGCTCAAATTAATGTTGATTTCTTTATAGGGAGAGAGATGGGTGTCACGGACTTCCTTAATCCCCTGGATTGCGTAAAGGCTGCACATGAGGTATCGCCTATCACCTATCACCTATAGGAGGAGAACTTCAAAGATACCTTTATAAAATGATGAAAAGTTTGCATATCAAACTCACTTTTCTTTTCTATTTTTTATAACTTTAATTGCATTGTCTTATATTTTCATTATTAAACTGGCCTTTCTTTCACTTATAAGTTAGGAATCCTTTTTCACACATATATAAGTAGTGAATCCTCAGTCGTCACTCATAAGTTAAAAACAGCCTATTTTGTTGCGAAAAATGCTAAAAAGCCCTAAATCATAATTAAAAATAGAATATGCAAAAGAAATCTATATATATGGACCAATACCCACACACTTTTGATTACGTTAGACACTTTAAACTCGCAGGTAATAAGAGAGATGACAAAAGGAGGGGTGGATTTCAGTTTTGAGTGTGCTGGGAACACAGATGTCCTGCGCGAAGCCTTCCTGTCAACCCATGATGTACGTTCCCTAAGCTTTATATGTATTCGATTTCAGTACCAGTTTTTTTCATGATACTTTTTGATATTTCCTCCTTCCACTTAAATTTTAATTGAGGGAGTCTATAATCCGGACCAAACCAATGTTCATTTCTATCAAATACGTACCTGGTCTGGTCTATGTCCATACACGCACAGCAAGCGTAAATTTTGACCGCTCTTTCACGTCACAGAACCTCCAATATTGCGTGACTCATTGTGATTGTGATTACCCCAACTACATCAATGCACCTGTCTGCCTCTTGGGTTCACGTAAACTCCAAGTGGAAAGACAAGAACCTCCCCCTGCCTGTACTCTTGTCTCGCTTTCATAGATGGACATCTACTAGGTCATCACTCATCACCTATATAGAGCTGTTGCTTCTCGCACCCCCCCGACACAGCCCCCCTCCTTACACACCCCCGTTTCCCCCACCTCTTCCGATTCCTCTCTGTTTCTTTTTTCTCTCTCTCGATTTTGTGTAGTTTTTGTTTTTGTTTTGTTTCTTTTTTATTATTAATTTTGTTTTAAATTAGTTTTTAAATCTTTTTTCTATCAATTTTATTTCTTATTTTATCAGTTTTGTTTTTCTTTTTAGATAAACAGTTTATTTATTATATGTTTGTAATATTTTATTTATTTTTTAGTTGTAGTTTTTGGGAGTGATTATTTGTAAAAAAAAATTTAAAAAATAAAACGTATATATATATATATATATATATATGAAAATGACAAAAATACTAACAGTTAAAAAATACATTGTGTTTTGTGAAAAACCTCCTAGGCCAATATTGATTTAGCCATATTCAGGGAAAACTACATGTAACAATACACAAAAAAAAAGATAGACAAAAATATATAAAAATACGAATTCTAATTAATATTGACTCCAAATTCTGCTCTCGACGCGCTTGGTGTTGTAGATGTTATTTCGTACCTTAAATGAACACGTGTCATATAACGAGCGGCCCATCTTTTAACTTCGTATGATGAATGTTGTCACTACCGCGTTAGAATGGGTGATACAGGGTAATGATGGTGTAAGAAAACTTGCACGAAGTGATTGCCAACATGAGTAATAGTTATTTTTCGACGCTTTTGGTTTGGAAATTTGAATTTTTATAATTTTAAAATTTAAATTTTAAAAATTTACGATTTGAAATTTTTACTATTTAAGAATTGAAAATTGAAAATTTTACAATTTTACAATTTTACAATTTTACAATTTTGAAATTTTTACAAATTGAAATTTTTACAAATTGAAATTTGAATTTGTAAATTTCTATGATTTGAAAATTGAAATTAAACAAATCTGAGAAAAAAAAAGCAATCACAAGGGTACAAAAGTAATTAAACTAGGGGGGGGGGGCGGGGGAAGGGACAACGGGGTGGGGGGCGAGTAGCAATTTGCCCTATATATATATAAGTGTCGGCATGTGCCTCTGGTATCTATAGTTCTTTAAATCCAGTTCAAAAAAAAAATCTATTCCGGCAGTTACGTATGCAACGTGCTAGTAGGTACTAAAATCATAATCGGGAAGACCACGATATACATAAAAATTGAAGCTTACAATTAATTAGTCTTATCTTTGTATCTTGGATGTGTAGGGATGGGGTTTAGTTGTGGTTTTAGGAATCCATCCAAGCCCGAGGATGCTTCCATTGCATCCCATGGAGCTGTTCGATGGCAGGAGGATCGTGGCGAGCGTCTTCGGCGACTTCAAAGGCAAGTCGCAGCTGCCGGACTTCGTCAACAAGTGCATGAATGGGGTGAGTGTCACCATTACAACAACGTATTCATCATATTGCTATATATTCTTCATTCAGAGTAGTATTCATTGGGTCCTAGCCTGGCCCCTGTTCTTATCTATCTTGTGGTCTTTTCTTAATTATATGTAGGATGTAAAAATTAATCTGGATGGTTTCATCACCCACAAGATGCCATTGGCTGATATCAATGAGGCATTCCAGTTGCTGGTCGAGGGGAAGTCGTTGAGATCAGTGCTCCACCTCTGATCCTGTGGGATCTCATTAAAAGCCTGTTGAAAACAATGTTTTTACTAGTAACAATGTGCCTGTAATATCTATGTATGGAACAGTGATCGGGAGTAGTACTACTAGAATACTACCTCTATATATGCCTGGGGTTATTCATTGTTTGACTGCTAGCTCCATGCATGTGGATATATGGGTCATGTAGAGCTGGAGGGTTCATTAGTTTATGTTGAAATGAGACAAGAGCACATGCTGAGTGACCCGGCCAGCAACTCATTAATCTAGCTACCCCCACAACCACAGGTCCACAACTATGAAGAACCATCATAATTGTTCTTCGTCATAAATGACAAGTACAGAGTTTAGAATACATGGGTTTTATCTTTGGCATGTCTTCGTGTGTAGATTTCTACTTCAGGCTTTGGTCTTTCTGGCGAGGAGTGTGAAACATATATGTAATCATAGTACATAAAAGTAGCTCCTACTGAGTTCTTATCAACAGGGAATAGGGTTCGTTCTACTAGCGTCATTAAAGAAGATATATTCCGGCCAACATTAGCACTGCACTGGATCGCATCAGCTGTCCGCATCATCACTTGCTACGATTCGATTCAACCTTAGGAGAGTAGTTTGACCAAATTAACCACGCAATTACCTACAGTACTATAGTCTATAATTTGAAATTATAGAGCATAGTAGTGTAGGTAATAATGCATGGTTAATATGGTCAGAAGAATTGAGTTAGGATATTGACCCGACTAATTAATACAGCTGATCAATCATCCAGAAAACTATGCTTCTCTTTGTCAGTAATTAATTACAAAAAAGGGGAGGATATGAGTCACATACTGTTCAAGAA
This sequence comes from Narthecium ossifragum, assembly GCA_963920575.1. NCBI lineage: Eukaryota > Viridiplantae > Streptophyta > Magnoliopsida > Dioscoreales > Nartheciaceae > Narthecium > Narthecium ossifragum. The sequence goes on along the minus strand of OY986963.1, from coordinate 5,262,137 downwards.
ACCATAGTTGTGGACTGATCTCTTCATCTTCCATTTATTCTTCCATCTTTGCCGAGAAAGCTCATCCCTGGATTGGATATGCTGGATGGATCAACATTTGGAAGTGCCCAGCGGGTCCGCGTGTGCAGTTTTTCTCGTGGAAATTTTTCCATGGCAAGGTTGCCACTGCATACTGGTTATGGCGTGTTGGAGTTGCTTGCGATCCTACCTATATCACATGTGGGGGTGCTCAGGAATCTCTGCATCATCTTTTTATGAATTGCTCTTTCGCTCGGGGTGTCTTGGGGGTTGTGACGGAAGGGAGACGTCATCCACAATATGTGCAAGATTGCTGGTGGCTGCAGGGGGGTTATGGGAGAAGAAGCCAAGGTGAATGGAAGTCCACTGTGGTGTATACACTATGGTGGTTGTGGAAAGAGCGTAATGCGCTCATTTTTGAGCAGCGGGAGGTCATTGCCGGAGCAGCTAGGACGCTTGATTGCCTGACAAGTCATGGAATACAGGGTTACCATTCGGCATCACTGTCACCCACCTGTGCCAGTGGGAATCCGAATGCCAGCATTGACTCTCCGATGCGATGCAGCATTGAGCTATGGCATAGCTGGTCTCGGTGTTGCTTGTTTTATTGACGGTGGTAGTGCCCCGGTTTGGACTTGGGGGGCCCGTGGGAGTGCGGCGACGGTGGTCGGGCGGAGTTAATGGCTATTAGGGGGGGCTTGAGGAAGCTAAACGACGCGGTCTTAGCGGACTTGTAGTGGAGTCTTACTCCCTCCATGCTATTGGTTTCATCAATGGAAGATTGGATTGGCCGCGAGAACTGGAAGACACTTTGCGTTCGATATGGTGGATGACCATGCAGTGGGTGACTGCATGCTTCATCCACATCCCCCGTGAGCTAAACTCTTTGGCTCATGAGGTGGCAGGGTGGGCTCGATGGACTGCTGCCATCTAAGTCCTGCTCTGTTTTACTTCCCTTTTTTGTATTTTCTTTTTCTTTTGCTTTGTAATCTAGCTCTCGGGCTTATCTAATCAAAAAAAAAAAAATACTAGATTTCAAAAGGGACAATCTTTCACTTTCTTTGAATTCCATCTAAATTTAATTGGCGCACGTGAGAAGGTCTAGCAATCTCTTTTTCCTGGTTTCTTCTTTGTAGATTCAACAGAAACCCATCAGAATTCAGAGTACTATAATTATCTGCCTAGCTATTAAATTTCAACTTGGCTTTCCAATTGTCATTTTTTAATTCTAAATCGTAGTAAACGATGAATCAAATTGAGCAAACCGCTGTTATTAAGTTACGGACTCTTGACCCCTGCCCTGAGACACCATTAAGCTATTATGCATGTATCTCCAGATCCTTTTTTTTTTTATTTTAATAGTTAAGCCCGGCAGTGGGGGAGAGTACCGGCTGGGGTTGAGAGAGGGTACCAACCATCCAACCCGGGTCCTTCATGGGACATCCAAGCTGTCATTCCAAACAAGTTAGGGGAGGTTGGTATGTATCTCTAGATCTTAAGACACAGGAATACACAAAAAATTGAAGCATATAATTAACTTGATCGATCTCTTTGGTATATATCAAACTTTCTAGTTACATGAGCTAGCAGATCTCAGAACAAACATATATATATGTAAGGAGAAAAGAAGCTAAAGAATAAAGAAGGCAAACCTAACAAGTTTTACTCAGGGATGTCTTGCAATGTACTCATGTTATTACTGAAATAATATTTCGCATTCCATCTACCTTGCAGACTCCCTTCCATCACTAGTCGTCCAAGCTCAGCTCGATTCCCCGCTGCCTCTGCCAGAGCGACCAACTCCTTAAACTCGGTCGCCGTCATCCTAACCTTCATCTGATACACGCTTCGTGACTCCTTGGGCTTCTCGTCGCGGTGGATATCTTGATCCAGTTCCGAGTAGTGATGAACCAATCGACTCCCGGCGCAGCTATTGCCCATGTATGCGCTTTAATTTGGTGCCTTAATTTCCTCCTCCCAAATCTTGTTTCCGTGGCCTGGATTCGCTACTATAGCTCAGATTCTTCTAATTTAGAGTTGTGTATGCATGAGCTAGCTTTAGGTTGCCCAAGCCCCATTATATAGTAGTTAAGCTGCTGATAAAACCGAGAAGACGTACAGGTCCTGGCGACCACCGTCTGAGAAAAGGTAAACACCGCAAGCACGGCGTTACGTGCATGGTCTCGTGAGTTGGAGACGCGGACAGTGATCTTTGCCGTACTTCACGGAATAGCTCGGCCTGTTGTTTAATTATTTGATAATGTACCGTTGTAGGTATGTATATATATATATTGCATTATTGATAGAATTATGATCGATGATGACCAGCTTGGAGATCAGCTGGATTGATTCCATTCATACCTTACAAAAAAGCTGACTGGAACAAGTAATTAAGTTTATACTAATGAATATTTGTACATATTGTTGAGATAAGTTCCAATCCTTATCTCAACTGTATTGATCCACCAGATCCTCCAGTTAGTGATATAGCTAAGATTTAAATAGTTGAGAGAGATAAGATTTGAGTTGATCACTGTATTTAGTTTTGATTTTCTGTATCTTATCTTGTAACAGAGTACACATATATATATTTTCAAACAGAGTTGTTTTGGTAAGCTATCCAAAACATCTTTCTCAAATTCTATCATGGTATCAAGAGCCAGTGGCTACGCCTGTAGTTGATCCTCGCTTCCGCATTCAACATGACGGACGGTGGTTCTTCCTCCTCGTCCTTGATCGGCCTTCCCAACTTTGCCCAACTCGTCTCCATTAAACTCGATGGAACGAACTATCTGGGATGGGTGGCTCAATTTTTGCCAATCCTCCGTAGTTGCGATCTTCTTGGTCTGGTGGATGGCACAGATAAATGTCCTTCTCAGTTTCTTACTGATGACGCTAATACCTCTGGTGCAGTCAATTCGGCTTACACTACATGGCAACGGAAAGATCAAGTTCTTTTAACTTGGATTATTTCCTCCGTTGCTCCTACCTTGGTGTCCACGTTGTATGGCCTGAACACCTCCTATGAAGCATGGCAGTCCTTGGCTTCGAGATTTGCTAGCCAATCTCGCTCTCGCATCAGTCATCTACGACGCCAACTTCAGTCACTCCAGCAAGGCAACCAAAGTTGTAGTGAGTATCTAACCAATGCTAAATTGCTTGCTGATAACCTATCTGCAGTGGGGAAACCTGTTGAAGATGATGAGTTGATCTCATTCCTCATTGGTGGGCTCAACTCTTCCTTTACATCTTTCATTACCACTTACCAATTCTCTACTAGGGAAAAATCCATGTCTTTCCAAGACTTTCAGGATGAACTCTACAACCATGAACTCCTGCTGCTTTCCCACAACAAGTCCATGATCTCCTCTGACATACTCCCTCATGCACTATATTCCACCAAATCTAGTCGGAAAAGCTCTAATCAAAAGCACAGAGTTCCTTATTCACCAAAGAGTCAACCCAGTAAGCCTCTTCCTCCACCTAAACCTCTTCCGTTACCACATGTGCCAATTGCTCCCAAAACCAATACACCTTCCTCGTCTGGATCCTCTGGAGAACTTTGCCAAATCTGCAAGAGGCCGAATCATACAGCTCTAGATTGCTATAACAGGATGAACTATACCTTTCAAGGTAAACATCCACCAACCTCCTTGGCCGCTATGGTGGCGGACATCAATGAAGAGTTCCTAAGTCACGAATGGTTGGCAGATAGTGGGGCCAATACTCATGTTACCAATAATGCTGAGAACTTAGCAACTAGCGAGCCGTTTGAAGGTGATGATACTATTGGAATAAGTAATGGTTCAGGTTTGAGTATTACTGCTACTGGCTCTAATGTTCTTGTTTCATCCAATTCTACTTTTGCTCTCAATAATATTGCGTTATGTCCTAAATCCTCTGTAAATTTGCTATCCATTAATCAGTTTTGCCGTGATAATGATGTGATCTTCGAACTCACTAGTACTGATTTTTCTGTGAAGGATGCAACAACGGGGAAAATACTCCTCCAAGGTCCAAGTGAGAATGGCTTGTACCCGATTCCACTTCATCAATTTTCAACCAGAAAACGCAAGAGTCTAGCAGCTTTATTTGGTGTTCGTACGTCCAGTTTAGTTTGGCATTCCCGTCTTGGTCATCCAGCTAGTTCTGTTTTGAGTTCCATTTTGCGCAATTTCAATTTACCAACTGTTGGTCCTTTTAATAAAGTTCATGTTTGTGAGCCTTGTCAGTTAGGAAAAATGACCCAAGTTCCTTTTTCTAGATCAACTAGGGAAACAAGTAGTCCTCTTGAGTTAGTGCATTCCGATGTCTGGGTTGCACCAATGTCTTCAAATAATGGCTACAGATATTATGTCATTTTTATAGACGACTTTAGTCGCTATTCCTGGTTGTATCCCATTAAATTGAAATCCGAGGTCTTTTCTTGCTTTGTTCAGTTCAAACTTCTTGTTGAGAAGCAATTTTCATGTTTTATTAAAAAATTGCAAACGGATAATGGCGGTGAATATTTATCTAAAACCTTCACAAATTTCTTGACTCAAAATGGCATTTTCCACCGCCTGACTTGTCCTCACACTTCTCAACAAAACGGCATTGCTGAAAGGAAGCACAGACATATTTCTGAAACAGGTCTCACACTTCTTGCACAGTCCGGTCTCTCCAAAACATTCTGGCCAGATGCCTTTCTAACGGCGATTTATCTAATCAATCGATTGCCGACACCTGTATTAGACAATGACACACCATTTTACAAGCTATTTAAGACTCATCCTGACTATAAATTTCTTCGATCTTTTGGCTGTCTTTGCTATCCACTTTTGAAACCATACATGGAAAACAAACTTTCATTTAAAAGTTTACCTTGTATTTTTATTGGATACAGCATAAGTCAGAAAGGCTATCGCTGCATGGAACTAAAATCTGGTCGTGTTTTCGTGTCACGTAGTGTTGTGTTTGATGAAGAACTCTTTCCTGCTCGGGTACAGCTCTTCTCACAGCCAACCTCCATGAGTACTTTCTCTCAAGGTATGTCTCCTAACATGGAACAATGTCATACTAATGATTCTGATCCTATTAGTATCACATCTCCTATCCTTCCTATGCCTTTATCTGATTTGACAACTCCTTTGGAGTCTATGATTCCTACTCCACCCAGTATGAATTCTTTGACACCGGCACTTGTTGAATCAGCTGAAACCTCTGTTCCTACCATGCCATGGATTCCTACTCCAGCCAATATGGATTCTTCGACATCGGCACTTGTTGAGTCAGCTGAAACCTCTGCTCCTATCATGCCATGTGCTGATCCTCCCCAAGCCCAAATCATCACTCGCTCTCGTACGGGCTCATCTCGACCTAAAAGCTTTCCTGATTACCATCTTTTCTTTGCTACTCGACACCCTCTTGTTGCTCTATCTTCTGCCATTGTCACATCTGAACCACATACTTATTCCCAAGCAGTTTCAAAACTCGAATGGCGGCAAGCAATGGCAGCAGAGTTTCAAGCTTTATTGGATAACAAGACTTGGTCTCTATGTCCACGTCCAATCAATCGAAATGTTGTGCGCAACAAATGGGTTTATCGTATAAAGCAAAGGCCCGATGGTAGCGTCGAGAGGTTCAAGGCGAGGTTAGTGGCGAAGGGATTCGATCAAAAATCTGGTGTGGACTATTCTGAGACTTTTAGCCCTGTTATAAAACAAGCAACAATTCGAGTCATTCTTGCATTAGCTGTGACCTTTCAGTGGACCATACGACAGCTAGATGTCTCCAACGCTTTCTTGCATGGCTACTTAGATGAAGTGGTCTATATGGAGCAGCCGCAGGGCTTTGTTAGTGTTGAGTTTCCAGAGTATGTGTGCCGACTACATCGTTCCCTCTACGGATTGAAACAAGCTCCTCGAGCTTGGTTCAATCGCTTATCGTCAGCACTAATTGATCTTGGTTTTGCAAGTTCACAGGTGGATAACTCAATGTTCTGTTATCATCGAGATGGAATTCATTTATTTATATTGGTGTACGTTGATGATATTCTCATCACGGGCAACAATACAGAATTTCTATTTCGTGTAATAGACAGTATGAAGCAAGAGTTTTTGATGAAGGATCTCGGTGATTTGAATTATTTTCTTGGAATTCAAGCTACTCGGACTTCCTCTGGCTTGCATCTCCGACAATCCAAATATATTCTCGACTTACTAGACAGAACTCGCATGACAGGTGCTAAACCAAGTCGAGCTCCTTGTGTGGCCGGTTCAAAGCTACCATCTCTTGACAGTAAGTTGCTTGATGATCCTTCCGAATATCGCATGGTAGTGGGAGCCCTTCAGTATGTGACTTTGACATGTCCGGATCTCTCATACTCTGTGAATCAACTTTGCCAATTCATGCACTCTCCACGTGAAATCCACTGGCAAGCAGCCAAACGCGTGCTACGATATCTCAAAAACACGGTTGATTATGGCCTCTTCTATGAGCAAGGTCCAATTTCTTTACAAACTTTTTGTGATTCAGACTGGGCTGGTAATCCAGATGATAGGAGATCAACAGGTGGCTATGGTGTGTTTTTAGGAAAATGTCTTGTTTCCTGGTCTGCCAAGAAGCAGAGTGTGGTCTCCCGATCTAGCACAGAAGCCGAATATCGATCGATGGCTTTGGCGACTGCTGAACTATTCTGGTTACGCATGTTGCTTCAGGAAATTGGCGTGGCTCTAACCTCACCTCCCGTGTTGTGGTGTGATAACATGAGTGCAATGTCATTAGCATCAAATCCAGTCTTTCATGCTCGGACAAAGCATGTAGAGATCGATTACCATTTTATTCGTGAGAAGGTTACTCGTAACGACATTGTTCTTCGCCATCTTCCCACTCAATTTCAAATTGCCGATATCTTCACAAAGGGTCATACTTCCGATCGTTTTTGTTATCTTCGTAACAAACTTAAGGTCTGCTCGCAGACCATATGTTTGCAGGGGGGTGTTGAGATAAGTTCCAATGTTGAGATAAGTTCCAATCCTTATCTCAACTGTATTGATCCACCAGATCCTCCAGTTAGTGATATAGCTAAGATTTAAATAGTTGAGAGAGATAAGATTTGAGTTGATCACTGTATTTAGTTTTGATTTTCTGTATCTTATCTTGTAACAGAGTACACATATATATATTTTCAAACAGAGTTGTTTTGGTAAGCTATCCAAAACATCTTTCTCAAATTCTATCACATATCACATACAGCGCCGTGAATTTTACGTATTTGAATTGAATTCTTGGAGATATGATCATTCTATTCTCGTGCGTTTTGGATCATTAGAGTCAAAAATAGCTAGATCAGCAAGAACCATTCCTCTCTGACGATTTCAAGTTCTGAAGGAGATTTAGAATATATATTGTGGTCTAGCGATCAACATACGCATTCTAATATGTGAATATTCAACTAAGAAAAACGGATTGTGAATGTTTACATATAGGTTATATTCTAACACCTATGTTGATTCTAATTTTTGTGTGTATTAAATTGAATCATTCAAAAATACAGCAGGAACCATTCTGCCATATATATATGTATGTTAGTTTCAAACTTGAAACTAGAATCGAAACACACCATGTGCTCAATACATACCCTAAAATGTTTATAATATTTATAGACTCACACGCTTTGTAAGGAATCATAGTGTGATTCCAGTATGTAATCAGATTGTTTGTCTTGCAAATAGCCTCATTCGATCAGCAATAAGATTCACTGTTTCCTACGGTCAATAAAACTCTAATCAAGCGTGCAACTTCACATATTTGCCTCTTTGAGAGTACACGTTTGAGCAGGATATATATATATATATATATATATATATATATCATCTTAATCTGGAAGAAATCAAACACGTCTCTTGTTCAGTTGAGATGAGAAAACACGGCCAATAGCATTTTAGAGGTAGTAAATATTCTCTTAGATGGACATCGGGATATGGTCACAATGAACATCACAAGTTCGAGTCTTAGCAAAAGGGTCGTTGGCTCAACCAATCAATGTTAAAGGAAAAGAAATATCTTTCTAGATAACGAAAGACATAAATTGGAAATCCCCTGCATTTTTTTTTTGGCTAAATTTTCAATTAGTACCCTGTAGTTTGACCGAAATTTTTATGTGGTCCTTATATTTCAAAAAGTTGCAATACAGACCCTCAAATTTAATAATCGCTTTTATGTGGTCCGCCAGGTCACCCGCCGTGAGCTACCGTTTGCGATCTGACGGAAAGTGGGGCCACGTGCGCCGCACGTGACCCCATGCCGTCGCTCCCCGTTACCCCGTGAGGGACTTAACGGGGCGGTCAGGGTAGTTGGCCACGTGGCCAACATTTCAGAAACCCTTCTTCTCCCCCTCGCGTCCTTGACCATCTTCAACAACTCCTTGGTCGCCGGACGGCTATCAGGGGACACGCTCACGCACGCACGCCATGACAATGGTCATCAGCGCCGCCAGCTTCTCCTCCGACGCCTCATTGCCCGAGGCCAGGTCTATCGGGTTTCACAAGAGGAGCCCCCATTGCCGGAGACGACGAGATCGGGAGACGGGGTGGCGAGCGATGGGGTGCACAGCGTCGCGGCTGGACAACGAGGACGTTGTGCGGCGGTGCAAGGAGCGGCGCCGCCTAATGAAGGAGGTCGTCCTGTTTCGCCATCTCCTCGCCTCCGCCCACTCCGACTACCTCCGCTCCCTCCGCCCTCACTCGCTTCGCCTCCGGCGAGCCTCATACCATCTCCGATCAGACACGCCTCCCATACTCTTTCCCGATCCCAACAACCCCTTACCTACCTCCATTGCCGCATCCACTCTCCCTCCGTCGACACCCCAACTACCACCTACGCCTCTCCCCCCGTCGACACACCAACTACCACCTACGCCACCGCTTCCGCATCCGCCTCCGCCTTCGCACCGTGGCTTCTCTCCATCTCCTTCGCCGGCCATCGGCAGCTCCAAACTCCCTCATATGTTGTCGGAGTCGAGACCCGGCTCTGCCCGCTTCTACAACTACAACCCTCCGCCCAAGAAGTATCCTAGAACCCACTCCAGGGGCGTCCGCCCCGCGCGCCCGCTCACATCCACGTCCGCCTGGAACTCCAGCAGCAACTGCACCAGATCCGGCAGGCGCCGCCCGATAGCCATGTGCAGCAGTGTCCGCCCTTCTGAATCCATCGAGTCCACCGATCTCCACTCGGGATCGCTCCATTCTAAAACCTCTCTAATCATCTCCATGGACCCCGTCCGACCCCACCAAACGAGTCAACACGGCCGATCCTACGAAGAACATCCGGATCCCGCTATCCACGAACACTTGCTTCTTCTTCGCGGTGAACCAGTCGCTGGGAACCGAGTCGGGGGTCGAACTCGAGGCGGCGCCGGGGAAGATGACGCTGTGGAGGAGGAACGAGTCGTCCGAGTTGGGGAACTAGTCTGGCAGGGACGAGTGGAGCGGGGCCAAGTAGGTAAACTCGACGGTGAGGGTGGCGAGCGGCGAGATGATGCCGGTGTGCGGGCGGATGGTGTACCGGGTGCGGTTGGTGATGTATTTGACGGTGAGGGTGACCGCCCCGTTAAGTCCCTCACGGGGTAACGGGGTAACGGGGAGCGACGGCGTGGTCCCACTTTCCGTCAGATCGCGGACGGTAGCTCACGGCGGGTGACGTGGCGGACCACATAAGAGCGATTATTAAATTTGAGGGTCTGTATTGCAACTTTTTGAAATATAAGGACCACATAAAAATTTCGGTCAAACTACAGGGTACTAATTGAAAATTTAGCCTTTTTTTTTTGATTAATTGAGCCAAAGGCTATCAAAAGCAAGGAAAAGGATTACAACACAGATTTGTGCCTACAAAAGAGTAGAAATGCCCACAGGCGACTGGAGTCCTGATTCTTTAGCCCAGGTTAAGGGGGAGGACAAATCCTTACCCATCCTGGCTAAAGTATCAGCAATCCCATTACAACTCATGGGTATACAAACAAAAAGTATTTCCTTAAACTGTGAAAGCTCCCAAAAAATCTTCTGCGCCGCTTCAAACAGGCGGTCTGGCCAACGTCTTCTCCCTGCTAGACAATTGACAAGATCACGACAATCCAACTCAAAGACCGCTCGTCGAGTGCCTCGGTCTCTACACATTCTAAATCCAGTTAGGAACCCAAAAAGCTCGGCCTCAAAGACATTTGACCTTGGCCCACTGGACGCAAGAACCCATGATACTCCACCATCGGAATCCCAGCCAACAGCACCGATCCCCACTCTCCCATCCCGGTCCACAGAGGCGTCAGTTCTGACGACCGGCATGCCTTGTGAAGCAGAAGGTGACATTCCCCTGTTCCCCTTAGATTGCAGTCGCCACTCCATAGAGTGCCAGAGGGCCGACTTCCCAACCTCAATTGATTTAGGTCCTGTTCCATCGAAAACCCAACGATTTCTACTCTTCCAGATTTCCCAAAGACAGTACCCTACATGGGTTCTCCGATTCGAGGTATCTGTAGCCGTTGAGAGTAACAGGACATCCCTCCAAAGCCGCCAACCTTCACTAGATTTGAACACCCCATCTTTCCGAAACACCCAGTGCCATGTCTCAACAGATGAAGGGCAATCAAAAAAAATATGCTCTACAGACTCAACGGCCCCAGTGCATCTCAAATAAAAAGGAGAGGAGACGGCTCCCACCCTATACATCACTTCCAAAGAAGGGATTTTGTTGAAAAGAAATCTCCAAAGGAAGGTCTTGATTCTTGGACCGAATGGACCATGCCATACACTATCCCACCGGAACGAAGGAACAACAGGTAGGCGAGGAAGGATAGAGATGGAATAGATATGGAGGTAAGCTGATTTAGAAGAAAGCATACCTCTTGCATCTAAAGACCATTGTGCGGCATCACCAACTGCAGAGATCACCATATTGCAGATGTCTGCCGCTGTAGACTCCGAGAACATCCTATGAATGAGTCGACGTCGCCAATTCCGGCCGGGGTTAAGAAGATTCCCAACAAGCATTCTATCAGAAATCCGGTTGACATTAATAAAGGTTGGCTTCTTGCTAAGAGGAAGATCAAAAAGCCACCAGTCATGCATCACAGAGACCCTGCTAGAATCCCCTGGACTCCAATGAACAAACTCACGAAGGTCCTTCACCGCCTTGCAGACACCTCGCCAAGAGGGAGAGGCATGTCTACACGGTGTGTTGGGTGGGAGCACCCCACACCAATTATACTTGGCTTGAACAACTTGCTTCCAAAAGGAGTTCTTCGATGGTAGCAGCTCCCCTGCTCGAACCATTCTCAATGCCCGCTGCCAGGTTGGAAGATGGCGCACCCCCAATCCCCCATCCTCCAGTTGTGAACAGACCGTCTCCCAGCGAATGACAGAAGCCCCGGATCGACGCCCATTCCAGAGAAAAGCCCAGCCCAGGCGGCCAATTTTCCTGAGCACCTCCTTCGGGATCTCCGTCGCTGTCATAAGGTAAACTGGAAGCGCTTGGAGCACATGCTTCAGCAGTGTAATCCGACCAGGGAGGGCAAGCCTTCCCCCCCCCCATCGCGAGATCCTGGTAGCCACCGAATCCACTAGATCCGAGAAATCCTCTGCTCGCAACCGTGTGCCACTCACGGGAGCACCAAGGTATCGCCATACCCCAACATCTTCTCTCATACCCAGTCTATTGCAGATTCGAAGACGCCTACCAGGTGGGATCAGTGGAGACAATTGAACACTAGATTTCTGAGGATTTAGAGAAAGGCCAGAGACTCTATGGTACCACTTAAAAATCCTTTTGATAGATGAGGCTTCTGCCAACGAAGCATCAGAGAAAACTAGGCAATCATCGGCGTGCAGTAGATGTGAAATCCGTAGGTTGGCCCCAGCAAAATAAACACCTCGCAGCCCAAAGCTCTCGTGATTGATCGCAGCAGAGAGACCACATTGAACCAGAGAAAAAAGAAAGGGAGACAATGGGTCCCCTTGTCGAATTCCTCTATGTGGAATTACTTGCCCATGCGTCTGGCCATTAACAATGAAAGAGAAGGAAGCAGTCTTGACACAAGCCATCACCCAGGAGCACCACACATCAGGAAACCCCATGCGTCTCATGATCTCCTCTAGGTATCACCATCGCACACTATCATATGCAGATTGAATGTCCAGTTTCAATGCCATGATTGGGCTAGATCTCGAAGCCTTCACCATTGAGTGCATCAATTCCTGCGCCACTGCTATATTGTCATGGATATTCCGACCATGTACAAACGCAGATTGTTCTGGACCGACGATCTCCGGCAAGAATCCTTTAAGTCGTCGAGTCAAGATCGTAGAGATGATCTTGTAATGGACATTACAGAGACTTATAGGTCTGTAATCCTTAATAGTACGGGGGTTGCTACACTTCGGAATCAAGGAAACGAAAGTGCAATTCCAGCCGCCAGGCATAGAGAAATTCCGAAAGAAGCCCAGGACCACCTCTGTCACCCCTTGCCCGACCACATGCCAATAAGCACGAAAGCCGAAAAATTTAAAGAGATCAAGAAGAAAAGTTTTTATTCCCAGCGAACTTAACAAGTAGTCACTCTGGGATAGGGGTGGTAAAACGGGTTGGTAGGTCAGGTTGAGATCGATTATCGATTCAAAGGCCCAATCCGAACCCGACCCGTTTATAAACGGGTCAACTCGAATCCAACCTGTCTAACCCGTTTAATAAACAGGTCGGGTCAAACACACTATTCCAACATTAATTTTCTATTAAAAATATCAGTTTATAAGTTAGCATGTCACATGTTACCATCCTCAACCCGAACCCGACCCGTCAGACGGGTAGATTATATACATATTAACTCTTCATTTCTCAAAGACTTAAGCTTTTAGATTGAGTGATTAGGATGTCTCACATCTTACGTGAGCTTAAAGTTGTCCATTATATAGAAAGGTGCACGGGTCGATGACGACCGCTGGACAAATAGCTATTGCTGATCATGAATGGAAAGGAACCCGTCTAATTCACAATGTCCCGTGTTTAGAGAATAGGCAATTGTTGATTTTGACTCTAAAATTGAAGTTGACCCAACTCTTTAGATCAGACTCTTTTTGTTCCAATCTGGACCCATTGCTCTTTCCATTGTTACCTAATTAGGTGGGACCGGTAGGGTTTTGGTTTTTTCGGCTAACATCCAAAAGAAGTATATCTTGTGAAGAGAGAGAGAGAGGATCCGTGTGCGTGGGCGGCTGCAGTATAGATAAAAAAAACCAGAGAAGGAAAAAAAAAAGAGAAGAAAGGAAAACGAGGAGAGAGAGAGACAGAGAGAAGGGCGTGTGCGGGAGATTAAGCTTAGCGTGCTTCCAAGCTAGTTTGTATTCTTTGACATCATAGTGGATCTCTTTGGCGTGCTCTCTCCGTGAATATCTCCGAATCATGTAAATCCGGGTGGCCCCTCTTTTCTTGTAATTGTTTGTCTTGTGTTTTCTCTGTGGTTTTGTGCATCGTAAAATGATTTGCAAACATCGATATGTGATCGAGATCCGTCGTTTCCTTGTCAACAAGTGGCATCAGAGACCGAGATTTTAGGGTTTGTCAAGCCGCCGCGATGTTCAAGTTCGAGGTGAAGAAGTTTAATGGCAAGATAAATTTAGATTTATGACAAAAGAGGGTAAAAGCAATTTTGGTACAGAATGATGTTCATAAAACCCTTTTAGGGAAGGAAGGAAAGCCTACAACCATGAAGGATGAAGATTGGGCAAAAAAGGATTTGAAGGCATTCAATATGATTATACCCTTTTTATCTGATGATGTGATGTACAATGTGCTTGACGAGTAAACTATAGTTGGCTTGTGAAAGAAGTTAGAAAAGCTTTACATGTCAAAGCCCATGACTAACAAGTTGTATTTGAAGAAGCAATGGTACAATTTGCTTATGGTGGAGCGTGGAAATCTTCTTGAGCAACTAAATGACATTAATAAGTTGATCACACAGTTGCTTAGTTTAGATGTGAAGATCGACGATGAAGACAAAGCAATCATCTTTCTTTCTTCTCTCCTAGATTCCTATGACCATCTGGTGACGACCATCTTGTATGAAAAGGATACTATTAAGATGGATGAGGTTACAATTACATTTCCTTCACATGAAATGAGAAGAAAACCTATCAACACTGAAGCTGAAGGTTTGGTAGTGAAGCAATCGGGTCAAGAAAGAGGACGGTCTATTAGTAGAGGTGGAAAGAAAGGCAATGACATATCAAAATCTAGAGTCAGAAAAAATCAATGTAGATGGTGCAAAACAGATGGACACTGGATGAAGGATTGCAAGAAATTTGCATAGGTCCAGAAAAGAAAACGCAAAGACCCAGTTCAAGCGAGTGTAGTATCTGAAGCATATGACAGAGAAGAAGATGGAGACATGCTTAATGTCTCATCAAGTATGGATCCTACTTATTTTTGGATTCTTGATTCACGATGTTATTATCATATGTGCACATATAGAGATTGGTTTTCTACTTATGATTTGCATTCTAGGGGGAAAGTTCTTATGGGAAATAATACTGAATGCAAAACTGTTGGGATAGGAACAATTAGATTCAAGATATTTGATGGTGTTGTGAGAACTCTAAATGATGTTAGACATATTCCATATTTTAGAAAAAGCCTAATCTCTTTAGGTGCTTTAGATGTAATTGGATGCACTTATAAATGGTGTTGATGGTGTTATAAAGGTGAAAAAGGGTGCCATTATTGTAATGAAAGGAGAGAAAAAAGGGTCATTGTATTGGTTGATAGATCAAGACCATTACATGCCATGCTGCAGTGACATCTCCTTCTGACAGTGATAGTACTTTATTATGGCATCTTAGATTAGGGCACATGAATGAGAGAGGGATGTTAAAACTGCATAATAGAAAATTGCTTGACGGAGTTAAATCATGTATGTTAGATTTTTGCAAATATTGTGTTCTTGACAAGCAATGCAAGGTCGGTTTTACAATCTCTACCAATATGAGCAAGCAGATTTTAGACTATGTCCACCAATAGGAGCAAGCATATTTTAGACTATGTCC
This sequence comes from Narthecium ossifragum, assembly GCA_963920575.1. NCBI lineage: Eukaryota > Viridiplantae > Streptophyta > Magnoliopsida > Dioscoreales > Nartheciaceae > Narthecium > Narthecium ossifragum. Next base: position 5,247,048 of record OY986963.1, on the reverse strand, counting down.
ATTCAGATGTATAGGGGGCCACCCCTATCACTTCTTCATGTGGTGCCAGATACTTTATCAATTTCATTGATAACTTTTGCAGAAAAACATGGGTTTACTTTATGAAACAAAAGTCAAAGTCTGAAGCCTTTGATAAGTTCAAGATATGGAAAACAATAATTGAGAAGCAAACTAAAAAACAGATTAAGTGCATGAGGACAGATAATGGGGGAGAGTTTGTCTCTAAGGAGTTTGAGTAGTTTTGCTTAGATGAAGGCATTAAATGGCATTTCACAGTTCCTGACAAGCTACAACAAAATGGAGTAGCTGAAAGAATGAACATGACACTTCTAAAAAGAGATAGAAGTATGAGGGCCGAGGCAGTCAACATGTCTTGTTATGTGGTAAACATATCACTTTCCAAAGCATTGCAGTTGAAGACTGTAGAAGAGGTATGGAATGGCAAGCATGTTGATTATTCTAACTTACATATTTTTGATTGTCCTGTTTATATGTTGCTACATGAAACAAAAAGAACAAAGCTTGATGCTAAGTCCAATATGTGTATCTTTATTGGATTTAAAGAAGGAATGAAGGGATTCAAACTTTGAGATCTTAAAACTAGGAAGATTGAGTACGACAAAGATGTGGTATTTGATGAAGCATCAATGTTGAAGAAATTTTAACAAGGCACTCAAGATAATCATGAGACTAGTATGACTAACTAGGTGGAGTTGATTGGGATAAAAAAGTATCATTGTGCCATATACTGAAGAATCTTCTCATCAGAGTCATGAGGAAGAGTTACAATCACAAGGAAGAATTGCCATGTTCTATCTCAAAGAATAGAGAAAGAAGGAATATAAGAAAGCCGGTGAGATTTGATGATATAGTTGCATATGCTTTGTTGTCAAGCTTAGCTGAGCCGACCAACTTCAAAGAAGCAATATAAGAGAAAGATAGGTCACTAACGATAGCTCGTTGTGGATGAGTGTTATGGAAGAAGAGATGACTTCTATATACAAGTACAAAATCAATGAAAAAATAGCGTGAGTCGCTGCAAATCAAACAGAGAGATTCCTCCTCCCTTCCTCATCTACCGCATAAAAGGCAAATTACTCGTGTAGTTGATGATATATTTTTTGGAACAATTGATAGAATTAATTAGATAGTTATCCAAGAAATTAAGCTGATAGGAAGGAATTAGTTCAATAATACCCCATCCGTTATGAGCCAAGCAGCGAAAAGAAACACCTCGTGACTGTCATCAAAGAGTAAAAGCAACAAGGGTTGCTAGTTTGCAACTTTATATTACAAGACTAGTTATCCCCATGACAGAGCAAAACAGAGCAAAGCAGAGCAAAACAGAGCATGGAAAGCACTAATAAGAAAAGATAGCTCAAGAACTCAAGCATCTACTCCCAACCCCATCATCCTCTGTTACTGGACCTGCACATCGATGGCATTGCGCTCGACCTTCTTCTTCGGCACCGTCACCAGCAGCACTCCATTCTTGAGCTCCGCCCTCACCTGGCTCTTGTCGCACTCCTTCGGCAGCACCATCCGCATGTCGTAGATGCTCGCGCTCCTCCGCCACCACCCATCATCACCCCCCTCCTTACCCTCCTCTTCCTTCTTGTGCTCCCCTAGGATGACAAGCACGTCGTCCTCCACCGACACCTTGACCTCGTCCTTCGACAGGCCCGGCAAGTCGAACCGCATCCTTACCTCCTTCTCGTCCTCCATCACGTCCCACGGTGCCCTCGCCTCCCCCGTGGTCGTCCCCGGGAACGTCATCACGTCCTCGAACATCCGGTCCACCGCGTCCAGCATCTGCCTCATCGTCCTCATCGGCGACAGAGGATCCACCAGCCCTTCCAAAATGAACACATGGTAGTGTTAACTAGGCCATAAAATCAAATTAAAGACATGTACCAATTTGGAGACTAAATTATCTCTGTTTATTTTCTGGCTTACCAAACGGAGAGATGTCCAAGGCGGAGCGGCGGGGCCTCCTCTCTACAGAGGTGTCCCTCTTGTTGCTGCTGCTCTGGTCGACTTGGACGTCAACCGACGTGTTTTCCTTACCACCGTCGGAAGAGGCTGCTGCTGCGGCTGTGATGGTGGGAGGACGGGTGGTTCTGAGGGAGATTATGGGCTTAGAAGGAGACGGGAACACGAAAGAAGGTTTGACAGCTCTGGTTGCATGCCCAGCTGGTAGCAGAGATGTGCAGAGGGCAGTTGTGTTGGTAGTGGCCGCCATGAGTGCAAGACGCTAGTTACTAAGGAAACTGGAGTGAGTATAGAGAACTCCCTCTGATCAGTTAGGTCTTATGGGTTGGTGGATGAGGGATTGATTTATACAAACAAATTAAGGAGGGGATGAGAGATCCAGAAGGGTCTTGTGTGAGTTGGAAAGTTCGCGAGTAGACAAGCTAAGGAAGGAATGTGGGGGAGACACGTGGCTCCTCGTGGGATTGTTGGATGCCTTGTCCTTCTTCCAAGTTTCAGAAAGTTCGAGTCATTCAACTAATTTAATTGTGCTTTTAGTTCTGATTTTATTGGATTTAGAAAACAAATGCTCAAATCAACGCTAGTGTTGTTACTCGGGGTGGCAATTTGGATTCACGGGTCGGATTCGGGTCGGGTCATACACTGACCCATTTATTAAATATCAAACCCGAACCCGACCCGTTTAATAAACGGGTCATGTTTATAAAACCCAAACCCGACCCATTTATAAACGGGTCAACCCGACCCGACCCGTCTAACCCGTTTATGAAACGGGTCGGATCGGGTTCGGGTTGACCCGCCACGGCCCAGGAGGGAGAGGCGGCGCCAACAGCCGGATCTGGCCGGAAAACAGCCGGATCTGGGCGGATCTGAGTCGTGGACGGCGGATCTGGCCGAATCTGAGTCATGGACTGCCGAAATTGGTCGGATCTGAGTCATGGATGGCGGATCTGGCCGAATCTGAGTCGTGGATGGGCGGATTTGAGTCGTGGACGGTCGGATCTGAGTTGTGGACGGCAGTGGGGCTTCGTGGTCAATGGCTTCGTGATCTGAGTCGTGGAGGACAAGGGGGCCGCGCCGCCGTGGAGGACCAGGAGGGAGGGGGTCGCGCCGCTGCTTGTTGGAGAGGAGAAGATGGAGGAAGTAGGAGGTGGGTTAGGATGGCAGGGGAAGAAGAGAGGGAGGAGAGGAAGAGAGGGGCGGCGGGGAGAGGAAGAGAGGGTTGGGAGAGGGGCGGTGGGCGGTGGGTTAGGATGGTCGGGGAGAAGGAGGAGGAGAGGAAGAGAGTGTTGGGAGAGGAGGAGAGGAAGAAAGCTGAGAGGGTTTTTACTTTTCAGGTTTTGTTTATTTTTAAACGGGTAAACGGGTTGATCCGTCTAACCCGCGGGTCAACCCGACCCGACTCGTTTATTCACGGGTCATAAACGGGACCCGAACCCGATTATGCCAAATCCAAACCCGTTTAACTCGGGTCGGGTTCACGGGTCATGACCCAGATTGCCACCCCTAGTTGTTACTGGGAGTGCTGCATCGGCGGATCCATGCATGCCACCAAATTGGGCGAGCATGGCGTGGATCGAATGGTGCAGACAAGAAAACCGACACCGCGTGAAACGTGGGAGGCTTAAATGCAATTCAGAGCCGTATGTCCCGGTCTGTATGATTGTATGTGTGAGTTAGGCCGCTATGAGTCTCCAACGTCATATCATTTAGGGGATGTTTGGTTGGCGAGCGATGCACTCTGATATCATGATCCATCGTTTGGTTCGCAAAGCGCATCGTGCAATACATGCATCTCACGATGCATTTTCATCTGATTTTGTGCATCATATGAAACGATCAAAATTATTGTTTCATACGATGCACCCTCGCGCGAGCTCTTCACCGATGAACCTGCCATTGACCCTTCATCAAGGACGTCATCTCTCCCAGCTCCCCTGCATCTCTCGAGCTCTTCACCAACGAACCCACTCCAGTGAGGATTTTGGTCATCTCGTCGAGCAGCAACCCTTCTCCAGCTGTGACCAGGCGAGATCCGTCGACCACTTCCCTTCATTGCTCGCGTCTTTGTCCCCTCCAAAGCACTGCCGTCACCCCCTTTCGGATCCACCACTTACGTAGCACAACGACTTGATCCGACCCAGTGGATCGACTCCCAGCGTCCCACGACCCCTTCTCCCTTGGTTCCGAGCTCCGGCGAGATCCCCTTTTCGTCGATCCTACTATGGCGGGTTCTCAGCCGTTGGATCCTTCCTTCTAGCTTAAATGAAATCATGTTGCATCATATGATTCCAAAGGCAAACCAAATACTAGCATTAGATGGTCGATGTATGTATCCCACGATCAGGGTGCACTGGCGATTGGCGCAACCAAATGCACCTTTAGTTCATCCTTCGTCTTTTTCTCAACAGTTCCACGTTCTTCTTTTTTGAAGTCACTTGGATTTGTGTTTATGAAAAGTTCTATATTTACATGATTGTATTTGAAATTTCTTAGTTACGAAAATATACCTTTAATCTCTAAAGAGACCTGCCAAAATGCTCCTAGTTATGCTACTTTTGTCACCATGCCATTTGGAACAAAATAGACAAAAAGACCAAATATCATCCATAATTAAGAATTTAAAATTACATTTTAGTGTTTGAGATGTCTAAAAGACACACGTCGTCGTCATTGCCATCACCTCCATAGCAACCAGGGCTGTCAAGATAAACGAACAGCTCGAGCTTGGCTTGATATGACTCGAATCTAAATGAGCCGAGCTTATTCACTCTTCTTTGTCTTGAAATTAATTTCAAACTAAGTTTGAATTGGAGTCGACTCGATCAAGCTTAACTCGCTAAGACTCGAGCTCAGTTTAGATGGAAATAGGCTTGAAATCAAACTCCGTTCGAAAGCAATCAAACCCAGCCTTTTCTTTCACAAAATAAGCTAACCACCGGATAATAAATCATGGCTTTTACAAAATTTAGCAATCAGGAGAAGACCATCTACATTCGTTTGGCTTTCACTAAAATTGAACCTTTTAACTTTGGTTAAGAGGTCATATACAAATACTTACGGTCCAATAATCTTCTACCTGTTGGATGTGAACCCTAGAGACTAGAGCTCGTCAAGCGGCTTCTTTCTTAGTTAATGATCCTTTCTATGTTATGCCCACAGTACTAAGCACTACAAATAAATTCTCCTTTTACCAACAGCATTACAACAGTGCCTTAACTACATAACCTCCCCCATCCCCCAGCCCCCCCCCCCCCCCCCTCGCAAAACACACACTCCAAAAAGAGGAAAAAAGATCCAGAAAGAATAAAATACCCTGCAAAAATAACAAAGCCAGCCAATCTTTTAAGATTCCATTGATCAATCTCTCGGATATATATACTTCTATTCTCCTTCCAAAGTAAAATACAAAGGAAAAAAAAGGAAGCCTGACTGCCTGAGGACAGCTCGATCCACAAGTCCACATGCAGCCCATGAGACCACAACACAAGCACACCCTGCAGTCCAAAAGAGCTGAAACAAACAAGGAAAAAGTATAGCAGAGGGACCAAATGTCCCCCCCACGTTAATACCACAAAAGCCTGCAATCTAGCGTTAGGACTAATAATAGCAAATTAGCAATCGGCATCACTTATTAGTGTGGCATAACAGAGGAAACATCATTTTCTCCAGCATGTTAGCCCATGTTCTCTGACGAAGCCTTCCTGCTGCTCGCTAGGCTCCACTGGTCGGAGCTCGCCACCGACGCCGCCAACCCGGTGGCACACTTGGCCACCACCCTCACGCTCTCGACCAACGCCTCTGTTCGCGAATCCTGAGCCAGGATCTCGTTGAGCTGCGCCGGACTAATGACCAGCTTCACCTTCCATACTCCCGAGGCGCCGCCGCTGCCAACGTCGGCGCACTTCGGGAAAAGCTCCATGTCGTGCCTCCGCCAAAGCCCACGATGATCGAAGGACATGCGATAAGGCGCGACAAGTGAGGGGAGGCCGCCGCGCGGGGCACTGTTAAGGGGACGGAGGTGGTATAATTCTCCTGCAACGAGCTCTTCGCTGTGGAGGAGAGGCTTCGAGAAGAGGTCTTGGCTGTGGAAGATGCCGTGGCCGGGGAAGCCATTGGTGATGCACTCCGCCGTGACCGGCGGGTAGAGTTCCATCACGCCGCCATTGAAAGTCATCACCTTTATCATCGGATCATCCACTTCTCCGAACCCTCTAAACACACAGTTCCCCATCTCTCTCTATCACTAGCTCTGTTCTTCTTGTGAGTACCTCCTCCTCATCTGGTAGAGTAGTAGTGATAGTTGTAAGGAGCAACGCGTAGCAGGATGGTCCTACCAGCGGATTGATTCGGTTGGTCTCAAAAGAATGTCTAGGAGAGCCGAGAGGGGTCTTGGTCTAGTGATCTGACCAGCTTGGGGCCTCTTTGGGGCATAAGACCTAAGCTAAGAAAGACAAGCTGGTGCTATAAATAAAGGTCATGTTAAAGTGGAAAGGAAAACCAATAAATAGTGTATAGCAATCATTGCTTTCCAAGCCCAATAGAGTGAGTGCACTAGAAGACTAGCAGAGACTGGAGAGATTTATTAACTTTAAGCAAATCAAAATAGACTGCAAGCAAACATACGAGTTATTTTTCTTATAGGTAATGATGAGAGGGATGCTAGGGAAAGAAAGTGGTGCGGCTATAGTGGAAACTTGGAGTGGAATTTCCAACCAATAGAGGACCACAAACTTGGTCTTGGTATGATTGACCGCAACACTGCCTGAAGAAATCATTCACCACAGGATCAAAGGTTTTTGTTGAGTGTTGTAAGTAAGAGTTGCGGTTTATGTACATGAGCAATAGCATGTATATTGCATATGTCATCGAATCGGTAGTGAGATTGATGTAGTACATTGGTAAAACACTACTGATAAATTAGATTAAACAATTAATATCTCGTTACCAATTGAATGTACTAATGATCGAATTGATAGTGACATACCGATTGGTTGATTTAGTCGATTGGTATCTCACTATCAATTAAATGACATATGCATTACATATACCACGTGGTCCACATACCACGTGACCATATCCACAAAACTTCATCATGTAAATAAATCTCCACTACCGTGTGAGTCGGTGGTGGCTTGACCTTTGGGTGGCATGCACTTGAAAAAGTGATTCCTTCCATCTAGACACCTCACCACGGTGTATCTTTTCAGTAGAGTAGAGAAGCTGTTGCCATTTCTATTGTTAAGGAATTGGGATTGAGCTGGACATAATCCTAGGCCTTGTGCACCATTTGAAGGGCCACTAGGACTCGGGACCATTACCTTAGATCCGCAGTCCACTTGAAACTATGTCTGAGACATGACTGTATGAATTCAAATCCATGTCGGGCGCAACCTATTTGCAACTGCACTTGATCCACAATAATTGATCCGTTAGGTCCACCCAATCCACAACCATTGGAACCGACGACCAACATGCCATTTATATATGTCGGAGAAGCCCACCTGAATCAGTCTGGTGTGAGCCTCTAGCTTGGAAATTAGGTCGGAGAAGCCCAAATTTTGGACCATACTGTTGTTTAACTCCGTGATCAATCCGTGGCTCCTTTTTTCCAACATTTTTTAGAGCAAAATCTATTTTCCAAAGTTCATCCCCTGTTAAAGCTCCAAGGTTGGGATGAGGACACGCAGTGCCGACCGGTGAAAACGTCGAGCTTCCTGTAACGAGCTCCGGGGAAGGACCTATGGAGGAGAGGACTTCATCACGAAGAGCGGTAACGAAGGAGAAGGGGACGATAGAGACACCGTCAAGTTTTGGTCATCGGAGAATCTCGATCGCCGCGGTGAGAGAAAAGAGAGAGAGAAGAACATGGACGATGGAGGCTGAAATATAGTGGGTCCCGTGATATTAGATTTACTATAGACGGACTGCTGGGCCTGCTGTAACAAAAGCTACTGCAGGCGCGCCCCCACGAATCCATTCAAGACTCCCCTTTGTTCCATTTCAAAAGTTAAAAACTTCAAACTCACCTGCATATTTTGAACTCATATAACCCCGGGAACACTGTTCTCCTCGTATGACCTGCATCACTGACGCCATGTCGCCCACTCACATCGATCACCCCAAACACTTCGTCCTCTACCTCTCAATTTGCCTCCAAAGACAAACGAAGTCGTGAAACTTCGAACCCCCCCCCCCCCCCCCCCCACACCATCTCTCATGAGTGGATAGGTAAGCAGAGATGGGCTGCGTCGTGTCTTCTACTTTCCTAGAAGACGAGGATGGCGTCGTCCGTCCCAACCTCGGAAATCACATTGTCTCCCTCACCTCCACCACCTACGGCCTCCTCACCACCCTCGACAACCCCTCCCCACAAACCCCACCACGACCTCCTCCGCCGCCGCCGCCGCCACTACCACCTACAAATACTCGTAGCAGTCTTCCCCTTCGCTCGGAGACACCAGAGGTCATCAACACCTGGGAGCTCATGGCCGACCTCGACCACTACTCCACCCCAACCAAACCGTCTCTCCCCAAGAAGGCCTCCTCTTTCCCGGGCAAAGACAATCTCAAACCCCTTTACAGTACTTCTAAAATCCACCAGCTTTCCAACTCCTCAACCCCACTAAAGCAGAGCGCGTGCTGCTCCTCGCTGGAGATGTTCGAGAGGAGATGCCCACAGGGTGGCGACCACGCCGCGGTGCTCTACACCACAACGCTGCGCGGGGTGCGCAAGACGTTCGAGGACTGCAATGCGGTGCGCGCGGCGCTGGAGGAGCTCGGTGTGTGGTTCAAGGAGAGGGACGTGTCCATGGACATGGGTTTCAGGGAGGAGCTGAGGGTGATCATGAACGGAAGCAAGGACGGCGCTGGGGTGCCCAAGGTGTTCGTGAGGGGGCGCTATATAGGGGGAGCGGAGGAGGTGCTGAGAATCCACGAGGAAGGTGGGCTGGCGACGCTATTGGAAGGGTTGCCGAGGGCGCTTGGGGGTGGTGTCTGCGATGGCTGCGGTGGTGTGAGGTTTTTGCCATGCTTTAGTTGCAGTGGTAGCCGGAAGGTGGTGGTGGCGGTGTTTGGTGGAAAAGAGAAGGGGAGAGTGGTGAGATGTCCAGAGTGCAATGAGAATGGATTGGTGCTATGCCCTATATGCTGCTAATTATAAGCCTTTGTCTCTCTTTGCTGTTGATGTTTTCTTAGCTTATGTTGGAAGAGAATACAACAAAACTGAGGGCTTTGCTCGTGTGTTCTCTGCTGGGCAATGCCAGGTTCTTCTCTCCCGAGCTGCTAGCTAACTGGGTTTTTCCCTCTTATAGCAGCATTGCCCAGATCTCTGTTTTGAATAACTTTCTGCGACTCTGGTTTACAAAAATGGTGTATGCGTGTCGTATAGCGGCCTAATCCTTTGGGTGCGCTTGGTGTTTGTACACGAAAAATATATAAAAATATAAAATCTAGTCAATATTGATTTCAAATTTGGCTCTTGGCGCGCTTGGTGTTGTATCTATTACTTCATGCCACAAGAATACGTGTCGTATAACGAACGACCCATTCTTTAGTTTCTTACGATAAATGTTGTCACCACTACGTTGAAATGAGTGTTACAGTATAATGAGAATATAAGAAAACTTACACGAATGAATAATAGCTATTTCTTACTCTTGGTTTGGAACTGGAGGAGTCATTGATGGCAAGTGAGCAAAACAACTTTTAACATTTAAATCAAATGAAATTTGAAATTTATGATTTTTTATAATTTTAAATTTTAAATTTTAAATTTTGAAATTTTGATGATTTGAAATTTTGATGATTTAAAATTTTAAAATTTTAAAATTTTAAAATTTAATAAATTGAAATATGAAGAGGTGTTTTGAAAAGAGTATTTTGAACATTTTTTCTCCAAAATAAATCAAATACCCGAAACTTTTTTTGACCGGTCTAACTGCTGGATTTTGTCCCAACAAAGGACCCCGATCCCTTTTCCCAAGAAATAATAAACAAAATGATTAAAAAATAAACAAAGCTAATAACAAAAAAAACTAAATAAAAATTAAAACAAAACTGAAGAAAAAGGGGGAAAAAAAAAAGAAACTCACAAACAAGGGGAGGGAATTTAAACAAAACTGAAAAGAAAAAGAAAAAAGAAACACACAGTGAACACAAACAAGGCTAGGGGTATAGTAGTAAATGATTGGGGGGGACGGGGGCGGTGTCAGGCGGGGAGGGGGGGGGGGGGGGGGGGGGAGAAGCAACTTGCAATTTAAAGGCATGTTGTGTATTGACATAACTAAGCAAAAAAAAATGTTGTGTATTGACATCAATCTAGCGACAGGGTACTGGGTGTCATGGGCCGGGCTATCATAAATGGCCTAGCCTATTGCAGGCCATTCTTCTGGATCCACTCGTTAATTTCCTCGATCCAAAGACTTGCATTGGGTGGGGGGCCACTGGGTGTCTGGTATTGAGGGGCGTGTTGTGGAGTCAATGCTAGATTTGCATGTATTCTTAATTAGACGTTTTGCATCAATTGCATGTGTTATAGGTTAAGTAATTTGGCTATTGGAGAAACTTATTACTGTCATCACGTTTTCGCAAAACAAATATGTTTAATGCCATGTAATCAGTTGTTTCCAGTTGCCTCTTCCCCGTTTCCTTGATATGTTCAAAGATTAATAGTCGTAGCACGTCCCTAAAATGTCCCAACAACCCTAATACCTATATAAAGTTGGAGTAGAGCATGCACCTCAAAGAATTGAACTGGCCCTAATAAGTAACATGAATCCTACATCTCAAATTAACTGCATTTCAATGTTCAAACCTGGAATCAATGAGGAAACAATATTGACAAAAATGTACATTGTCCGGTCGAATATCTCCACCGCAATCTAACAAAAACAGGGTCTTCCTGAAGCATTGTAACTCGTAGAAAAAAAGCCCAACTTAAACTCAACTACTTTGCAACACAAGAGGATTCTAGATACGTAGTTATTACAATGAAGAACGAAGTTTACCACTTACCTCCAGACTCGGAAGGGGTTAAAACTTAAAGGTGCTCACGTGCAAGAGGATTAAAGTTCAAGCGATCGATTAGATTCGAATGTCCCAACATGCATCGCGCGCGATGTGACCCACAACCATGTACCCATGTTGGCAACCCTATCTCAACGTGGGTGTGGTCCTCTTCCCTTCCCTACTATTTTAAACGCCAGTCCCACACCTTCTCGTCCGGGAAAGATACAATGATAGCTGGTGGGCAGGAGAGGGGACGCCCAGTGATGGGCTTCACTGATTCCAATCCCTCTTTTGTGGGTCTCTCTTAAATGTATTACTACTATACTCTGTTTCCTTGGTGGTGGTAGCTCCCCCTCCCGGACGCCAACCACCCAGTACTCCCTCTTAGATTCCTTTGTTGCTTCCAGCGGAGACACCGCCCGATGGAGCCTGGGGGGTTTATACCATGCATGCATGCCAGGATTACCGTCAAAAGGAGCAAAGGAGATGTACTTTTAACCTAGAGAACAACCATTTAAACTTTGTATAAATGAGTTTATAATGTTCGTACGTGGACCATCTTTTTTTTTATCTAGATGACAGGATGATGTCCACAACTAGATCATCATGCTGCATGGAGATCTGTGTGATGAGATTGAGTAGTCTTTGTCAGCCAACTAAGCTTGTCTTCTGGTTAAGACTCCGCTCTCTATTATAGGTGGCCTACATGAATAATATATCTTCTTTATATATGTTCATTGCAGGCGTATATGGCATGTTGGATTCCATTCTTCTCAATTTTGATTGGGGTACATGCCATGTGCATGTACCTCATGTCGTGGCATTCAGGGGGCTATGCCACCTTTGCCATCTCCCTCCCATTCTCTCTCACTCTTTCCACTCTCTCACCTTCATTCTCTCTATCTCTTCTCTCATGTGATTACATGGTCTAACAGTCATGTACACAAAACATTTCTAACAGAAAAAAGATATATTGGTGTGAAAACCCATGTACACTGCACATGTACATTAATTATGTTCTCCATGTCCTTTATATCTATAGTTAGGTACCACGTATGAAATTCAAATAAAAAATAATTTGTGTACATGGGTTGTACACAAATCCTTACCATTGAATTGAATAATCCAAATATACCTACGAGCCGACCTCCAAGGGCATCGGCATCGTCTTTTCTTATTATATCTTTTAAAATATTTTAAAATATATTATTTCCTTATTTTACATCTTCTTTATTTACAACATCTTAATTACATCAACTTCTTTAAATCATTCCCTGTCTTTATTAAAATATTCATTCCCCAATAATCTTTTTTTCATTATATTTTTCACTTTTTTTAACCATCAAATGACAATAGTAATTAAAATATTCCATAGTACAAAAAATATATTCCATATTTAATATTTGATATATACTATATGAAAATGTATTTTAAAAAATTGAATAGGGTAGAATCATATTAAAGTATATTATTAAAATAAACTTAAGATATATTTGTGATATATCTTATTCCATTCTCTATTTTTAAAAATTATAATGAATGAGACAAATGATATTTATGAATTTAAAATAAAATCATCTCGCATTCTTATACTTAGGGCCTGTTTGGTTGGCCTGAAGTGGAGCTGGAGTCACTTTTTTTAAAGTGACTCCAACCACTTCAGGTGTTTGGTTGCTCGGAAGTGGGGCTGAAGTCACTTCAGCCTCACTTCCAATTCACTGTAGACAAAGCTGGCACTTTTCATTTCGACTTCAGGTCTTTTTGACGTGAAGTCATTTGAAGTGGCATTTGAAGTGGGAAATAATATTAATAATATTATACTGTAATAAAATATTAATATAGTAGGTCTAACATATCACGTGTCACCTCGTGATTGGTCCACGTCATCCAAAATAATATTATTTCTAATAATTTAATTTAAAAGTTATTAAATTATTAATATTTTAAAATTAAAAATATTGTTTTAATGTTTTAATTTTAATATTTTAAGTGGCAAATAATGTTAATAATATCATACTGTAATAAAATAGTAATATAAATGGATCCCACATGTCACGTGGCACCTCGTGATTGATCCATGTCATCCAAAATAATATTATTTCTAATAATTTAATTTAAAAGTTATTAAATTATTAATATTTTAAGATTAAAATATTATTTTAATGTTTTCATTTTAATATTTTAAGTGGCAAATAATGTTAATGATAGCATACTGTAATAAAATAGTAATATAAATGGATCCCAAATGTCACGTGGCACCTCGTGATTGGTCCACATCATCTAAAATAGTATTATTTTTAATATTTTAATATAAAAATTTTATTAAAATATTAAATAGTTGGGGGTGACCATATCCCACTTCAAACACCAACCAAACACCAGAACTCAGAAACCCCCAGAAGTCACTTCACTTCACTCCACTCCACTCCACTCCACTTCCCAGAAATCACTCCACTTCAGCTCACTTCTCAGCAACCAAACAGGCTCTTAAAAGAAGTTATAATGAAGTGAGCGGTGGTCTCCTCTATTTTAGAGAAAGTATAAGGAGATTGATATAGCGTATAGTTAAACATTTTTCTATTTTTACCATCCTATTACATGGAAAGAGAAGATTAAGTAACATTGATGCAAAATGTTGGCCGAATGGGTGATGCATGCCTAAGTTTGCAGCCGGATGGGTTGCATGCCCAGCTAACAACTCCTTTTGATTCGCTTCTTGCTGTTGGGGGTGCGGTGATAGGGTAGGGTGTGGGGACTGAACGCCCCACCTACGGCGCCCATGTGACATAGTCCCTCATGTCCATCTGTCGCTTAGTTTAGGGCTTTGCGTTGCTATGTGGTGCTAGCGGTTGACCACGGTTCTATTGTAAAGGTAATATGGGGGTCTCTACTATCACTTCGGAGTTTTGGTATGACTGATTAACTCATGAATCATGAACTTACACATGGTATCAAAGCGAGGTCACAGTGTCGAATTCCAGGGTAGTTGTTGGGGGGAGATTGTTGGTCGAATGATTGTTGGGTTGTGGCCCAAGGCAGGATGTGGGGACTGACAGCCCCGCCTGCGGCTCCTGTGTGACGCATCCCCTCATTTCCACCCGCCGTTTAGTATGTGGTTTTACGTTGCTATGTGGTGCTGGCGGTCGACCGTGCCTCTATAGTAAAGGTAATATGGGTACCCCTACTATTACTCCGGATTTTTAATACGAGTGGTTAGCTCGTGGATCCTGAACTGACACGGATGACCTAAAGTGTTCAGTTTGTAGAGCCTAATTGTTCCGGATCCAACCATAACGCACTACACAGAGTTGACGGCGTCCGGGGCAGCGCACCGGTTGGGGGCTAAACAGAATTCAGATATGTTGATAGGGGTAGTTTATATAATTTTTTATACCATAGGTATTGAAACCCTATGATATGAGGGTTTATATAGGCAACTATCATATGTAATTTGTAATTTGTTCTTTGCAATGAAAACCTCCAACAATTTCATGGATATAGTCTTGTTCTAGGATGAACTGTGTAAAATAGGGTCGTGTTATATATGCACTACTAAAATGTATAAATGCACCACTTTTTTAAAAAAATACCGAAAATACCCTTTTGTTCTTTCTTCCTCTGATGGTGGTGGCGGTGCTGCTGGCCACCGGCGATAGAGTGGCCGGGGTGGGCGCGACGGTCGGCGAGGGTGAGCGGGAGTTCACCGGAGAGAGAGAGAGAGTGGACGAGAGAGAGAGGGAGTGTCGCGCCCCGACCCGCAGGACGCAACCGGGCCGGAGACGCGAGGGAAAAGACCTACAACTACAGCCTCAACTGGCGGAAACAGTTGAGACTACGGCTAGCTGGCGGAAACAGCTGCCAACAGTCACAAGCGGAAGCAAAGGTACTAAACAACAGCTATTAACAATTATTACAAAACAGTAATAACAGAGTTAACAGGGTTCTAGTACAACAAGCTACAAGGGATCAACAGTCCCCAAAAAGAAGCTACACTACCCACCGGGGTCTCCGCGAACGCACAAACGAACCCATCCTGACCCTCAGACATGGTCAGGGTCCGGCACGCTGCCACCAGACGACCGAGGAGGTAACACAGGAACAGAGCGGCCACCTACACCTGCAACAACACAGTCCAGGTAGGCATGAGCAACAGCTCAGCAGGGTCCTACTCTACCACCTCGCTAAGAAGGCAAAACCCAAACGAACCAACCCTGAGGCCAAGTACTGAGGCTTGCCAAGGACCCCATAAATCCCGTCACTAACCCGAAGGATTCCTGTCCCAAGTACGCCCCTCCGACAACCACTGCTCAGGGGTGGGCAACTCCGACAATCCCTGACACAGGGTGGACATGACGCTACCGGTAGGACACCCTTCCCCAAGCGGGATCTCCACACTTGGCGGAACGACCGAGGTTAAGACTACCATCTCTCAGTACTCCAAGCCACAGAGCCAACAGGACCCCTAACTCCTGACCCAAGACTAAGCCTAGCCAGGGAGTCCATCGATCCCATCGATGTCCTTCCCCCCCCCCCCCAGGGTTCCTGTCCAACCTACGTCCCTCCGATAACCACTGCTCAAGGACTGGGCTACCTCCGACGGTCCTTGACACAGGGTGGGTCGGACGATACTTGTAGGACACCCTTACAGGGGTAACGACATCCCACGCTTAGTCCTAGATCACCGGAGTCCACGGGTCAACCCCACCCAGTCCAACCTAGCATGTCTAATGCACAGGAGCAGGGCAGGAAATAAATAAAGCGGTAACATGCAACACAGTAAGGGCACACCTTCGGCCCATTTATTCTAAACACTCCCGAGGATCATGACTTCCTTCGGTTCACCATAAAGCGATAAAAGGGCATAACCCATGGCCCAGTTACACTAAGCATTCCCGAGGGTTCATTACTCCCTCGGTTAACCACAAAGCGGTAAAACATTCAAGCATGATGTAAAACATGATAAGCCCCAAGGGCAAAACCGTCAAAACTCACTTACATGCGAAGCCCCGCGGGCAAAATTCATGAAAACCCTCGCTGCGACTAAAGGATCGATCCTCACCAAGGGAAGGATCGATCACTTAAGTAACAGTGAGCTTCCCTCACTGTCGAGACAAAAGGATCGATCCTTCCTCCCAGGAAGATCGATCTTTCTCGAGACAGAGGGCGCCCTTCCAGTCGCACCAAGGAAGATCGATCCTTCCTCCCAGGAAGATCGATCATTCTCGGGACGAAGGGTAACCATGCTTACCCAGGCCCCATGATCGATCTCCTCCCATAAGAAGATCGATCATGTGCTGGGCACAGCAGGCCAACACCAGAGGACCGATCCTTCCTCCCAGGAGGATCGATCCTGATGGGTTCCGGCGTGCTTCCGGCCGGAAGAGCCGCCGGAAGACACAACCAAACATCACCAAACTTGGTGGGCTGGTAGATCTAATCAACACGAAGCTACTCATGGCTTCAAAACCGGAAACCAACAACTCCACAAGGAGATCTATTGAAAACAAAACCCGGATTTAAACCCTCAAAGCAAGCCGGAGGTTTGAGTGAGATCCCTACCTCTTCAACGCAGCTTCGATCCTCAAGTCCTACCCCAGGATCTTCCTCGCCTTGCCACGAACCCAACGAGCCTTCAAGCTCCAGGAGAGGTGGCCGGAGGAGGAAGAACGGCGAGCGGAAGCTCTCAGCCGTAACAGGGGAAAAACAGAGCCGGGAGGAAGAAGAGGGAAGAAGAGAAAGAAAGGAAGGGGGAGGAGAAGGGGGTAAGGCCGGGGGAAAGCCGGCGAAGGCGGGGAAAAGCTGGGGGAGGGGAGGGAAAGTCTTCCCTCCCCTGACAGGGGAAGCGACGGCCACCGCGGTGGCCGTCCTTCGAAAGCCACCGACAGAGACTTCCAGGCACAGGCAGGATCGATCCTCCACGACCAAAGGATCGATCCTCCCTGCCCAGGAGTGCAAACTTGGGCTGGAAAACGGGCCCAAGCCCAGAACTCCCAAACTAGGTCCCACCTAACCTTTCTAACAAACACAACCATCAAGCAAGGCCTGTGTGTGCACACCCAGTGTGAAACGACCGCCAAGGCGCAATTTCCCAAATTGCCCTTGGGTTCAATGACAAGCCAAAGGGATAGAGGGACATGTCCTCACAGGGAGGGAGAGAGGAGAGAGAACGAGAGAGAGGGAAGAGAGAACACGAGAGAGAGGGAGAGGTCGAGCGATAGCTCGGTGAGACCACCGAGCGCCGTCTTCTTCCCCAGCCACGACCACTGCGGCGCCACCCGCGGAGAGGGCGTTGGGTGGTGGATCTTGAGGGTGGCGGCGCTGGGATCCAGGAGAAGTTCATCGGAGAAGAAGGGGAAATAGGAGGCGTCGGGATCCGGAAGAAGAGAGGGATATGGGAGGAGCTCTGGAGATGTCACGGGGACGTCGGATCTGAGTCTCGAAGGAGGTTTGGAGATTGAGGGTGGTGGTATTGGTAAGTGGCGGCGCCGGAGTCCGAAGAAGGATGCATGCAGTTGGGGTTCGTCAGAAAGAGAAGAGGGTTTCGAAGTCGGGATGGTGTGAGGGGCTCAGATCCGGTCGCTACGACGGGCCTCGACGGTGGTGGATCTCGAGAGGTGGCAGCATCGAGCTCCGGGAGGAGTTCACCGGAGAAGAAGGATGAAGGACGCCCATGTTGACATCAATTTTAGCTAAGGCTAAGTCAATAACACTTGCGGAATTCTCCCGATTAAATCCGGATGCACCAAATCAAAACTGGCTCATACACAGCCGAATCCATCCAAATTACCTACATTTTTCCGGTTTTGACGGCATCCTATACAAACCGAGGGAACAAGGGTATTTTGGTAATTTTACTCACCTAAGGGTATTTTAGGAATTTAGACCAAAATACATGTCTAAATTTCCCACTACACTCCAAAATAGCCCTTACATAGCTTTGACGGCATCCTAAATAAGCTATGTAAATATATG
The DNA here is from genome assembly GCA_963920575.1 of Narthecium ossifragum. Classification (NCBI taxonomy): domain Eukaryota; kingdom Viridiplantae; phylum Streptophyta; class Magnoliopsida; order Dioscoreales; family Nartheciaceae; genus Narthecium; species Narthecium ossifragum. The sequence goes on along the minus strand of OY986963.1, from coordinate 5,229,075 downwards.
GGCGTTTTGGTAATTTTCCACAGCCTCAGGGGCATTATAGAAAATTCCCTGAAATAAATAAAGGAAAATTCCGAAAATTCAAAATAAACCCAAACAAATACCCAAACTCAAATTCGCCTAAGTCCCGGCCAGGGCGATGCGCGCGCCATGCGCGCGCACATGACTCACATACATCGAGTCTAAAATATGCGCGTTACATAATACGCGCGCAGGTGTCCATGACACGTGCAACATATACGCGTCGTCATGCATCGCGTTCAAATTAAAATATGCCCAAACCTCGGCAAAAATATACATGCGCTACATAATGCGCGCACGTGTCCATGACACACACAAAAGTCGCGTTGCCATGCGTCGTGTCTAAACAACCAAACCAAAAGGGTATTTTGGTTATTTAACCTCAAGGGGGATTTTAGTCATTTCACATCTTCAGGGGTGTGAAAATCTAAAATAGAGGTATTTTCTCTACCCTGGGGGCATTTCGGTCCAAAATACATATGACTGATAAAAAGGGTATTTTGGTAATTTACAACCGGCTTGCCCGGGGATATTTCAGTAAATTCTCCAAATATCACATGAAATTCAAAATTCAAACAAGACATTTAAAATTTGGACAAATGTCCGACAACCGGATAATTATTCAAATTCAAGATAAATACTTGAAAATTGAATAAATATTCGAAATTCAAATAAGTTCACAAGTGAACTTGAAATTTAAATGAGACATTCAAATTTAAACAAGGCCATTCGAACCTTCAAATTTAAATAGACGTTTGAAATTTAAATGCCAAATCCCAACCTAATCTAAATGGTTAGGAAATCCCGTATCTCAACAAATGTCACGTCCTAACCTCCTAACAACCTGGTTGAGAACCAAATCTCAACACCCAGGATAAAATCCCATGAGCCCCGGGCGTATCTGATGGAGCTCTCAAACAGATCTCTCAACAGACCCCGATTCCTATAAGAAGAGGAGAAAGGAACAAAGCAAGGGGCTGGCGAAAAATAGAGAAAGCAGAGGAGAGTGGCGGGCGAAATAGCAAAGCGGAGAGAAGAAAGGCTGAAAAAGCATAGAGAAGAAAGGAAGAGATGAGGAGCATCGTCGTCGCCGCTCGCCTTGCTCCAGCCTGAGGCCCTCCATCGCCGTCGTCTTCCTTGATCCAGCCGGAGGAGTCGTCGCCGTCGCCCAGCCCAAGGAGGAACCCATCCATCGCCACCCTTCAAGGAGTTCGTCGTCGCCCCTGTTCCGACCCAAGACAAATCCCAAAAGCTTCGTCGCCGTCTTCTCTGATCCAGCCGGAGGAGTCGTCGCCCAGCTCAGCCGAAGGGAGGAACCCATCGTCTTCCTCGCCGTTACCGGTCTTGAACCAGCCCAAAGAACCCATCGCTGACGTTCAGCCGGCGGAACCCAAAGAGATTCGTCACCCAACCCGCGGCGGCGAGGTCCAAACCCAGGCGTCTTCAAGCTTCTAGCCGACGTCATCAAGCTTCCAGCCGACGTCCTCGAGTTCCAGCCGCTGCGTCCCTTGTTCCGGTCGCTGCGATCCTCTGTTCCAGCCGACGGAACCCAGCGGAAGCTCCCAAAGACCGTCGTCGTCTTCCCCGCTTCCACCCAGCAGAAGCACCCAAAGACCGTCGTCGTCTTCCTCTTTCCTCAACCGACGGAACCCAACAAAGCCCGTCGCTCAGCAAGAGGAGCCCGTCCGCAGCCTCAAGCACACGGCATCAAGCCTACACCCAACGAGCTGCAGCTCCCCTGCTTCCAGCGACGTGCCGGCGGCTTCAAAGCTCGGGCGCCTCAACTTGATCCAGTCGGCTTCCTCAACCTGATCCAGTCGGCTTCCTCAACTTGATCCAGTCGGCTTTCTCAACTTGACCCAGTCGTCTTCCTCAACTCCGGCGTCTTCCTCAGCTTTATCTCCGGCGTCTTCCTCAGCTTTATCTCCGGTGCTTCCTCAGCTTTATCTCCGGCGCCTCTCCAACTTTATCCGACGCCACCGGCTTTGACAACATCAGCTCCGACACTCGGATAACGCCGGCAGCCTTGAAGCCCCGGTGACAAAAACTCGAACTCAGTCACCTCAAAATCCTGGCGATGAAGGTGGCGATCCCAAATATTATAATTTTTTTTAATGTAAAAAAAGAAAACTTATTTTATCGGATCTAGAATCGGAGGTTTTCCCTACGGGGATGTAAATGATGGATCTGCCTATTTGGCGATCCAGGGGTGTGGTGCTTACAATTTCCTTGAACGAAATTGAAATAAAAAATGATATGCTCGAAAATAAAATAAAAATCTCGTCCCCACGAGATCGACATTTTATTCGCAAACAGCCCCGTAAAATATTGTGTATGCGTTCTTCTTTGGATGTCTTTATGACCATTATGACCTTTTGGAGTTGTCTGCATGGCTGCCCATCTTTGAGCTATGAAATTAAAGTAGTCTATACCAAGCAGATGTCTTTACAAATTAACAAAGCAGGTCATCCGATTTCCAACAAAGATAAGCCCTAGGGTGAAGAATTATACGCTGACAAGCTTCAAAGACCAACAACTGCAATAAGATGGCGTTATCCTCCCAGCAGCCATTTTCCATAAAGAAATGAAGTCCCTGGAAACTAGTTTCACAGTATCCGACTAATTAATATTACTCTGGTAGTTGATGATCAATCCCGATCTATCAAATCGAGACTCGATAATGTTGACTTTTTCCTCCATGGAGATATGACGGCAGCAGGGAATATCGACGGATCGATCTGCGGATCGATCGGTCTTTGAAATTGAACAATCGATCAATCCGTCTCTCAAAGACGAATCGATCTGACTCGAAAAATAAAGAGACAGAAGGCACTTATTTTTAAACGACAAGGTCGGATCGATTGGACGATCGATCCTTCTTCGGGACACTGAGATTTTGAGGGATGGATCGATCGGTCTCACAGATTACGATCGATCCGACTCGGGAATTCAGGAATCCCTCGTTCTCACGCATACTCCGATCGATCCAACCCTTGAGTGGGATCGATCCCTCTCCATTGGACGGGCAAATCCGACAGCTCAGATTTAATCCGGATTTGTGTTTAGTGGAGGCTATAAAAAAAGTGCTTTTAGGGTTTCTTTGTGTGGTAGAGATGTTTATTGGAGGTGTATGAGAGGTGTGAGAGTAGACAACCCTAGAGAGAGATCTCTTTGTCTCTGCTAGGGTTTGGGCTTTGTAATCTCTTTCTCATAGTGAAGATTTCCTCTGCTGCCCGTAGTTTTTTTCCTTCCAGTTGTTGATGGTAAGTTTTTCCACGTAAATCCTTGTCTCCACTTTTTCCTTTTCTTTTGTGGTTTGATTGTTTCTCTTCCGCTGCGACATCCCCGTATCTATCTGGCGTATCTCCGGCATCGCCAGGACCCCTCAGATTCCCCAACAAGTGGTATCAGAGCCTAGGTTCCGAGATTAGGGGGATTCGAATCCCTGATCAAGATTCTAAGTCCCTAATCAAAGATCTGAAGCATCTGGGTTGGATTCTGGCAGAAACGAGATGGACATCAATGTTATACGGATGAATCTACTCAACGGAAACAACTGGAGCCTATGGAAGACAAAGATGGAGGATTTGTTATTCTGCAGGGATCTCTACGGGCCTCTGCATGGAATAGAAAAGAAGCCTAAAGGGATGGAGGAAGGAGAATGGAACAAGCTGGACAGGAAGGCCTTGTCAACTATCTGACAGTGTTTGGAAGATGGCGTCTACCACCACGTGTCGACGATGACGACAGCCAAAGATCTGTGGGACAAGCTTCACGAGCTTTACGAGAGAAAGTCTGTTGGAAACAAAACTTTCTTGATCCGACAGCTTGTGAATCTGAAGTACCAGGATGGAGGGTCGATAGCCGAGCACCTGAATGAGTTCCAGAGCATCGTCAATCAACTTGCAACCATGAAGATGGTTTTGGATGACGACCTGAAGGCATCACTCCTGCTTAGTTCTTTGCCAGATTCTTGGGAGAACCTGGTAGTATCGCTCAGCAACTCAGCGCCTGACGGAGCAGTATCTCTGAACCAAGTTACAGGCTGTTTGCTGAACGAAGAGACCAGACGGAAGGCTACTGAAACAAGGCAGATAGATTCAGAGTCTATGGTGGCAGTGAACCAAGGCAGAAGAAAGAGTGTCACTTGCTATTACTGTGGCAAAGTAGGCCATGTAAAGAAGCAGTGCAGGAAGTACAAGAAGGACGTCAAAGATGGCAAGGTTGATGACGGTGAAGATGGGAGTACCGCGGTCGTCACGCGATACGTGGATGTCCTGTGACGGGGGAGCTTCCGTGCTAGGAGCACGAGGAGCTGTATCCGGTCGATCGAAGCGGCTGAGGATATCTGAGTTACAAGCCCATGACGTACTGTGACTTGAAGGCGAGAAAGCAACCGAGAAGATCAAGACTTGACCGTGACATCCAAGACTTGGTGGACAGTTCTCGATGATGGTTCTGAATCCGATGGGAGATCCGGAGTTCAATGGTAGATTTGAGGTTGATGGTGTTATCCAACTTCGACGGCAACTTCAATGGTAGATCTGAGGTTAAAGTGGCTAGCTGGCAGCACTGGAGGTGGCATGACGTCGGCGCAGTCCAAATTTGAAGGCAATCCGAGTTTGATGAAGTTTCCGAGCTTGATGGAGTATCCAGGTTCGACGGCTTATCCTCATATGTTGGACGGGGGAGTTTGTTGACTTTTTCCTCCATGAGGATATGACGGCAGCAGGGAATATCGACGGATCGATCTACGGATCGATCGGTCTTTGAAATTGAACAGCCGATCGATCCGTCTTTCAAAGACGGATCGATCCGACTCGGAAAACAAAGAGACAGAAGGCACCTATTTTCGAACGACAAGGTCGGATCGATCGGATGATCGATCCTTCTTCGGGACACTGAGATTTTGAGGGACGGATCGATCGGTCTCACAGAGTACGATCGATCCGACTCGGGAATTCAGAATTCCCTCGTTCTCACGCATTCTCCGATCGATCCAACCCTTGAGTGGGATCGATCCCTCTCCATTGGACGGGCAAATCCGACGGCTCAGATTTAATCCGGATTTGTGTTTAGTGGAGGCTATAAACAAAGTGCTTTTAGGGTTTCTTTGTGTGGTAGAGATGTTTATTGGAGGTGTATGAGAGGTGTGAGAGTAGGCAACCCTAGAGAGAGATCTCTTTGTCTCTACTAGGGTTTGGGCTTTGTAATCTCTTTCTCATAGTGAAGATTTCCTCTGCTGCCCGTGGTTTTTTTCCTTCCAGTTGTTGCTGGTAGGTTTTTCCACGTAAATCCTTATCTCTACTTTTTCCTTTTCTTTTGTGGTTTGATTGTTTCTCTTCCGCTGCGACATCCCCGGCATCGCCGGACCCTCAAATTCCCCGATAGATAAGCCCCGCTTCAAGGCTTAAAACATAAAAAAAGAAAACATGTATGTGTTGTCTTGCATCAATGGCCCTATGAAGGTTGTATCGGCAACTCCCAACCAATCCGGATTTCAAACTGACGGCCCGACAACTTTAATAAGGCGGATTCAGACAATGTTTGACAAGACAAAGCTATATATGCTTCCAATTCTCTACACATATATATAAGTTGCAGCCATCCAGAGTAGAAAATTTTGTGGAGATCACAATCTTTAACCACGTACACCATATCCGTATTTACTCAGCTGCAAATGCAAACCTAAATTTGTTGGTGCATGATTTATGCCCAGTGAGGGATTAGGTCGGGATTTATGAGCTTAATCTCATCCGACCTGATATATATTCTAGAAAGGCCAACGTGTAGCCCTCCTGTTCATTGTACCAGACTCATTGCAGCAGCATCACTCCACTCCAGATGCAGTATTAGCACCAGACCCGACCCCAGAATAGGAAGGAGCGAGGCAAGCCCATCAGAGTACATACCTAGCTAGCTCTAGCTTTAAACAGAGTTAACGACGACGGGAACAGCGGAAGCACGGGAAAAGCAACACCTCATCCCGCAAACGGACGCACTAGGCTCGAGGGTCCCCGTCCGTCCCGTGGCGCGAGTGAGAGATAAGGAGAGGTGGAACAGCTCTGAGCTGCTGAGCACCCCCACAAGAGGACGCTGTGTACGCCGTTCGAGGTGGTCGTACTTTTTTATATTTTACCCGCCACCCTCGCCCATATTTCATATTTGCACCTAAGGCCTCGATTATTGGTACGGGAATAACCAAGGGGTAATCCCAATATTAGCATACTTAATCCTAAATATAATGATGTTAATGGAATAGGAATAAGATGGTTTAAGGTGAACCATTCCTAAAAATGAAAATATCATTTATTTTATTCACATTTAACTTCACTTTAAAATTTTTTTTTAGTCTAATCCCAATCATTATCTTAATTTTTTAACAGAAATGAGCTAATCACATATTAGACCAGACCTAATAGTCCGAAGTCGATGCACTCATGTCATATACCTGGCTGGACTAGACCAAAACCAATGAGATATGAAAACTGATTCACAGTGAGTCGGTTTAGTCCTTTGGGAAAGTGGAGTGCATGCCCCGGCTCGGAGCAACCGGAGCTGGCTGAAGGGGTGGGGTTATACTTTGGGTGTTGGGTGTTGGTGGGGGGACCTCTGATGGCGACGTGCCCTTGGGAGACAGCTGGCCGTCATCAATACGACACCAACCCGGCGACCACGTCACCTCCCTTGGAAAATGGCTAACTTAGCCACCCCAGGATGGATTTCACTGCGGGCGATCTCCATCCCTACCTAAGACGAACGTACCTACTACTAAGCTACTAATTAACTAATAGTTAAACTAAATGCTTGTCGTAGCCGCCTTTGGATGTCCGAAAGGGATGATTTGATGCGGCAAATCGTCATTAAGTGTGGTTACTACGATGCGTCATTCTCGAAGGAGATCCATTAATAAATGCGGTAGCGGTGGGTCGCGCGACAGCCGAAGAAGAAAGCATCTTTGGCGCGGTTTGACCTCGGTCGGCGGGACCGTACTGCGAGGGTCGGAGGCAATAAATCCTCACCGCCCGTTTCATCACATCGAGAGACAGCGATTAGTTAAGCCATCCCATCGTCATCTAACACGCAACCCCTCCCGCCGCACCCTCCTCGTGGCCTACGAGAGCCTACCGCCCACGTCTCTCTCTGGGGGTTCCTCGGGGGGCGCGCGCGCACCATGCCTCCGTGATGTCTAACGTATATTTATTAGTCCCCCTTAGTTCCAAAGAAAAACCTATAAGCACGTAACTAGAAGAAGGTGATTAATGCTGAGAGGTGTGTATGCAGTAGTACTGGGTTGGAGCAGGATAAGAGGGGATGGGCAAGGACAGGAGGCTGCCGGTATAGCAGTACGGATGACGGGGGAGGGGGGGGGCACGCAGAAAACGATAGATAGGGCAATAATAGTTGGTGGTGACTGGTGAGTGAGAGGGAGGGTGGTGATAGTATGAGCATGGGATGGTTGGGAGAGTTGGGGTGGGGGGTCTTTTAGCTTTACTAATTTGTCCGGCAATGTGGCGAATGTTGGGGGCACGGGAAGCAGCAGGTCAGCCCAGGACGAAGGGAACAAACCCACCCCTCCTTAGCAGAGAGATAGTTATATAGATCCACAGGCCTTGTGCGGTAAAAGAGAGAGAGAGAGAAGCAAAAGCGATCAGCAGCAGCAGCCAGAGCCCGCAGTGGTTGCAGTGTCTTAGGTAGTAGTAGTATTGTGTTAAGGAGACAGAGGGAGATGGAGACTAGAGTGGGAGGAGTGGCTGAGAGTGAGGAGAGAAGAAGGGGAAGAGAAGAGGAGGAAGGGCTGGGCCTGGGCTTTGGTTCTGGCTCCACTTCTCCTCTCCACCCACAGAAGATGATCCGCACGAGTGCGTTTCCCTTCCGCATGGCTGTGCCGACTCCAAGCAGCAACCCCACAGGCTTCTATTATAGCGGCAGCTACGACTCATATGACCCGGCGAGAGCCCTGCAGCCTTTCCCCAGCCCCTTCAAAGCTGCAGGTTTTTCCCTCTTGAATCTTTGGGTTTATAGCTGGGGACTTATAGTAGATTAAAAATCAGTGGAGAAAGTTGATAACTTGATGGTCGGTTTTCTACTGGTGGTGATGCAGGTGTAGGCGGTGGAACAGCGGCCACGAGGGGCTTTCCTTTCACATCGGCGCAGTGGCAGGAGCTTCAGCGCCAGGCTCTGATCTACAAGCACATCGTGGCATCTGTGCCTGTGCCTCCTGACCTCCTCCTCCCCTCCTCAGCGCGAGCATTCCCTGAGGCTCCTCCCCACTTCATTCCCACTCACAGTAATCCCTCTCACAACTCCGGTCCCCTCTTCTTTTTTTTCCCTTCTTTCCATTGCTTACAGGTAGGATTTTTGTTTTATGCTAATGTTAATGATGTGATGCATTTACGTATGAGCAGCGGTTGCAGGAAGGGGGTCGGCGTGCTTTAACATGAGATTCTCGGGCAGCGCGGACCCGGAGCCGGGGAGGTGCCGGAGGACTGACGGGAAGAAGTGGAGGTGCTCGAGAGACGTGGCGCCCGGCCAGAAGTACTGCGAGCGCCATGTGCACAGGGGTCGCCCTCGTTCAAGAAAGCCTGTGGAACAAAATAAGACCAAGCCCACCTCCACAACAACCACCACCACCACCACCACCACCACCAAAACCACTACTGCTCCGACCACAGCTCTGGCGACGAACACTTCGGCCACGATCCTCACCACCCAGTCCCCTGGTTTCTTCCCAAAGCCCGACTTGAAGCTCCCGTTCCAATACATGGAACTCACCAAAGAACCCAGGTAAGGTGTCTATCTATGGCATGCCATCTCTTGGAGAAAAACTTAAGAAGTATCTTCCGTTTTGCTTGCTTGATTGCTTGAAGTCCTTTGTGTTTGATCTCCTGATGGGGTTTTCTTTAGGTATTTTGAGGCAAACCATGAATGGGATCTAATGCACTTGAAGATGGGGCTGAGGAGTAATGGTGACCCTGCTGTTATCCACCACTACGAAGACCAGCTAAGCCTCAACTTCCCTGACGTGAACGGCCACTACAGTTGCCCCTTTCTGAACCCCGACCTCTCCTCGCTGGAAGGCGCTAGCATCGCTGATCACAGAGATCCGCCGAGAAGGTTCATTGACGCCTGGTCAAATGAAAACCCTGTGACCTCCGCCGCCGACTACAAGCCTTCCTCCGTTGGAAAGCTCCCTCTCTCGACCCTCACGCTGTCGATGTCTGGCTTCGATGAGGTCGAAGCTGATGAAATCGAGATGGGCCTTGCCCTTAGTGATGCCGCAGCCAAGTCCCAGTCTTCTAGCTGGATGGATGGCTCCTCCCCGTTTGGCGGCGGGCCGCTGGCGGAGGTGCTGCATTCGAGCAACGTGACATCACCCCACCATGGCGGCGGCAGCGGCAGCAGCAAGAGCTCATGTGGCGGGCTGATTAATCTCATGGGCAGCAAAGGCTGCTGCGAAAGCCTTGAAGGCAGCCCACGAGAGAGCCCAACGAGGCTGGCGTCGTCCCCTTCCGGTGTGTTGCATAAAGCCTTGGTCTCGCTCTCGGATAGCAGCAGCAGCAGCAGCCCCACCTTTGCAGCGGCCTCTAGGCCAAGTATTGCCCTTCAATGGATGAACCATCCCAAGTAGTTGTTTGTAACTTTAAACTTAAAAGGTGGTGGTTTTTCTCTCTTTTTTAGTCCGGATCTTGCATTGGATCATGTTTTTGGTTGAACTTATCTTGTATGATTTGTGACTGGGTGAAGGAGAGGAGCAAGTCAGTATTAGTGATCTTTTTTGATTTGTGATCTGTCCTGTGTTTGCTGCTACAATGGCCAAAAGGACGGCTTCCCACTGTGGCTTCATGACGGGTTTTGAGGATGGTAGCTGGTTTTTTTGTTTGCGAAGCAGAGCACTCGTGTCTTCCTCTTAACATGATGAAGGATAAAATGTATCCCACTATTTTGGTGCAAGTATATCCTGAAACGTACCATGTGGAGTGGGTTTCCATGAGTTTGAGCAGTTTGTTTCCATAAAATCGCTGTCACCATGGCTCAGACAGTCAAACTTGGGTCTCCAATCTGGAGGTCCTAAGTTCTTACCACTTCAACATGCATATGATGAGGTGATTTGAGTTAATGAAGAATCGTTTGAGTTTTATATATCTAAGAAATTGGCAAGAGTGAATGGCAGTTTAGATTTCAACAATTTATTTAGCAACCAAATGGGTAAGAGAAGCAAATTATAAATGGCTCAGCCGTAGAATGGCCATGGGTAAATCAAGCGGATGCACATTTCTGCACTTTAGCAGTTAGTTCAAATTAGAAACCTGGCTTTAATTCCATTCATGGCTTTCTTGGCAATTAGTACCATATCATATAACACGATATCAGCGACCACTGGATTGATAATTTCAGTTAACCACAATTCAAAATTTTCTAATAGTTGTGAGCATGCAAGTAACTCTCGCTTATAGGCTTTGTAAATTTTGACCGCGTCCCAACAAACACCAAACATTACTCGGTGGACAAACGACTTCTCGCTCAAATAAAATCCCCAGTTACAAGCAGCAACTCTATGGTGTGAAATGGAGATGCGAGAAGGTAACTAAAAAGATGGTGACCATGAGACTCGACAGCAAATATTTGTGTATATTACTAGGACACAAAAGTATAATAGTATGATCACATTAAGTTCTTGCACCTAATGTACGAAACGACAAGTGATGATTCATACATAAGCAGGACTTCAGATCTGCCAGTTTAACAGATCAATTTCGGGGGAATTTTCATGCAGCGGCAGTAGTGGCAGGAGCAGCGTCATCAGTAGTAGGGGCGGAAGCAAGAGCGGGAGCAGGGGTAGTAGCAGCAGCTTCTTCCTTCACTTCTGCTTCTCCTTCCCAAAAAGATGTTTTCTTTCCAGTCTTTGAAACAGTCTGCAAAACTGCATCGGGTTTTACATTGCCCTTCACAGTAACCTTCTGTTCCTTCAGGTCGATATCAAAGGACTCGACGCCTGCAAGATGTACCAGAGATGGAACTTGGTAACATAATTTCAACATTTGTTGGTACACACCTAAGAAATCAATAATGCCAATGGAAGATTGCTTCTGAAGACATTTCCAAAATGGAACTCAGTGCTGTTTCAGAGCTTCCTCAAGGCATGAAGAATTTTCCCTCATGTAGGCAAAAATAGTTCTTGGCACATAATACAACTTCTTATGGTTACCGAACACCCCTCCCATGCAACTTGTAACGTGAAACTACTGTGATGGAGGCATTTGAAATGGTAAAAAGTAAATGCATTCTACCTTCCATTTTCGTGAGAACCCTCTTAACAGCTCCAGAACAACCTTCACATGACATACCAACCTTGAGTACCACTGTCTGTACAACAGCAACACAAGTGTAATAACATCAGACAAAATTGCTTGCAAGGACATCAATGAAAGGATAGACATAGTAACGTTGACACACATGGTATTAAATCATGTCACTTTTAGTAGAATACTAGAATAATCTCTATCAATGGCTTTAACACGGAGACACAAGTACTGACATTTGTGAAAGATAGCACATAGTTTATATTCCCTTGCATGCTGTGCAAATATCTTAAATTGAGGACTCAATACTTCATCTATGTCGAGGGCAGCAAAATATCAAACACATGACAATCTGATTCAAGCAAAAACTCTATCGGAGGTTTGCAGATTTTACTGCTGCATTGGACAAATCAGTTGAATTCCATTTCAAAATGCAAATTAGAACCATATATATACACTCCATGGTTTCAAAATGCAAGATAAAACCATATATAGCTCCATGGTACTATGGTTTTTGAGCTGAGCTTTAAAGTTGGACACAGTTTTTTTGGGGTAGGAAAAAAGGTGAATTTTAACAGGTGATGGCTTTTAAAGACTCTGCTTCTATTTAACGAACCATGTAGAAATTATTTTTGAAACTGGTTACTCTAAAGCACTTCTAAAAAATGGCCAAATGGCATAAGATGCCATGGGAAGTGAAAATTTCTTTTAGGACACATAATGCTCGCAGTTTCCTTTTATTTTTGACAACAGATGACATCTTATTATTCCAAAAGGTGGGCAACAATCCAACAAGAAGGCTCTAGCTATAAATTTCAAAATAGTTATAGGACAATAGACGGTGGTTCTCAAAGTGGCAACAAAGTAGGTGCCTCAAGCCTGAGGAAGTGTGCATGTATCAAGATGTCTACATATGCATCTAGAGTTCATCCTTCAGCCAGAATGTTTGCTTAAAATTCAACTTGGGACTTCGGAACTGAAAAACCTAGTTGTTGATCACGATTTGCATCGCTTGAAATTCTATAAATAAGCAATCATGCATTTCATTTCACCAATATAGTTGCCATTATCTGGACAAGTAAACAAATATGGGTTGATAAGGCTATGATCTAAGAACATGTTCGATCAAAGTAACAAGGTAATGTACTATATGAAATCATGTAATGTTAGTTATCTCCACAAATGTATTTTGCAGACGAGGATTTCAATCATCATAATTCATAAGTCAAGGTAAACCAAAATGTCAACTTTTTCCCTCATATTTCACCTCTCTCCCACCTTACAAGACTCTCTATAAAACTCACATTGAAAGAGTTCCCCACCTTGCTTCACAAGCAGAGAGTCCTCTTTAATATCAGGACTCCTTGTTAGAGAAGAAACCTCTACCATATATCAATTATTTTCTCCGAATCATGTTGGTCCTTTTCTCATGAAATGCCTCATAGTAAGGCAGCCTCCTTCTTGACCCAAGACGACCGAGAAGGCCAACAAGAGCCCACATGTGTTGGCTTGGCAAAAGTTTCGGACCCAAACCCATATGCAAACACATGAAATTTCTGACCTTACATGAAAACTTCACAACTTTCATGATAAATTATGTACTCATTTTGCACCGTTACATATGAACATAAACAAAATCATAAATTCATAATGAGGTAGACTGATCTTAGGTAGAAAATGTTTCAGAACACTCATTCCTATTGATAAAATTTCCTGTAGAAAAATCTACTGAAGATCTCATCGACATATATTTTAATGTTATAAGCCAGGGAACAGAGAGTCACAAAATTGCTTATAAAGGCACAAGTATAAGGAAAACATCCACAATTTAGCTAGCCGTCCCAAGCACAAAATTTAATTCGGACTATAGAACCCATATACTACAAGCAGTCAAACAAAAATTCACATATCAAATCCATTCAAAACCTACACTCAGCTCCAAACTGATAAATCACGATTTTGATCTTTGAAATTGCTAGTTACACCTCTTTAACTATTTTATTAACATCCCTTAAATTTTTCCTCTTCACCTCAAAGTTGGCTTCCAACAACAGAAAAATTCAAATCCTTTCACTAAAAATGCATGCTTAAGCCTTTTCTTCCCCCCCTATTCTACCAGGAACAAAACAAACAGCATCGCCTGATTCCCACGAGCTAATATCCTAGCATCACTCATAGAACTACAATTCAAATCAAAGTATTTCTAAAAAAAAAAACAACGCCAAATCTTAGAACGGAGAAAACAAAATCAATGAACCATATCAAGCTAAGACACAAACAAACATCAAGGAACCATCTATAACACAAAAAAAGGAAATAAAAGAAAAATAAAACAACGACATAAACCCTAAAGGCAAGATATACACGCATAGCAACGAAAAATCAAATGAATTACACAAACAACGACCTAAATCATTCCGATCGACATGATCTAGGGCTCATATATTAAGATCGAGGAATCAAAATTCCAGTAACCCTACTGATCTAAAACGAGGAGAAGGGTTTCGTAGAGGATTACCTCAGCCATTGCTTTGAGGCGTGTGATATAATTCCTTACTGAATACTTATAGGAGCCTCCCCTCCGAGGTTTATATAGAGAGGAACAGAGGCCTGCGAGAGGACGAAACGGCGAGAAGAGGACGGATGAGACCCGGATCCCGACGAACCTTCCAGTCTCTTTTTCACATAATTATTGAAAACTTTGATTTTACCCTTATCTTTTAAAAATTCAAATCTCATATATATATTCCTCAAATTTAGTTTTTTTTTTTCTTTTCTTCAAATGATAAGAATTTTGATGAAAATGTGCGACATTTGAAATTTAAGAAGATAAATGTGTAATTTCAAATATTCATTATGTACAACCCCAAAAATCAAAACTCTACCATGGTGTTTCCGTTTATAAGTTGTACTTCTTTTTCAGCGTGGAAAATTGGTAGTGGTACTAATGTACTATCACGGGGGAGCAGAGCAGTAGTACCAATTACCAAACTCGCTCCATGCTTGGCGTGTAGAATAATATTGGACGGATGACGGCAAAAGCGGGTCAAATGATCACATGTCGGTGGGTGATGCGGACCTGATTGTTACACGCATCGAATTGGATGCGAAAGACGCACTTGATTGCATCAATGGGTTTCTGTGGTGTGTCCAACTGTCATCGGTCATCGGTTTAGTTAGGTGGAGTTCGTTGAATTTTTTGCATTTTAGTACCCCTAAATTTTGCTTTTGCCGGTTTAATACCTTTGCCCTGTTTTTTTTGCATGTTAATACCCCTGGCCATGGAAAACCCGATCTTACCCCCTCACTTACCCATGCCCACATACATGCCATGCCCAGCCACATGACGTGGCTGGGCATGTATGTTATAATATGAACTTCCCGGTTAAACAGAAGATGCGATCATTACCCATTAGCCACATTTTGAATTCAAACTGGGAAAAAATAGTAGAATACGCCGTCACCTCAGTGCCGAAGGTGCTCGCCGGAGGTCTTTCTCCCGCCAGCGAACTGCTCTCCTGCCATAGTTCTTCCCGCCACTATTGCTTCCTCTCTATCTCCTCTTCTCAATTCTTCCTCCATATTTCATAGCCGCAAGCCAAGTCCGAGGAGATACCTCCAGTTCTATCACCACTTTGCATCTAGGCCCGTACGGTGGATGAGTGGCCTTCATCGTATGGTCTGAGATGGGGAGCGTTCAGCTACTATGTCATTTCAATGGAGATGTTGTATACGACGAAGGTCTTCCATATTACCGTGGTGGGTCAAGTCGGCTCGAGGAGTTCTCTTCCGACTTATCTTATACGCAGCTGAAGACTCGCTTCTATATGTTTTGTGACCTATCTCCAGCCAATGCCGAGTTGTTCATCAGCTTCGAGCAGCCCAACGACCCATATAGTCGATTCATACGTTTAGAAAACGACAGAGACTTGGCCCGGCTCTTCCGTCTCCTCGGCCGGCCATCTTGCCCACCCATCAGAGTGTTCGCCGCCCTACAAGAAGCAGACAATACAAGGTATGCTAGCGAAAATTCTTGTAGTCAATAGTAGTGGCTTCGTCCTGTGTTCTAATGCTTCCCTACAATGCCTCAGTTGTGATAGCGATACATTTCTCGAGACGGCACCTACTGCAAGTTCTTTGGGCTACATTGATCTGAACGTCCCTCTCGTGGTACAAAGGGAAGAACTCGAAAATAATAAGGATGTGGTGGAGGAGATGTCGCTCAATGCCCTGACACCGGAGGCGGAAGGGTAAAAAAGTTAACCCGCACGCATTTAATGTACTTCTTACGCGTACTTCATGTATTTCTTACGCTTACATATGGTCGTTATTACGCGTACTTAATGTAGTACCTACGCGTACTTAATGTAGTTGTTGGACGTACTTAATATAGCTCCTACTCGTACTTAGTGTAGTTCTTGCGCGTCCTGAGATATCGCTCTATGCCCTAACACCGGAGGAGGAAGGGTAAAAATTAACCCGCTCGCACTTTCTTACGCGCACTTAATTTAGTTATTACGCGTACTTAATGTCGTTCCTACGCGTACTTAATGTATTTTATACGCGTACTTAATGTAGTTATTGCGCGTACTTAATATAGCTCCTACTCGTACTTAGTCTAGTTCTTGCACGTCCTAAATATAGGTCCTACGCGTCCTTAATACAGTTCCTACGTGTACTTAATGTAGTTCTTGCGCGCATATAGTTATAGCTAGGTATGTGACTTCGTCAGTTTTAATCGTGTAATCATTGCTGTACACAGGCCTTTCACTCGACCTGGTGTGGACACGCATGACACATACGATGAAATATATTTTGGTGATGATTGGGATCCTGATTACGAAGAACATGAAATGCCCGTTTGGGAGCCAGTTGAAGACGGGAAAGACGAGTACATCCTCAATTTCGAAACGCCTGAAGCTCAAGAAAATTTCTTTATAAACGCGCCGGAACCATTTGTCGGTCAGTCCTTTCCGGATAAGAAGGAACTGAGACTTGCATTCCCACGATACGCAATCACGCGCCGTTTCGAGTATATCACGAAAAAAATGTACTGAACGGAAGGTTCTAATGCGTTGTGTGGAAACAAACTGTCATTGGAAGGTGATTGCTAGGAAGGTGCCCTGTATTCCCACTTTTCGGATAAGGAAATTTGTCAAGGACCACACATGTAACAAGCCAATGATCGGTCGTTGCCACAAGCAACTGACATGCTCTTTTGTCGCTGAAGAGGTGAAAGAGCAGGTGGCATCAAATGATAAATACACTGTGAAGATGATTGTAATCGATATTTTGAAAAGATACGGCGCGAAGGTGTCATACTGGAAGGCGTACCATGCCAAGCAGAGAGTTCTCTCCCAGGTGAGAGCGGAACCCATGTTATTCTTCGTTTTGGGCTGCGCATGAATTTTCCTGTAATTATGTTTCTCATGCAAACAGGTCCGTGGAACATTCGAGCGTTCCTACACTTTGTTGAGACCCTACATGCGGGAGTTGATGATGAGAGACCCGACCACAGTGACGGCACTTCAATTAGACTGCGAGAACCGTTTCCTACGCATATACTGGGCCTTCGGCGCATGCATCCATGCCTACAAAAACTACATGCGGTCAATTCTTGGTATAGATGCCACATTTGTCACTGGCAAGTATCCGGGGACAATTTTTACTGCAATTGGGGTAGATGGCAATAATCACATAATTCCTGTGGCTTTTGGAGTTGCGGACAAAGAGACGGCGGAGTCGTGGACATGGTTTCTCTCACGCCTCCGCACATGTATTAGTCCGTTTGAGAAGTTGACTATAATATCCGACCGGCACAAAGGGATATTGAAGGCTGTGGAGGATGTGTTCCCGGAAGCGCACCATGGGTTTTGCATGGTGCACTTGTCACGTAATCTGGTGAATGCAGGAAGGAGATCAGCGCCATACAACCTGTTCTGGGCGGCTGCGAGAGCGTACACTGAGGTGCGTTTCAAACGGGCCATGGACACCATGAAGGAGTTGTATCCGGAGCAGTACCAGTATGTTATGGAAATTCCGAAAGAAAAATGGGCAACCCACTGCTTCCCAGGTCGAAGATACAAAATGTTATCAACGAACATGGTCGAGAGTTTCAACGGAGTGTTGAAGGAAGCGAAGGCATATCCTATCCAATATATGATGGAGTCAACGCGCCGGAAGGTGGGTTCTTATTTTTGGATGAGAATACAGGAAGCTCTCCGTCTTGAAACTACTCTTACCCCATGGGCTGAGAAGGAGCTTAACGTAGCCAAGGAGAAAGGACGACACATGACCGTCGATCAGTCGAGTCAGGACCACTTCCAGGTCCAATATGGTGAATCATATTACGCCGTCAACATTGCCTTGAAAAGGTGTTCGTGCAGGGAATGGGACGTGCACGGCATACCATGTCAGCACGCTTGTGCTGCATTAATGTTCACCGGGTTGTCAGAATATGACTATTGCGAGCCTTGGTTCACAACTGAAAAATATAGATCTACATACAACGGCTTTATATTCCCAACTGCATCTCAAGAATTTTGGCCGAAAGGGATGGAAGAAGACCTGATTGTCTATCCACCGATCTGTGGGCCGAAGAAAGGAAAGAGAAGAAAGCGAAGGCTGCCGTCGCAAGGTGAGGCACATTCTCGTCCAACACGTAGATGTACTAAATGTCGGCTTCTTGGACATAACAAAAGGACATGTAGAACAGAACCCACTACGCGTATGAACACAAACCCTGTTCGAGACCCTATTGCGGCAACAGAACTACGCTTATGAATGGTGAAAAACTATTTTGTTTAATATTTTATACTTGAAGCTTGCCCCTGGCTTGTATGAAG
This sequence comes from Narthecium ossifragum, assembly GCA_963920575.1. Classification (NCBI taxonomy): domain Eukaryota; kingdom Viridiplantae; phylum Streptophyta; class Magnoliopsida; order Dioscoreales; family Nartheciaceae; genus Narthecium; species Narthecium ossifragum. Next base: position 5,210,909 of record OY986963.1, on the reverse strand, counting down.
AAACTTGTGCAAGTGTATAGTGTTAGTACAAGTGTAATATTCGAATGAGTTGAACTGTGCTTGTACTGCGATAATAGGTGTAGACGCGCGTATAAAAACACATAAAGACGCACAGGATGAGACAAAACACGCATATAAAGGCATATAAGAACACGTACACTTGGGGTTAAACACGCGTATAAAAACACTTCAAGACGCGCAGGATGAGCCCAAATACACATATAAACGCATATAAGAACACATACAGATGGGGTTAAACACGCGTATGAACTGAATAGAGGCGCGTATGAATGGGCATATAAACGAGTATCATAAGGGTACAAATCCAAAGTGCAATTACATAAACGCATGAAAAGTCACATGACAAGTCACAGTAAATACGACCTATTTCTTCTTCTTCGCTGTTCTTGGTCGCACCGCCCGGCTGGCTGTCCTACGGCGCTTCCGGCCGGTCTCTTTGTCCCTAAGTGGTCCATGTAATGTGCTCGGAACAGTGGGTAATTGCATGTGTTGTCTTCCATTTCTCACCAATAGAAGGGCCAACTGTCCCCGAAGCAAATGCATATCTCCCTGACCGAAGCCGCTTATTTCCCAGTTGTTTGAAATTTGTAACTGCTCCTCATACTTCAGGACAAATACGCCGCAGTCGAGGCTGTTGAAAAAATCGAAAGTGTGAAAGGGTATTCAGTATAGTGTGCGTGGTGGAGTGGACAAAAAGATTATGTACTGAAGAAAGCTTACGATCCACGTTGACTGGGTATGGCTTGCTCCCGCACGAAAAATACTTGTCAAACAACACGAGTATAATATGACACAAACACACGTATTACTAAACGTAAAGACACGTACAATAGATCTAAAAGACGCGTATTCCGACTAATAAACACGTGTATTATAGCTAATGAAGAAGCGTATTAGTAATATTAAACACAAGTATGATAGATCAAAACTACGCGTACTTATACTAATAAACACGAGTATGATAGCTCTAAAACACGCATATTTTGAGTAACAAACACGAGTATATGAGATTTTCATGCAAAAAAACTTAACAGTTACCGAGTATCACACGTAATTAAATCTAACGACGAGTAATATCGATTATAACGACGTACCTCAGCCAGGTTAGTCTCAATTATTGGGCTGGCATGGGCATTCTCGGTCGACCGCGGCATGGTCATGAATTGAACACGCCTAGGGGGTGCGTCTTCACGCTCGGACAGTGCAGCAGAAGTCCCAGCCACCGTTGTATGTCTTCGTGATTGATCGGCTTGCGTGGAATGCCTCAGATACAAGGTGCATTCCACATCGAGGTAGACAAGCTGGAAATTATAGAAAACCAATAGTTGGTTAGTAGACATTCCAAACTACACAGCCATAAAGAAATCCGAATAATATTTTAGCTCGACATTACCCGTGTAGTCGTTCCTTGCGTAACAGTGTCGGTGAGGTTCTTTCTCCTCACCAGCTGTACATGACCCCACCTCATCATGCGTGGGATACTGTCCGCGACGGTTGGTGCCCTGCAACCGGTAATCTCATAATACCATATGAGCAGAACAGCAGTGCACTCGCAGACATAAGTACATGCCCTTTTACTATTGGGCCTCGTCTTTGACGACGCCCTCCACCGTCTGTGAGCCATGGCGACCTCCGTCTTAAGGTGCTCGTGAACTGCGCTTGCCCAGTCAATATTCTGCAGTGAGTAGAGATCTTCCAAAAGGGGCACCAGGTATGAAGGGGCGGTGTAGTTGGACCTAGGGAACAAGAAGACGGCGAACATGTAGAGAATAAAAAAGCGGCAGAAATCTGCAACGTCCTCCGCTTCACTCTTGCCCTTGAGATCATCCAAGATCCCCTCGATATGACTAGACTGTAGGTCCAGCTCCTTTGTATGTCTACTGTAGAATGATATACTCCCGAGCTGCTGCCGCATCTTCTTCCGCTTCGGCCGAGAACCGCCCATAGGTAGGCCGAGGATAACAGCTACGTCTTCTGCTTTTAGCTCGACGTTGCTACCTTAGACAGTGAACCGTAGACCTCCATTGTAATTCCTCATCATGTGGTCCAAGAGGACATTGCCAGGTCTTATCTTTGGCAAGTCGAGCATATGGGCGAAAGGTGTCTCGCGAATTTTGGTTGCATGGGCCGACGTCATATATTCGCCGGCGGCCTCCTGTATCTTATGCGCGAAGCACCGGCTTGAGAAGGGAGTGCGGCCGACCTCCAGTAAATTGTCGTCACCACTGCTTGTCTCTGCGGTTCACAGTAGATAAGAGTTGGAGTTAAAAAGCGCAAATAAACACCAATGCATAGAATACACCATATCAACGCGTAGAAACACCATATCAACGCGTAGAAACAACCAAAAGTAACGTATAAACAAGTAAATGTGTCAATCTACACAACGAAGTTAAATAGCGCATATAAACCCATTAAATACGCGTAAAAACTACAAATAGTACGCAGAAAAACTGGTAAATGTGCCAATCTACAATAGCGTGTATAAAAGAGTAAATAGCGCGTATAAAACACCTTAACAACGCGTATATAAAACCATAAGTACGCATATAAAAGAGACAAAGTACGCGTACAAACTAGTAAATAGCGCGTATAAAAGACCTTTAAAACGCGTCGAGATAACCATAAGTACGTGTAGAAACAACCATAAGTACGCGTATAAACAAGAGCGCATAGAAAACACCAAAAAGACACTTAGAAAGAACAAAATGTACGCGTATGAATGCTACATTTCTTAGCGCAAAAAATTATGTAGGATACGGGGACGAAAATAATGGTATTTATTTTTTCCACAGTAGATGGGAGGAGAACACACCGCCTTGTGAAAAAAATTTAAAATTTAAAATTAAAAGGATTAACTCGGGATGAACAAGGGCTTACCGGAGTCCATGTCCGAAGATCCAGCGCTGGCATCCACCTCCGCCTCTTTTTTCCTCCGCTTTGGTCCCTCTGTTTTTCTTGCTTTCCCCTTTGATTTGGTGGATTTTGCCTCCATCGATGGAAATGGAATGGGTGGTACTCGGAAAAAGGTCTAGGGTATGAGAAACTTTGGTCGCGATGGAAATCGAACGCAATCTCTCGATCTCTCGATCTCCCGGTGAAGATTGGAAGGGTAAGTGTCGGATTTGTAAAGCCGCATTCAAATCCCTTTTTTATGCGTATTTATCCGACGCGTCGCTTCATCTTCTCGTCGCCTGCAACCGCCGTATTCGTGGCTAATTGCGTCTTGCCACGTGTGGGGGTGATGAACGCGACAAGACCCGTTTAACCGGGAAGTTCATATTATAACATACATGCCCAGCCACGTCATGTGGCTAGGCATGGCATGTATGTGGGCATGGGTAAGTGAGGGGTAAGATCGGGTTTTCCATGGCCAGGGGGTATTAACATGCAAAAAAACAGGGCAAAGGTATTAAACCGCCAAAAGCAAAGTTTAGGGGTACTAAAATGCAAAAAATTCGGAGTTCGTTTCATATATGTGCCACCAGGATTGCATAAAGGCAAGAGCTGGTAGGTTACTCATAAGATTAGCATAAGTGGGTCCAACACTCGCAAGCAAGGATTTCTATACCGCATGGAACATGTCTGTGCCGACCGGCAGCTAGCCGAGATAACCCCCCCCTCCGCATCGGTTTCGGGGGGTGCCGGAGTTGTGCCGAGCGATACATAAGGTATCGCTTACATAAGGTATCACTTATTACGGACCTTGTCGCGCCCCGGCCTAGAAAACCCATCCGGACACACGAGGGGGAAGATCCTACATCTACTGACAACAAGCTGGCGGAACAAATACAAGAAACGAAGGGCAGAAGTAAAGCTAACATCCACTATACCAAAACTTTATAAATACATCAGAGTTATTGATGCCGGAAACAATCGCTGACGATAGTCAATCTTCCTTCCAACCTAGAATCCACCAGGCAAAGGGATTGAAAGTTCAAGCTTCCCTGAGAAATCCACTCAGGGGCGGCAAGAACACAGCCCGTCGATCAAGGCGGTGGCTCCAAAAGGTTCTGAACGAATCCACGAACAGCACGTTTACGAGCACTCACCTAGATAGAAGAACAAGATAGAAGAAGTTCTTTAGGAGAGGAACAACTCTAGGGTTTGTATTTCTCAATCAATGATCAAAAGTTCCCTGCTACATACGGTTTTTTTGCCTATATAGTTAGAAGTCCGAAATTAATGACCCAGAAAGGAAAACCAACTAACTAGGACTCTTAAACAAGTTCAAGCCCAACTAGGACTAAACCAAATTAACGATAACCAAATCAAAAATAACTAAAGCAACTAGATAAGGCCGGATAACATCCGGATCTGACTCGAGTCCTCTGTACTCGTCCTGCTACTCGCCGCATCTCCCTTACTGAAGGTCGGCTGTAGCTCCCGCGTCATACTCCCCGGGTTGAAAGAAGCTCGTCCTCGAGCTCTCTTCGGCTTGATCTTCCAGGTAGGGGGAGAGATCGGCAAAATTGAAGGTCGAAGAGACACCGTATTTACCCGGAAGCTCGATTTTATAGGCATTGTCGCCAATCCTTTTCAACACTCTAAAAGGACCATCGGCTCGGGGCTTCAACTTGCCATGCTTACCAGCGGGAAAGCGTTCTTGCGTAGATGGATCCATACGAGGTCACCCTCCTTAAATGTCGACGCCTTCCGATGCTTGTTAGCACTCGCCTTATACTTCTCATTTTGCTTGATGATCTGATCGCGAACCTGCTCATGCATCTTCTTGATGGCTTTGACTCTTTCTTCTGCATCCCCACTAAACTGTCCACCTCCAGCTATAGGTGCTAAATCCAAGGGACTTAAAGGATTAAGGCCATATGCTGACTCAAAAGGACTGCACCCTGTCGTCTGGCTTACCGAGCGGTTGTAGGCGAATTCAGCATGTACAAGCGCCACATCCCACTGCCGGATGTTCTGACCTACCAAGCTTCTCAACAAATTCCCCAAACTTCTGTTGACGACCTCTGTCTGACCATCTGTTTGCGGATGATGAGATGTACTAAAGAGAAGTGTAGTACCCATCTTTCTCCACAAAGTCCTCCAAAAATGACTCATAAACTTGACATCCCGATCTGAAACTATGGTCTTGGGTATACCATGAAGACGCACCACTTCTCGAAAATACAGATCAGCTACGTGAGAAGCATCTAAGGTCTTGTTGCAAGGGATAAAATGAGCCATCTTCGAGAATCTGTCAACCACGACCATTATGGAATCCTTTCCCCTCTGTGTCCTCGGCAAGCCCAACACAAAATCTAAACTGATTTCTTCCCAAGGTGCGCCGGGTACAGGTAACGGGGTGTAAAGACCAGTATTTTGACCATGAGTTTTAGCCATGCGACATCCCTTGCAACGCTCGACATGTCTCATGATATCCCGTTCCATCCTTGGCCAATAGAAGTGCTCGGCAACTAGAGCCAGCGTTTTGTCTCTTCCAAAGTGCCCTGCGAGACCGCCCTCATGTGCTTCAAAGATTATAGAGTCTCGCACAGAACATGTAGGAATACACAACTGGTTCCCCTTGAAAATAAACCCATCTTGGAGTAGGAATTTTTTTGAATGTCCTTTATGGCACTCTAGTAGGATCGGTCCAAAAACAGGATCATTCTCATACAGCTCTTTTAACACCTCAAAACCCAAGACCTTCACTTGCAAACTGCTAAGCAAATTATACCTGCGGCTGAGAGCATCTGCAACTTTATTTTGAACTCTCGCCTTATGCTTGATTGTGAATGAAAAAGCCTGCAGTGACTCTACCCACTTGGCATGTCGCCGATTCAATTTGTGTTGCCCGTTAATAAACTTCAACGCTTCATGATCAGAAAACAACACGAACTCCGTTGGTAATAGGTAATGACTCCAATAATCAAGAGTACGTACCAAAGCATAGAGTTCCTTGTCGTAGGTAGAGTAGCGCCTTCGTGTATCATTAAGCTTCTCACTGAAGAAGGCAATTGGCCGGCCTCCTTGACTCAGGACTGCTCCAATCCCAACATTCGATGCATCGCAGTCCACCTCAAACACCTCTTCAAAATTCGGTAAAGACAACACCGGGGCTTCCGTAACCTTCTTCTTCAGGGCTTCAAAACTGTGCTGCGCCTCGTCAGTCCACTTGAAGCTACCACCTTTCAAGCAATCAACTAACGGTGCGATTACGGTGCTGAAGTTCCGGATAAAGCGTCAATAAAAGGACGCCAAACCATGGAAGCTGCGGATGTCATGAATCGTCTTCGGCACGGGCCAACTGATGATTGCCTCTATCTTATCATGATCCATCTTCACACCTTCACTGGATACAATGAACCCCAGAAAAACCACGCTGGAAGTGAAGAAGTGGCACTTCTTCATGTTAACATACAATTTTTGCTGTCGAAGGGCCTCAAACACCTTCCTCAGATGTGCTAAATGCTGATCCATATGCTTACTATACACCAGAATGTCGTCAAAATAAACAACCACAAAGGATCCCATGAATGGCCTAAAAACATGAGTCATAAGCCGCATAAAAGTACTAGGAGCGTTAGAAAGCCCGAAGGGCATTACCATCCACTCGTAGAGGCCGGTTCCGGTTTTGAACGCCGTCTTCCACTCGTCACCGGGTCGCATCCGTATCTGATGATATCCGCTCCTCAAGTCGATCTTCGAAAAGATCGTCGCCCCATGCAATTGGTCAAGAAGGTCATCCAGGCGTGGAATAGGAAACCGGTATTTGACAGTGATCTTGTTCACAGCTCTACTGTCAACACACATACGCCACGACCCATCTTTCTTCGGCACTAGTAATGCTGGGACTGCACACGGACTCATGCTCTCTCGGATCAGGCCCTTGGACACCAAATCATCCACTTGTCGCTGTAGTTCTTCTTGCTCCATCGGGTTGAGTCTATAGGCGGCTTTATTCGGAAGGCTGGCACCTGGTATGAAGTCGATGACATGCTGCATATCCCTCATAGGCGGCAACCCAAGGGGGATCTCATCAGGCAAAACATCTGCAAACTCCCGGGCTAATTCAGTCATGATGGGTGGTAGGTCGGCACTGTTTGAATTCTCCTCTATAACAACTAAAGCATAGGCCTCGCCTGATTCCATCAAAGCCTTCTCCAGACCAACGCCGGCCAGCAAGTTAGTTCCTTCTGCAATAGATGGTTTTCGTCCCTCTTTGTACTTGTTCGGGCCCAGAACAATCTTCACTCCATCCTTCATGAAGGTGTAGGTGTTTTTAAAACCATCATGCACCACCTTCCTATCATACTGCCATGGACGCCCCAACAAGAGGTGACATGCGTCCATTGGTACCACATCGCACAACACTTCATCTGAATATTTTTGCCCAATAGAGAACTGAATAAGACAGCGCTTGCGTACCTTAACCTCGTTGCCCTTTTGCAGCCATGATAGTTTATAAGGTCGGGGGTGCTCCTCTGTCTGAAGCTTCAATCTCTCGACCATCTTGGCAGCTACCACATTTTCACAGCTCCCGCCGTCGATGATTACTTCGCAAGTCTTCCCATTGGAGGTACATCTTGTGTGGAAGATATTAGTTCTCAACCAATCATCCTCCCCCCCGAACGCCGTGTTTAAGCTCCGGCGCACCACCATCGCCTCACCCTCATCAGCATAGGTGATTTCTTCCCCTTCAGCCTCCTCATCAAAGACAGGCCCGGTGTCGACATAATCTTCATCGAAGTCCTCTTCTGTTAATGTGATGATCTTGCGGTTGGGGCAATCTGAAGCAATATGTCCCAACCCTTGGCACTTGAAACACCAACGAGGCGCTGAAGGGCCGGGTCGGTTCGCTGGGCCCGTTGGAATTTCGATTTTGGGAGGAACTCTGGGTGGTGGCGGCTTCCCTGCTGATTTGGGAGTAGGTGCAGGCCAGCGGTTTGAAGACCCACTCTCTTTAGAGCCGGCCCTCCATCCCCCACCATGAGCCTCTCTTAGTTGCTTTTCAACCTTGGCCGCCAACTTGCAAACATCTGTCTAGGTCAAGTAGGATTGCAGTTCTACTACATTGCGGAGCTCCAGGCGAAGTCCTCCTAAATAGCGAGCCACTGTTTGTTCCTCCAGTTCATCTACCTCGCATTGCAGTAGAAGGTGCTCAAATTCTGCTGTATAATCTTCAACAGATAGTTCTCTCTGTCGAAAATTATGGAGCTTCAGGTACATGTCCTGTCGATAGTTATCTGGCAGAAATTTCTTCCTCAAAATCTTCCGCATCTTCTCCCATGTAACTACTCGACTCTTGCCTTCTCGTACTCTTTGTTTTTTAACTCGCTCCCACCAAATAGAAGCGTGTTTTTTTAGTTTGATTGCTACAATTTTCACCTTTCTGTCTTCTGGAATATCTCTGTATTCGAAGATCCGATCAACTGTTTGTAGCCAATCAATGAATTCTTCAGGATGCGATCTCCCATCGAACTCTGGGATGTCAACCCTGATGTCGAACTCCCGCTGCTGTGGTTGACGGACTCGAGATACCGTTGTAGACGACGAGCTATCATCCTCATAGAACGGGTTCTCCAAGTCACCATCGCCACCCGCTGAATCCGGCCTTGCTGTCCTCTAGGCCTCCATCTGATCTATTCTCAGTTGCATCTGCTGGAGTTGCCGCATCATGTCTGTCATGTTGACCTCCAGTAGATCTCGCTCACGGCGTGGCCCTTCATCATCAAAGCCTCGTCCGTGAATCCCCCCGCGACGTTATCCACGACCTCGAGCAGCCATACGAACACCTTCGCTCTGGTACCACTTGATGCCGGAAACAATCGCTGACGATAGTCAATCTTCCTTCCAACCTAGAATCCACCAGGAAAAGGAATTGAAAGTTCAAGCTTCCCTGAGAAATCCACTCAGGGGCGGCAAGAACACAGCCCGTCGATCAAGGCGGTGGCTCCAAAAGGTTCTGAACGAATCCACGAACAGCACGTTTACGAGCACTCACCTAGATAGAAGAACAAGATAGAAGAAGTTCTCTAGGAGAGGAACAACTCTAGGGTTTGTATTTCTCAATCAATGATCAAAAGTTCCCTGCTACATACGGTTTTTTTGCCTATATAGTTAGAAGTCCGAAATTAATGACCCAGAAAGGAAAACCAACTAACTAGGACTCTTAAACAAGTTCAAGCCCAACTAGGACTAAACCAAATTAACGATAACCAAATCAAAAATAACTAAAGCAACTAGATAAGGCCGGATAACATCCGGATCTGACTCGAGTCCTCTGTACTCGTCCTGCTACTCGCCGCATCTCCCTTACTGAAGGTCGGCTGTAGCTCCCGCGTCAGTTATACAAGATTACATATACAATAATAAAAAAGAAATCACATCTTCTGAAGTCTCCGCAAACGCACAACAAAAGCCGTCCTGGCCCTCAAACATGGTCTGCTGGCGTCGCGCTGCCGCAGGACGAACACCGGGGGCCCACAGGAGAAGCGCTGGTACCTGTACCTACAAATTCCGCGGTCCAGGTAGGAATGAGCAAAAAGCTCAGTAGGGTTCTACTCTACGACACACACAAGGAAGGCGACTTCAACCGTACTAACTCTGTGCCAAGTGCTGAGGCCTGCCAAGGACTCCATAAATCCCGTTAATAACCCGAAGGGCACCTGTCCAAAGTACGTCCTCCGATGCCACTGCTCAAGGGTGGTCCACCTTCGACTGTCCCTGACACAGGGTGGATATGACGCTACCCGTAGGACACCCCTCTCTAAACGGGACCTCCACACTTGACGGAATAACTGTGGTTACGACAACCATCTCCCAGCACTCAAAGTACAGAGTCAATACAACCCCTATACTCCAAATCAAAAGCTCAGAGCCAACCAGAGAGCCCACAAATCCCTTCGATACCCCTAGGGTTTCTGTCCATAGTTCGTCCTCCAATGGCCACTGTTCAAGGGTTGGACTTTCTCCGATAATCCCAGATACAGGGTGGGCAATGACGATAACCGTAGGACACCCATGCCGGGGTAACGACAACCACCACTTAGCTATTGATACTGGAGTACTAGGGACAAACCCCAAACCCACGCCCTAGCCTAACATGCCTCTAATGAGCAGGAGAGCAAGACAATTATAAAACAGAATAAACAGGCAGGTAGAAAACAGTAAAGCAGGCAAATAATATAACAACAGCTATAGCAATATTAACAGATAGATATAAAGCAGTAAAGCAGGTAACAAACAAGAAAATATAAACAAGCATCAGAACAGGGGCACACCTTCGGCCCATTTATACAAAACATGCCATTCTCTGTTGCCCTCTGATACTGTTCCTGGGAAACCCTGGATCGATCCAAACGTACCCTTGGATCGATCCGACAACCCTCAATGAACATACCATCTTGGTACAATCTGGATCGATCCAACATACCCATGGATCGATCCTACCTGAAGTCGGATCGATCCAACTTGCATGGATCGATCCCACTAAGTAGTCCGATCGATCGGACTCGCAATCTGATCGATCGGACTCGCAATCCGATCGATCCCAACACATAAGGCCCAAGAACAAGAACAGCATTCTCTACGTAGCAGATGTTTGATCCGTCGATCCGACGTCCAACCGACGTCGGATTTGGGATCCAAGCTATCCTCCAGTAGATCTATATGTATGGATCGACATATCCAAAATCCAAATTCATCCAACGGTTAGATTAACGGAAAAATGCTAATCAAAACCACTAATTAAATTAAATTACCAATTAATTACTGTAACGCAGCCCGCCAGTAATAAATTCATAACAAATCGTAGAAAAATTGGAAAAATGCGAAATAAGATGGAATGGAGAGCTAACTCAGAGATCTACAACTCTTGTATTCAACAAAACCAAATATCATGCTCGTACAAGCCGAAAAATGCTCCGCAAGCCGGATGTTCTTCAAGAATAGCAGAAAACCGGAAAATCCGAGATTAATCATGCATAAATTCTACTCAAATCTCAACCAAAGATCATGAAACTTATATCAGTAATCCTACTAGGCAAGATGCATCTAATAACATGAAGATCAACAGATCCAACGGTTGGATTAAGAGAATCCCATTAAACAGTGCAAGTAGGTAGAACACCTACCGAAACCGCTAATCCTTGTTGATTTCCCGCTAAATGGCCGCTAACCAAGCAACCAAACCAGACCAGGGAGCTTCCTCACGCCGCCACGGATCCAACGAGCTTTTAAGCTCCCAAAATGATGGCCGGAGGAGGAAGAACGGCGAAGAAGAAGGGGCTGCCGGAAGAAAACAGAGGAAGCAGGGCTCCGTGGGAAAGAAGAGAAAGAAGGAAGAAGAAGAGAAGAGAAGAGAAGGAAGGGAAGAAGAAGAAAAGTCCGGGGGAAAGCCGAGAAAGCCGGGGAAAAGGGGAAGAGGCCATCCCCTCCCTCTGACAGAGGGAGCGACGGCCACGACGGCCGTCCTCGCGACGGAAAACACGCAGACTCACTCCCGAGTCCGATCGATCGCTCACGGGCCGCTAGCTGCCCAAAAGCAAGCTTCTGCGCGCCCGAGCTGGGATCTTCCGATCCGGGGTACACCTAGCCATTCTATTCAACCACATACATCAAACAAGGGCGGTGTGTGCACACGCGGGTGTGAAACAAACCAACAAGGTGCAATTTACCAAATTGCCCTTGCGGTCAACAACGAGACACAAGAATAGAGGAACGGGTCCTCACAGACCCGATGCGTACCGGATCGGAGAAGAGGAGGGGAGTAGGAGTCGGACACCGGAGGGAAGAAAGGGGAAGGATGAGAGAAGAAGGGAAAGAGGGAAAAGAGAAGAGAAACAGTGGAAGAGGGAGGAAAGAAAGAGAGAGGGGAGGAGGGAAAGAGGAAAGAAACAGAGGAGTCGAAGGAGAGAGAGGAACAGAGGAAGAGGGAGGGGAGAGAGGGGAGGAGAGAAACAGAGGAAGAGGGAGGAGAGAGAGAGAGAGAGAGAGGGGAGGAGGGAAAGAGGAGAGAAACAGAGGAAGAGGGAGGAGGAGAAGAAAGAGAGGGGAGGAGAGAAACAAAGGAAGAGAGAGGAGGGGAAGAAAGAGGGTGGGAGGGAAGGACGAGCCGGAGCAGAAGGGGAGTCGGAGGCGGAGGAGGAGAGGAGTAGCCGCGATCGTGATCTCGAGGGTAGGTAAGGAGTGAAGAGGGCATGCAGGAGAAAAATAAGAGAAGGAGAGACGAGAGTAGTGGCCACGCGAAGAACAAGCAAAGAAAAGGGAGGATAGAGAGGAGGGGTGACACATGAATTTGTGGGCAGCATGTAGAGCAAGATAAGGAGAGAAATGAAAGAGGAGAAGCTAGTCGGGTAGTCAGCAAGTCAGAGAATGAGAAAGAGAGAGAGGGTGAGTGACTGCGACAAGCTAAAAATCGGTATGTTATTTATTATTATTTTATTATTTAATGATGGTAATTAGTAACATTTTTTTTGTTTAATAATGATTCTTTTTAGCATTCTTTTTTTTATCTAATAATAGTAACTTTCCAATAATTAAATGTATCATATGAAATTTTAAAATTTTATGTTAATAATTATTTTAGTTATTATATTACTTTCTGATGCTATTTTTTTATGACTTATTCATGTTAATTTTTATGTTAATTGATGATATTACTTTCTATGTTAATTACTTACGATAATTTCATATTAATTGATAAATGTTGTTTTTTACATCAAAATTAATTAAAATTGGAGAGAGATATGATCAGGATAGTTATGCTACGTCTCAACATTCTAGTCACATCGGCCAGCCTCAGTGGCCACAGGAGCCTACCTTCATGCAGGG
>OY986963.1:5177873-5197908 GCA_963920575.1 Narthecium ossifragum | reverse complement strand
AATCGAATGCTCACCCCTAACCTCATACACTGCACCTTGTAGGGGTGTCCAAAAAACCCAGTTGACCCGACCCGGTACGTGTCCGGCCCAGGCCCGCCTGGGCTATAACCCGGTCCGGCCTGGGTGTTGGCCATGCTGTCCTGGCCAATCCGGGTTCCGGGCGGACCAGGGCCCCTTGTTTAAAAAACCCGGTCCGGCCCGGCCCGACCCGGGTTAATATTACCCGGCACTACTTCGGATCCCCATCTCCTCCTCAGACGAGATCCTTTCCCGTCTCTAGCCCTTCTTCCCCGGCTCCTCTCCCACGGCCTCCTCCTCCTCCACCCCTTCCCCGGCTCCTCTCCCAAGAACTCCTTCCCCGTATCCTCCTCAGACCAGATCCCCGTCTCCTCCTTAGACGAGATCCTTCCCCGTCTCCTCCTCAGACGAGATCCTTCCCCATCTCCAGCCCTTCTTCCCCGGCTCCTCTCCCACGGCCTCCTCCTCCACCACCCCTTCTCGCCTCCCCTTCGCCCGCGAATCGAGCGCCTCCGGACCAGATCCACGCCTCTCCACTCTCCTCCACCACCGGTCCATCCTCCTCTCTCTCTCCGTCACGGGTGAGGCGCTGGATCTGCGACGGCCTCCTCCTCTCCTCCTCTCCTCCTCGCCATTAATTTCTCTCATTATTTTTGCCATTTTTTCACTTTCTTTCTTACTTTGTTGGTTGAACATTAATTCCTCATATTTTCACTTTCTGACCCAGACTAGGCTCTGAATTGCTTGGACAAGATTATGTATTTTTTCTTCTACCACAAGATCTCTCTAAGCACAAGATTATGTATTTTTGAGGTTTGCAGATTAGTGGAGTTTCATGTCTATTAAGCCCATCCAAAGCTGAAGTTTCTTTTGGTGCAAATCATGATATTGTATCTGCATGCTTAGCAGGCTTGGATTCGTGTCCTCAGATATTAATTGCGTGTTAAAACTTTGTGAAGATTTAAATGATCCATGTTTGTAGGTGATATGCACAAATAACACCATGGTTCATGTCTCATGACTTTAGCTCTATGATTTCATGATATTACACTGATTGAGCATACTACTTTATGTCATGCCTCTGCTTTGCATGGATGCAGGAAAGAGACCTGTGCCGTTTCGACTGTGGGAAGCGATGCAGTTATTCCGGGTTAGGGAAAGAAGAGCCAGCAACAGAGTGTTATATGGTAGATGGCATTTGTGGCTTGCATGGCTTAACATTATTCAATAAATACATATAATCCTTTATTAGCTGTATTCCATGTCAAACTTGTATGTTTGATATTTGAAAAGAAAAATTCAAAGCCCTGCGTGATACCCCAAATCTGGATCAGAAGAGTTTTTTTTTGTGTGATTGACATCATAAGATTCTCCTGACAAGAATGTAAGTTTACATATAAAAATGGTCTTGTGTTCATGGTTTATGGTACTGAATATGTTGCTATGAAAGCCACCAGTATTTCTGAAGGTCATCTTAAGATCTCTGATTGCATTAATCCGTACCGATGAAGGGTTATATTTTAATTTTTCTTCCATTTTTTTCGCTTTTTTTGTTATAAAAAAATGAACTGGACCGGGTCCAGCCCGGCCCAGTTTTCAATCCGGGTGGACCATAACCGGGCCGGACCGGGTGGAGGCCTTATTGGCCCGGGTACTGGCCTGGCCCGGTCCGGCTATTTACCCGGACCCGTACCAGGCATTGCCTCAACCTGCCCGGGCCCGGTTTAGGCCGGCCCGGATGGACACCCCCAGCACCTTGACCAGATCAAACATGCTTTGTTGGGCCGGGCTTTCACATGTTTGGACAAGCTCATGCTCCAACCTGGCCTGCCCCGATATTTCGGGCCAATTACTGTGAAAGGACCGGGCTTGGGCTGATGGATGGGAATCCAAAGCCTGGCCTGAATTAAAATTTCAGGCTTGAATTGGAGAACAATTCCATCCTATAGGCTAAGCTGTTTTGTCCAAGCCAGAAAACTAACGGGCTGGGTAGGCGGGCTTTTGGGCCTCTTAGCCCATGATCAATTCTAACTGCCAAAATGGTGATGGTAAGGACTTCTTGGTCAACACCTAGGAGGTCCACAAGGTTAAAAGTCAGACTCCATACTAAGGCATCTTCTACCCTTAGTTTAAGACCGTTTAATGGCTCCTAATTAACACAGCCTTCAATGGCGCCTTCAGCACTGAACTTATCACTAATTGGCTCCTCTTTATCCTAACACACTACGCTAGCACTGGTGACTCCAACACCTCCAATAGCAGCACATCCTGGGCCTAGACTCATCACCAGGGGTGGACCCAGCCTCTCAAGTAAAGGGGGGCCAAGGGAGGAAGGCAGCGCCTGGGGGGGCAGGGACATTGGGGTAGGGGGTGAGGGGCGCGGGGCCCACGGGAGGTTAAGTAAAAAAATTTTTTTGCCCCCCCCCCCCTATTTGTGAATAGGTCCGCCCCTGCTCATCACATGAACAACAATGTCGTCTTCGGCTCGCCCCAGAGGATGCATTAATGAATTGTCTCCGTAGATTAGTTTGATCTGAATATTTTATATCTCTGATATTTCTGATGACGCCTTTTGTAACCTATGGTGATAAATGCTGGGATTTTTCTCCCATGAAGAACGACGTCGGTGTGAGAAAGAAGAAGAGATCAAGTCAAGGAGTACCCTCGAGTCGTGGAATGAAGCGCGGCACGCGCGGGTGGTGTTCTCGCGTAATGCTCGATCAAGAGAGCACTCTTGTTCGTGATTGGCTCGGGAGATCACAGTGTGGTTGGGAGCATTTAAAGATTTGCTCAAATTGGGTGTGGTTACCTTCTTCCACCCAATTGCAATGTCACACGGATGGCTCACGTGAAGACTCATCGAAGCATTGAAGTCTCGTTCATTCTCATACTTGGGCTTTTAGAACAAGGCTAGAGTAGGGGTGGCAATCTCCCACTATGGCGTAGGGTAAACGTGAAAAGTCTCTCGTCGGGAGAGACAACCGTCCTCTCTATAGGAGAGACAATCAGAATTCTCAAAGAAAGAGAAAACCACCGAATTTTATTAAAAATCAAAGTTCTCATGGTTACAAATCCTAATACTCCTTTTATAGGACAAAAAGAGACCAACTTACACATGAACTCAAAACAGGAATTAGACTCAAACCCAATAACTAATGAAGCAATTCGGAATTAAGAGAGAAGAAAATCGGCTAGAAATAGGAAAACATGCTAAAAATAGAAAGACCGATAACCTGTCTAAAAATGAAAGTTTTACACAAAAACGGAAATTTAAACCATAAGGAAAAGGAATCTGGGGATTTGGAGGCTCATGTCATGGAGAGATCTTCGATCTCCGATGAATCTCGTCGGGCTCGTCAAGCCGGTCGAAACGGCTAGTCGCACGCCCCGATCGAACATCGGGGTCAAAAGTTATGCCCATCTGACGGTCACGGTCATACGAAGATCTGAGTCGGATGGATGGAGTTCGAACGTGACCGGATCGCCTAGGGAGTCGCTCCGGATCAAACTCAGCCAGGTCTAGATCTGGACTTGGTCCTGCATCACACTAGCAGTTCTACATGGACGCAATCATGGAAGACGAATCTCGTGAGTTATGCGGCGATGTTCAAGTTAATCCTTTTTTAACGTATTTGAACCTGGTTCCTTTGTCACTTGATGTAACCTATGTAAGGGGTTAAGATCAAGGGTTGTGTGTGTGCCGGAGTGCTAATGCTCAGGACGACTAGGGTTTGATGTGAGTCTAAGAAACATGAGAGAGAGCGCTTTTTGAGAGCTTAGAGAGATGACCATCCTCTCTAACAAACCACGATAAATCCATTGTATCCCTCTTTTCAGTGGATTCTTCTTCTTCCGTTGCCCGTGATTTATCTTTTTAGTTGTTATTCAGAGATTTTCCATGTTGAATCTCCATTCTTGTCTTTTTGGTGACATCTGGTCCGTATATGGTGAATCCACGATATCGTTTGAGCCCACATAGTGGCGGAATGCGCGGGGGTGGGGTGGGGTCAAATATTTAAGTGCATGTTAGTTACTAGTTAGCACAAATAATGAGTAGGCTTCATGTAGATGATTTGGCTTGCCTCATCACTGCACCACCTGGACACCGCATAAGGGGCCAGTTCAAGTAGGCGGAATGAACACCAAACGTGGCTGTGTATTCTATCATTGTTCTTATCATGTTTTTAGTAAAATAGTAAAATTGAAAATTATTATATAGCTATATATCTTTAACAGTTTAAGGTAACAAGGCGTCTTAGACTTCTTTCCATTGCAACTTTTCATTCGGAGGATGACATATAAAATATAAATTTTTGAGAACGGAATATAACTAATTTAACCAAATCTAATACACCAATATTCTACTTGCCACTGCGACCAATTAACAAATCCAGGGATAAATAAAATGTTGGACGGTGGTACACGCACTTTTGTTGGTCAGGAACAAGCCATTTCTCAAAGGACGATATCATATTAGATACAAAGTTCTTTTCCTTGTTTGTTTGTTTCACTAGTCAATGTCTTGAACAACGATGACAACGTATAATTCTATCCTATATATATTCTCTTAAACAGCGAACCAAACGAGCCAAGAGTTAAAATCAAAGAGCAGCAGTTTTATGTGATTCTACAAGTGCCTACGGTAATGACTAATCAAGAGGAATAACTATTATAAGGAAGAGTATCTCAAAACTCTCCGAACCTCTCAATAGTTCTCTGTATTTTCTACAGGCCAGGTTTTCTCAGACGTACGATTGTAGCCTCCAAACTTTCCTTGCAATCCATAGAGAGAGCATATCACAAAGCAAAGGTCTCATCGCGCTCTAACTTAGAATTCACGCCTCTCCTATCGCGCAAGACTCCTACAAGATCCAAAACTTGCCACTGTCTTATGAGCAAAGAAATTAAGAAGCCCGCATAACAAAAAGAAAGCTTACCTAATCAAACACTATACCATGTCTCACTGGCTGTCCTGTTCTAACCGATCCAAACGGGATCCAAATATCCAATAAAAGCTAGCCCAGTATAAATCTAACATTCCCCTACTTTTCTTTTCTATGGCAAGAAGGCTGATAGCCTGATACCAATCCCCTCCTTGAAGCCACTTGTTTCTGTTCCCACCGCTTGCTTTTCTTCGTGGAACAACCCAAATCTTTATGAAAAGCACACCTGGTCTCTGACTTCAAGGACATTCTTTCGAGTAGGAAGCTACTTTACCCCCACTACAAGCATATATTGGGGCTCGCACTGCTTATACTGTATGTAAAGTATAGATGCACGCCTTGGGACTCTCTTTCCAGCAAATCATCACTGAGGTCTTCTTAGCTAGCTAACTCAATCATGCTTGAGTTTAGATCAACAAACAGAGTGCTATTATGCTTTGGATTGCTGACTCTGCTATCCTTTGACGTGGTAAGATGCAGTCCGCCGGAAGATCCAGTGCAGTGCGCCTCCGGCACGACTGACTGCACCATCACCAATTCATATGGTGCATTCCCAGACCGAGCCATATGTCATGCCAGCGAGGCCTTCTATCCTACGTCGGAGGAGGAGCTCGTCCAGGTCGTGGCCAATGCCACACGGGCCAAGAAGAAGATGAAGGCTGCGACGAGATACTCGCACAGCATCCCGAAGCTGGCGTGCCCCGGAGGGGATGATGGCTTCATTATAAGCACCCGATTCTTGAATCGCGTCGTGAGCATCAATGCCCCGGCGATGCTTGTGACAGTGGAGAGTGGGATGCTGCTCAGGGATCTCATCAAAGCTGCGGCCGATGCTGGGCTCGTGTTGCCTTACACTCCTTATTGGTGGGGCTTGACGGTCGGCGGCATGCTCGCCACCGGAGCGCATGGGAGCTCACTGTGGGGAAAGGGAAGTGCCGTTCATGACTACGTCGTTGGAGTTCGAATTGTGACGCCGGCATCAGCCAAAGACGGCTATGCCAAGGTGCGAGTGCTCGACGCCGGCCACCCTGACTTGGATGCTATTAAAGTTTCGTTGGGTGTCCTGGGAGTTTTTTCTCAGGTAAACTTAGTTTCTTTGGATATGCTTGGAATTATTTCACATCTGAATTTTCTAGTGATATGATTTTTTTGATGATTTGAGTATATGATTCTCCTGTTAAATATACTTTTTGTTAGTTGCTAATTCAACATCATATAGTGTTCATTTATCTATTTTGTATGTAATTAGGATTTCCTACATATATAGTTCGAGTCATGCTGATAGTTCAACGCATGTTCATTTAACTTCTTGACTTCATTTATTAGGTTACGCTAACATTGCAACCGTCGTTCAAAAGCTCGATCACCTACACAAGCCGCGATGACTCAGACCTGGGAGACATGGCAGCAACCTTTGGCCGTCAGCACGAGTTCGCAGACATGACATGGCTTCCCGGACACCGTAAAGTGGTATACCGGATAGAAGATCGCGTGTCCCCTAATGTTAGCGGCAATGGTCGGGTGGACTTCACTGGATTTCGTTCAACGGCGAGCTTGGTATTGGATGCTGCAAGACTATCAGGTGTTTCTCGATCAAGCTTCGAATTCCTGGTATAAATATGTTGAATTCTTTCATATACTTAATTGTGTCTCCCATGTTCTTGTGTAGAGGATAACCAAGAGGTCAATAGTGACACAGAAGGTAAGTGCGTAGCGGCGAAGCTAACCACATATGCTATCGCCGCCGATGGCTTTGGCCTCAGGAAGGAGAACAACATCCTGTTCACAGGCTATCCAGTGGTTGGGTTCCAAAACCGGCTGCAGTCCTCCGGCAGCTGCCTAGCTAGCAACGAGGACGCGGTCATTACGGCATGTGCTTGGGATCCAAGAATTAAGGGGCAGTTCTTTCACCAGACGACAATAAGCATTGGGGTCTCCAAGGTTAAAGATTTCATCCTTGACGTCCAGAAGCTCAGAGACTTGGAGCCAAAGGCTCTTTGTGGCGTCGAGCTGTACAATGGCATTCTCATGAGGTACGTAAAAGCCTCCAGTGCTTACTTGGGCAAACAAGAAGATGGGCTGGACTTCGACATCACCTACTACCGAAGACACGACCCGATGAGACCCAGGCTTCACGAGGACGTCCTCGAAGAGATCGAACAGATGGCGCTCTTCAAGTATGCCGGACTACCGCATTGGGGGAAGAACCGTAATATAGCATTCGATGGTGTGATTGAGAAGTATTCGAAGAGAAGTGCGTTTATTAGAGTGAAGAATGCTTATGATCCTGATGGACTGTTTTCTAACGAGTGGACGGACCAAATTCTTGGTATTAAAGGAAGCCTGATTGTAGCCAAAGAAGGCTGTGCTCTTGAGGGTTTGTGCATATGCCGCCAGGATATCCACTGTGCTCCGAACAAAAGTTACTTCTGCCGTCCTGGCAAAATTTACAGCGATGCTCGGGTTTGCACGCGCATAGCTACCAAGTAAAAATGGCCAAAATCAGATGATGTTCATTAATTTGTATGTGGTATTCGTTCATGTTGATACCGATGTGCAATCTTCCTGCTGGTAATATGTTTGGGGTTGCGTGTGCCATTGGATATTATAGTTTATGCATATCCACGTAGAGAAAGCTTGACACCGAGAGCTCTACTATTCTATCTCCTCGCCATGTCATGTCATGAGAGTATATTTATTATAGATTTGGTTCACCGTTGCATGAAAGTGGGAATGGAATAGATTCAGAGTTGGATTGATAGTGACTATGTTTGATTGATTAAAAAATGAGGATGAGAACGATGACTTCATATGCTTTGGTTTCAGGTAGTCTTGAGTTTTCAAAAGCCCTGGACTAACTTTCAAAACGGAGTCTTTTATATTTCACTGATTAAATTTCAAACGTGTAAAAATCATTTTAAAATAGAGTTTTTATTTTAAATAATTATTACTATTTAATCCAGAATAGCTTTTATTTTATGATAATTTTTATCTCTATACCAAACGGGACCTTGATGTTTGAGGGTAAGAATGGAAATAAAAGGAGTTATCCACTGAAGAAGCGAGTTCATGAGGGTGAAGAATGCTTATGATCCTGATGGACTGCTTTCTAATGACTGGACAGACCAAGTCCTTGGTATTAAGAGAAGTCCTGTTATAGTCAAGGAAGGCTGTGCTCTTGAAGGGTTGCGCATATGCCGGGAGGATCTCCATTGTGCTCCAGACAAGGGCTACTTCTGTCGTCCCGGTAAAGTCTACAACAGTGCTAGGGTTTGCACGCGCATAGCTACGTACCAATGAAGCTCATTTGCATGTGCTAGGCGTTCATGTTGATGCTCGTCTGTATGCTTCACGTTTGTGGCTGCATATAGTTCATGCATGCTAGCTTGCTAAATGCTAGCTAGGTGCATGTTTGAATAGATGGAGACGATAATGGCATTGCATTGCCATGCTTCGATCGCTTACCGGGAGATCACTTTTGTTTCGGAAATAAGGCTAGCTAGCCCGGCCAGGGACCGAAACTTTTTCATTTATTATTAGATTAATATCATATTTGATCCATGATAATCATAAATTTGAAATTTCTTCCTACAATATTTAAATATCATAGATTTTTTTTGCAATATTATAATTATAGATCTTTTTTCTCAAATACCATCCAAATAATTGATATTTTGCATTTTACCCTTTTTCTTATTGGTTTTCACCGGGACGACTCCTTTACCACCAGCTAGCTAGGTTAATTTTCCACCCAACTAAATCAAGTTTTGTAAAAATATTCTGTTATAAAGGATTAAACGCCCAGGTTGCAATCTTACTCCCACCAAGAGATGCTTACACAATATCACTGATATAAACCACATCAAATCATAAGAATGTGATATCTATCCATATAACTCTCGGATATACAATCATGAGGTGATCATGAGATGAAACTTAGATGGGATAATTACTTTTGATTCCTCCAAAATTTCTAGAATTATAAATGCACCCATACAATCTTTAGATAATTACTGTTTACACATAATCTAGGAAACTTATTTAGTGGTACACCACCATATGTTGTTTTAATGTATAAACACCATTTTGAAACTGTTATGGGAGGTTATGTATATTACATGACATTTTTACCCCTGCATGTTATATCTCTATCATCCTTATTAGGCTGTTACGGGTTGGTATGTTTATTCCCATATTTGGAGAAATCCATTCAAATCCAATCCGGCGTGATTTGATTGCGGCATTAGCTACTCCATCATTCTCCGCCACTGACGCATGGGATCCTCTTCTCCTCATGCCTTCCTTTGATGATCTTCCAGACATACCTCTTGTAAGTACCACTGGTTCTCCTCAGGGCTTCCTTTGATGATTGAATATCAAATTTGAGCATTTCGAAGATTTGGCCGTCCGGGATTTGTTGGTTTGTTTCACACCCGCGTGTGCACACACTGGCCTTGTCTGTGTTCGTGTTTGTTTAGAATGGCTAGGTGAACCCAAGATCGGAAGATCTGAGCTTAGGCTTGTGTTTTAGCCCAAGTTTGCCTTTCTGAGTAAAGGAGATCGATCTGGATGGCTAGGGAGATCGATCTGGATTGCAAAGGAGATCGATTTGGATTTCAAGGAGATCGATCTCGATTGCAAATGAGATCGATCTCACATGCCTTGGAGATCAATCATGCTCGAGTCGGTGTTTTCTTTCTCTTTCGCGAGGACGGCCGTCGGCCGTCGCTCTCCCCTGTCAGAGAGGGAAGACTTCCCCTCCCCTCTCCCAGCTTTTCCCCGTTTTCTCCGGCTTTCCCCAGGCTTTTCCTTCCTTTTCTTCCCCTCCTCTTCCTCTTTCTCTTCTCTTCTTCTTCCTTCCTTCTCTCTTTCCCGCGGTGCTCTGTTTCTTCCCTTTACCGCCGGCGAACTTCATCTCCTCCGTTCTCCCTCCTCCGGCCATCTTTTTCGGCGTTCTAAGGCTCGTTGGATTCGTGACAACGAGAGGAAGATCCCTGAAGTGGTTTGGAGGCTTGTTGGTGATCAAATCGCGGGAAATCAGCCGAGGAAAGTGCAGCTAGGTAGGGTTATACCTACTGATGTTCTTTTCGGGTGTTCTTGAGATCTAGCCGTTGGATCTTGTTGATCCTTGTTTTGTTGGATTCCTTATGCCTTGTAGAATTACTGATTTAAGTTTCATATTAATCAGTTGAGATTTGAGTATGTTTATTGCATGATTAGTCTCGGATTTCTGGTTTTCTGCTGTTCTTGAGAAACAGCCGGCTTGCGGCGAGTTTTCCGGCCGGCCTGTACATGGTCTTGACCTTTGATAAACATAAGACTTGTAGATCTATCCGTTAGCTTTCCATTCCATCTTGTTTCGTAATTTTCCGATTTTGGTACGATTTCTTATGAATTGTTTTCTGGAGGGCTGCGTTGCAGCAATTAATAGGTAAGTTAGTTTGATTAACGATTTTGATTAGCGTTTTTCCGTTACTCCAACCGTTGGATGATGATGAATTTTGGATATGGGGATCCTGGTATATACACCTACTAGTGGTTAACTTGGATCTTGAATCCGACGTCGTTTGGACGTCGGATCCACGGGATCAATTAGCCCCTAAGTAGAGGCTTTGAGGGTTTTTGTTTATAATATTATATTTCAGAATATAATATTATATTGTTACTATTCATCATTGGTTTTCGGTGTTGCTTCCCGTTGCAGGAGTCCGCGGTTGACGGTCGCGGTACCGTCGTAATGCCGGGACCCGCTGCGGATCGGCTGGCAGCTGTTGGTAGTATCGCTGCAGCGATCCAGTAGACTTATATGATGCTTGACATGCCTTTCTTATTATCTGTGTATGTCATAGCATGCATTGTTGTTGTGTGCATTAGTTGCATTGGTTAGGGCGTGGGTGATCTTTGGGTCGCCGTCCCGAGGCTGGAAGCTCGGACTTAGCCCTAGGACCGGGGTTGGGTTGTTTGGACTCGGTTTGAATGGTGGTGTCCAGTCGATTCGATGATAGGCTTAGATGACTGGTACACTGTTGCTTGATGATTGTAGAGGTCGTGTCGGCCTCGAGTCGGAGCTGAGGTGTAGCCGGTGTCCGGTGTTCCTAAACTCTTGAGTAGAGGTTTTGCCTACTCAGTGGTGTCTCTTCCCACCAAATAGTGTTCAGTGTCCTGTTGAGAGTCAGCAATGTCGTTTCCTGCTACTGAGTGTGACCCGACATGTGACCAGCCCGGCTGGAAGATCATGATCGGGGCCTCAGGGACACGCGGTGGGGTTATGGGACCCCTGTATACACCCAGGTCCTACTTAAGGGCGACACTGTTGTGTTTCCCTCTTCCTTCTGTGTGTCGTAGTGTAGAGCCCTGATGAGCTTAGTGCTCACACCTACCCGGGCTGCGTTTTGCAGGTGCAGGCGTCAGTTCTTCCTCTGTGGCCCCTACCGGGCAGTTGGACGGCGGTGCGGCGGCGCCTGGTGGCTTTTGAGAGGTGGCGATATTTACTGCTTTTACCCTTATGTTTGTTAGTCTTCTACGGGAGTGATGTGTATTTCGGATCTTCCCCTCTCCGAGGATTTGTATATTAAATCTTTTTGAATTCGTAAATCTGTGATTCGAGGCTTCATTATAATATTGTCTTTTAATTGAGGGTGCTTTTGGTGAATTGCTAGGGAAATCAATAGGTTAGAGGGAACACTCGCCGTTCTTTTTTCCGCGTTGGTTAGGTTCCGGTTCACGTCGCCCGGCTCGGTTGGGCTTTCGCGGGTCGGGGCGCGACACTATACATCTAAGCACCATTGCCGCCGACCTCTCCGGATCCACCGTCTCCGTCGCCGATCTCATTGATCCGCTCCGGTGGATGAAATCCTCATGCTTCCACGACCTATCCTCCATCACCTCCGATGTCCTATCGGCCTTCCTCGATGGCGATCAAGCTCCGGCAAGGCTCCAGCCACCGGATGTGACTACCCATCTTCTTCAAGCCAACTTGAACTAGATCTGGACTGGCCCAAGCAGCCTGGTTTGATCAGGTTCCAGCAAAGAGGAAAGAAAATCAAACGGAAAATCGAGAAAATTTGGAAAATATTCAGAAAAAAATGAAAAAAGGGAGAATTCTTTCGTATCACAATTTAATTCTACTTCATGTATGTGGCTGTTGTAGTTGTTGATCTTCAATTTTCTCTTTGTTAATTTTTTGTTTTTAAATTTCTCTCTTTAAATTTCTCTTTGTAATTTTCTCTTATTTAATTAAAAATAAGATGATTTCCTTATTTTAATTTTCTCTCTTTAATCTTCTCTTTTTAATTTTCTCTCTTTAATTTGGGAATGCAAAAATTCGTTAACCCACAGTTAAAACGGAAAAGAGAAAAGTTAAAATGAAAAGAGAAAAATGAAAAAGAGAAAAGTGAAAAGAGAAGAATGAAAAAGTGAAAAGAGAAAAATGAAAAAGAGAACAGTGAAAAGAGAAAAATGAAAAATGAAAAAGAGAAAAGAGAAAAGAGAAAAGAGAAAAATTAAAAAGAGAAAAGTGAAGTTGAGAGCTCGTCGTCGGTTAAGACTAGTATAGTAGGATAGTATGGATATCAGGGAATGATTCTGGTGGCTAATCAACGAAAATGGTAGTGGAGACGGGGGGATCAAAAGAGAAAAGAGAAAAGAGAAAAATGAAAAAGAGAAAAATGAAGTTGGGAGCTCGTTCTCAATTAAGACAAGTATAGGAGGGATAGTATGGACATCATGAAATGATTATGGTGGCTGATCGACGAGAATGACGGCGAAGACGAGGGATCGAAAGGGAAAAGAAAAAAAGAGAAAAATGAAAAAGAAAAAAGTGACAGCGAATCTGAGGTCGCTAGATGTTAAAATCTACATAAGAGGGATCTTAGGGATCTAATAAAAGAGAAAAGTGAAAAATAAAAAAGAGAAAAGTGAAAAACAAAAAGTGAAAAGTGAAAAACAAAAAATACAAAAAAAAAATTATAAAAAGAAAATAGAAAATTGGTGATGAGATACTCCCACTCAATCCAAGCCTTCAAATTAATACCTCCATTCCATCATAACCGTCCACATCATCACCAAGCCATTGGGTTCTCTCCTCCCCTTCACTCCTCTCTCAGCGACCCCGACGAAGCCCACTTCGCGAGGCTCCGCCGCATCTCCAGCCGCGCGGCCGCCTTCTCCGTCGCGGGCGGCGCATCTGCCCCTCCCCACCGCTCATGCCTTCTTCCTCTCCCTCCGCGTCCTTCCACAATACCACCTACTCCTCGCCTCATCGACATCGGCTGCAGATCCATGGATTCCGACGGGCTTGTCTTGATCGGAATCGTCGACAGATCTATGGATGACATGCCCATCTCGTCGGCATCAGCAGGTTCGTCGTCATCATCGCAGTTGACACCTCCGCGTCCTTCCGCACCACCTCCTCCTCCTCGACCCATCAACGTCACGGCAGATCCATGGATGACGACGGTCTCGTCTTCATTGGAATCGTCGGCAGATCTATGTATGACATGCCCATCTTGACCGGAATTGTCGGCATCAGCAGCGTCTTCGTGGTCGTCGCAGTCGACGCCTCCGCGTCCTTCCACACCACCTCCTCCTCCTCGCCGCATCGACGTCGCGACAAATCCATGGATGACGACGGTCTCGTCTTGATCGGAATCGTCAGCAGATCTATGGATGACTGGGCCATCTTGATCGAAATCGTCGGCATCAGCAGCGTCGTCGTCGTCGTCGCAGTCGACGCCTCCGCGTCCTTCCACACTACTTCCTCCTTTCAATCCCTAGCGGTGGATTCGCAGCCGACATATTTCTGGCTCGACGGGTCCCCGACGAGCGATTGTAGAATGCAGGTTGCGGCGGCAATTGGTGACGGTGAGAGGTGAGGAGGAGTGGAGGTTATTGGAGACGGTTGTAGAAGGAGGTATAAGTGTCTTTTGAAATGTAAAATGGTGTTAAGGCATCAAATCTTTTAGTTAGTGTTTTTTTTCAAGGATAAGTTCATTTTATGGTGCTGCCTCCAAATTCTGCTACAATCTTTGGCCTCACGTACGTACCCCTAAAAACATTGAAAAGATATTAACAATGCCCCTGAGTTTCTTCTCGACGAATAAATAGGAAATATTCCTTAACGCTGTTAACAACATCACGGCAAAAGTCACTTTATTTAGGTGTACATTTTGTAATTAACTAACTTTGTATAGGGGTACATTTATAATTAAATAACTTAGTATGATTAATAAAATAAACTTTTCCCCCATGATTAGATTTATACCGTACGTTGTTAAGTTAGATAAATAGACGGACTTAAACGGATGAGTATGTTTAATATGTTTTCAATATTTTTCAGGGATACATACGTGAGCCTAACAAATACAGGGGTAAATTTGTAATTTAAAATGTTTTTGAGATTCAAAAGTAATTATCCCAACTTAGTTTATTTTTTTCTTTTCTTCCATTGTCTTCTAGCTAGTGTCTTATAATTAGTTTTGCTATTTTAATATGTTTAAGTGTGATGCAACCTTATAGATCTTCCCGTTATCTTTAAAACGCAAAACGAATTACCTTGATTGGAGGTTGTACGTTTATAAACAACAATGATGGAAAAAATATCGATCTACTTCAAGATGCTATAGCGACTACGTGCAGCAAAAAAATATACACGTACAATAATTTCCTTCGCATGTCATATATATTATTTTATCTTATTATGTGACTTACATGGTATTGAAACTTGAAATGCACTCACATGAGACTAGAGGAAATGACATTTTAAAGAACATAGGAAATGAGTCTTAGAGGGAAAAAAAAAACAAAACGAGGTCCAAGAATGCCAGAAAGAAAAAGAAGAAGAAAAAAAAAAAGATCACGAGAGGTCCAAAATGACAAAAAATTCAACCCTCGGTTGGACGGCTTCAGATTTGTCAATATTTCTCAAACCAGAAAGTTAGATGATAATGATAATATTAGAAGGCTTTCAATCTCTCAAAGCGGAAAGTTAGATGATAATGATAATATGAGGATGACGACAACAAGGAAAGAATCGATCCTTCCAGTTATGTAGGATCGATCTCTCTTTGTTTTTTATCAGCGGATCGATCCATCTCTCAAAGCGGGATCAATCCTACTCGGTAAACAAAAGAGACAGACAACACCGGTTTGTGAAGGTCAAGGTTGGATCGATCCGAAGATCGATCCTCTTCGGGATGCTGAGTTTTTGAGGGACGGATCGATCTCTCCTATAGAGTAGGATCGATTCTTCTCGGGAATTCTGGAATCCCTCGATCTCGTGCATACAAGGATCGATCCTTCCCTTGAGTGGGATCGATCCTTCCCTATTGGATGGGCAAATCCGACGGCTCAGATCTAATCCGTATTTGTGTTTATTGGAGGCTATAAATAAAGTGCTTCTAGGGTTTCTTTTGTGTGGTAGAGATGTTATTGAGAGGTGTATGTGAGGTGTGAGAGTAGGCAACCATAAGAGAGATCTCTTTGTCTATGCTAGAGTTTGGGCTTTGTAATCTCTCTCTCATAGTGAAGATTTCCTCTGATGTCCGTGGTTTTTTCCTTCCAGTTGTTATTGGTAGGTTTTCCACGTAAATCCTTGTCTCCACTTTTTCCCTTTTCTTTGTGGTTTGGTTGTTTCTCTTCCGCTGCGACATCCCCGTCATTATCTGGCGTATCTCCGGCATCGTCGGGACCCCTCAGATTCCCCAACAAGTGGTACCAGAGCCTAGGTTCCGAGATTAGTGGAATTCAAATCCCTGATCAAGATTCTAAGTCCCTAATCAAGATATGAAGCATCTGGGTTGGATTCTGGCAGAAGCGAGATGGACGCCAATGTTGTACGAATGATTCTACTCAATGGGAACAACTGGAACCTATGGAAGACAAAAATGGAGGATCTTTTATTCTGCAGGGATCTCTACAAGCCTCTGCATGGAATAGAAAAGAAGCCTAAAGAGATGGAGGAAGGAGAATGGAACAAGCTTGACAGGAAGGCCTTGGCAAGTATCCGACAGTGTTTGGAAGATGGCGTCTACCACCACGTGTCGACGACGATAACAACCAAAGATCTGTGGGACAAGCTTCACGAGCTTTACGAGAGGAAGTCTGTTGGAAACAAAACTTTCTTGATCTGACGGCTCGTGAATCTGAAGTACCAGGATGGAGGGTCAAAGCCGAGCACCTTAATGAGTTCCAGAGCATCGTCAATCAACTTGCTACCATGAAAATGGTTTTGGATGACTACTAGAAGGCATCACTTCTGCTTAGTTCTTTGTCAGATTCTTAGAAGAGCCTGATAGTATCACTCAGCAACTCAGCGTCCGACGGAGCAGTATCTCTGAGCCAAGTTACAGGATGTTTGCTGAACGAAGAGACCAGACGGAAGGCTGCTGAAGCAAGGCAGATAGATTCAGAGTCTATGGTGGCAGTGAACCAAGGCAGAAAAAAAGGTGTCACTTGCTATTACTGTGGCAAATCTGGCCATGTAAAGAAGCAGTGCATGAAGTACAAGAAGGACGTCAGAGATGGCAAGGTTGATGATGGTGAAGATGAGAGCATCGCGAACGTCACGCTAGACTCAGCTGTCTGGTGACAAGGGAGCTTCCGTGCTAGGAGCACGAGGAGGTGTATTTGATCGATCGAAGCGGCCGAGGATATATGAGTTACAAGCCTGGGATGTACTGTGACTTGAAGGCAAGAAAGCAACCGAGAAGATCAAGACTTGACGACGACATCCAAGTTTTGGTGGACAGTTCTCGATGATGGTGATCTGAATCCGATGGGAGATCCGGAGTTCAATGGTAGATCTGAGGTTGATGGTGTTATCCAACTTCGATGGCAACATAAAAGTGGCTAGCTGGCAGCACTGGATGTGGCATGACGGCAGCGCAATTCGAATTCGATGTCAATCAGAGGTTGATGGAGTTTCCGAGCTTGATGGAGTATCCAGGTTTGACGGCTTATCCTCATATGTCGGACGGCGGAGTTTGTTGACTTTTCCTCCCATGAGGATGACGACAGCAAGGAAAGGATCGATCCTTCCAGACATGTAAGATCGATCTCTCTTTGTTTTTATCAGCGGATCGATCCATGTCTCAAAGCAGAATCGATCCTACTCAGTAAACAAAAGAGACAGAGAGCACCAGTTTGTGAAGGTCAAGGTTGGATCGATCCGAAGATCGATCTTCTTCGGGATGCTGAGTTTTTGAGGGACGGATCGATCTCTCCAATAGAGTAGGATCGATCCTTCTCGGGAATTCTGGAATCCCTCGATCTCGTGCATACAAGGATCGATCCTTCCCTTGAGTGGGATCGATCCTTCCCTATTGGATGGGCAAATCCGATGGCTCAGATCTAATCCGGATTTGTTTTTATTGGAGACTATAAATAGAGTGCTTCTAGGGTTTCTTTTGTGTGATAGAGATGTTATTGAGAGGTGTATGAGAGGTGTGAGAGTAGGCAACCCTAGAGAGAGATCTCTTTGTTCCTGCTAGGGTTTGGGCTTTGTAATCTCTCTCTCATAGTGAAGATTTCAATCTCTCTCTCATAGTGAAGATTTCCTCTGCTGCTCGTGGTTTTTTCCTTTCAGTTGTTGCTGGTAAGTTTTTCACGTAAATCCTTGTCTCCATTTTTTCCCTTTTCTTTGTGTTTTGGTTGTTTCTCTTCCGCTGCGACATCCCCGTCATTATCTGGTGTATCTCCGGCATCGTCGGGACCCCTCAGATTCCCCAACAGTTTTGTTGTCATATTTAGATGTAAATATTAGCCGGTGGACTCATCTCATCAAAAAAAAAAAAAAAATCACATGAGTGAGTACCTTAGTCTGCTTGATTGCAAGAGAGTTGAGAGAGAAACTAAGTTGAAGGAAATTTGAGACTACAAGGCTTTTCAATAAGCGTCTCCTAATAAAATGGACATCACTCCTAATGTTTCGTTGTATTAAGAAAGCGGAGATTAAAAAATTGATGGGAAGCATGAGACTAAGAAATAATAAAGATAACTCACTTCTAACATTTTGAGAAAAAATAAAAAGAAGGGAATAAGGATAAATGGAAAGCGGCGTTTCTTATTTCAATCATAATTCATGCAAATCAAACACCAAAAACTGTCAAAAATTAATCAATTTCTCTCTCATCTTTTCTACTGCCAAACAGTCCCTTATTGGGCATGCAGTGTCCATCTATAACCACAACCACCTAACTCATGACCCACATAAGCTAAAGTTCCGGTGCCCATGTCGCCCTACATTTATTTTAGGGTTAATTGGTGTTTAGAGTTTTGAGATGGAAATATTTAGTCCTAGGTCATCATACATTTTTCTTAAGGCATTTAGTGCATAATATTTTTTTTATTACTAAAATACCCTTTCAATATTCCTAACATTTTCCAGTGACTATTCATATTCCTGTTACTGTTCATTTTCCGTTGGAAAGTAAAGTGAGTTAGGAAAAAATTTTTAAATAATATTATTTTTAAAAAATATTATTAAAATATGCCTCTGAAGAAAATATTGATGAATGTATGCTTGGTTTGGCCACGTCAGCGCCAAGCTGGCGTGGCCTTTCATTTTTTTAATCCTGTCATTAAAGACGTAACTTCAAGTTGCGTCTTTATTAATGTAGACGTAATTTGAAGTTTCGTCTTTGACCGTTCCCTCCCCACTGGGAGCCAAGGGCGGGCGGATAAGAGTGGTCCCTAATAAGACGTAACTTGGAGTTACGTCTAAATTAATAACGACGTAACTCCAAGTTACGTCTTCCATCGTCATCAACCCCGCGGCCGCGGGCCCTTCTCCTTTCCCCAGCGGTCTCTCCTCCTTCACCACCCGGGCTCTCCTCCTTCTCCTCTTTCCGGCGCTCTCCGCCGGTCTCCGACGCATCTGCTCGGCGCTCCGCGGCCCACGGCTCCCCTCCCCCCACATTTCTATCCATCCACTCCTTCAAGAGGAGTTAAATCTTGAAATTTGCCGGCGATCTTCTGGCCAAATCCTTCAAGATCCTTTGGCCATTCTCCATCTTACTTTCCAGTAAGTTTTTATCTTGAAATTTTAATTCTTGTTGTTGTTGTGTGAGATTTAGGGTTTATATAGTCAAATTAGGGTTTTTTTATAGCATGCCTATTTTTTATTCGAAAATTCATTTTTTAATCATGCTGGTATGATGATTTGGATAATGGCATTGTTGATAAATTTCATAAATTTTTAGTATTAATTCAATTAGATTATATGAAACATGTTTTCCATAGAAATTTTTACTATTAACTTGTAATTTCTTTCTAATCGACTCATAATTTTCATCATATTTGTGTTATTTATAGTGATGGATAATGGCATTGTTCCACTATTGTGTCGGATGGACGGAAATGTGAAATTAAAGGGTAATGCGGGTGATATTGAGTACATAGGTGGCCGAATCAAACCAAGTAGGATACGGAAAAATGCAAGTTATGCGGATTTAAAGGCTTTAATGTTTGATTTAACTAGATACAATCCAAACTATTTCGACATTCGCATAACTTGTAGATATCCGATGGGAGAAAGCATGTATTGCGGTGTAGAAATAAAGGATGATAGTGATACTAGTGACATTCTTAGCCTCTATCCAGTCATTTCAAGTATACAATTGTTCTTGGTGAAAATTAGTGTCGAAGTCAACAATAACCCTCTAAATAATACGTCATTTGGTGAATTTACACGCCTACTACAACGAGAATATGATTCAACGGATAACGTCTCTCTTGGGTCTTATGGCGCTCCCATCTTCGGACACCAGACATCGCAGTAAGTAATTTATTGTCAAACATGTAATCACAACGAGAAGATGTGATTTGTAAATATTGTATTTTTGTGATTGTATGGTTGTACAGAGCGAAAAAAAAAACTCAAGTGAATTTAATGTGAGCATCAACTAAGACGTAACTTCAAGTTACGTCTTACAAATGAACCCAGGGAAAAGGTTCCAGGTAAGCCGTAACTTGGAGTATTTCTTTATTAATATAGACGTAACTCCAAGTTACGTCTTATTAGGGACCACTCTTGTCCCCCCACCCTTGGCTCCCAGTGGGGAGGGAACGGTCAAAGA
>OY986963.1:5150878-5177673 GCA_963920575.1 Narthecium ossifragum | reverse complement strand
AAGATCCATCACATATCGACTCGAAATAGGACTCCTTCCTATTTCAGCGAGTCACAACCAACTTCCCCCGTGCCATCTTCCATATTTGCCGTGTCATCCCATATGGGAGTCCTAGGCCAAGTGGAATTAGCTTGATGGCACGAGCGGTTTGGCCTCCGTGGCTAACCGCCTTCCGTTGGTGCGAGTCGTTGTAGACACCAATTTTGACTAAAGTCAAAATTTAGAGTATTTACGAAACTGCCCCTATCCGCCTTAGACATCATTTAAAGTCACACCACCAAGCATAGAAGCCCGAATGCTTATAGAGCACACATACACTGCTTTATATGCGATCCTCTACGGTTTTGATGGTATCCTACACAAATTGGGAGAACAAAGGGTGTTTTGGTAATTTTACCCGCCCAAGGGTATTTTAGGAATTCAGGGCAAAATACATACCCGGACTCTCTAAAATATCCTATCATAACCCTATATAGCTTTTACGGCATCATACAAAAGCTAAGTCGATATAGGGGCATTTTGGTAATTTTATCACATCAAGGGTATTTTGGGGATTTAAGTGAAATATATTATTACACTCTCTCCTATACTCCATCATGCCTTTTATATCGTTCAGATAACATCCTACTTAAATTAAAAGGACTAGGGGGCATTTTGGTAATTTTGTCCACCAAGGGTATTTTGGGAATTTTGACTAAAATATGTGTTCAGGATCCCTACAATATCTAAGAAATATCCCCGTATGGTTCTTTATAATATTTTATACAAACCGAAAGCATAAAGGGCATTTCGGTAAGGTTTACCTTCTAGGGGTATTTTCGTCATTCTAGCCAAATATAGGAGTGACCCACGTACAACATTCCAAAATAATCCATGGTGGTTTTGAAGGTATCCTATATAAACCAAAAAACATGAAAAATGGTATTTTGGTCATTTAGCCCCTCGGGGGTATTTTGGTCATTTACTCTAAATGCACATTTTCCACATACACATGACAAATATGCTCAACCCTTTAAAGTATCATCTACTTTAGGGGTATTCTTGTCCAAAACATATATGGACTCTACACCAACCAAAGTACCAAAAGGGTATTTTGGTAATTTCACCCTCATATCAGCCTTCTTAAAACTTTGATGGCATCCTACACAAGTTACGATGGCTGAGGGTATTTTGGTCATTTTAAACCTCTAGGGTATAATTGTCCAAAATATATGTAAAGACACCTCTACCTGCTTAAGGGGTATTTCGGTCCAAAAACATATATGACCGATAAAAAAGGGTATTTTGGTAATTTACACTTATCCCCTTGCCAAAGGGCATTAAGGTTATTGTCTATACCATGTTCAAATATTTGAAAATTCTAGAAAATATTCAAAATTTGAACAAATATGAAATTCAAATTCAAATTCAGGATTCGAATTCAAATAGATTTGATATCCCCAACCGTAAATCTAAACCACCTAAATCCTATCATCTTAACCACCCAAATCTCAACTCCCCAACCAAATTTCAAATCTAAAATCAGCCTAACCAACCTCTCCTGACACCTATAAATAGAGGGGGAGAGGGGTGAAGGCAAGAGGAGAAGAGGCATTTGAGAGCAAAGCCACACTCTGAAAGAGAGGAGGCTGAGCTCTGAAAATCTAAAAATTTGTTCTTCGCGTTCTTCGTGTTCTTGAAAGTTCTTCAAGAGATAGCACAACCCACGTGGATTTCAATCCACCCGTTGGGAGTGGCTATTGATTCTTGAAGTTCTTCAAGAAATAACGAGACCCGGGTGGATCCAGATCCACTCGCGGAAGTTGGCTATTGATTCTTGAAGTTTCTTCAACTCTGCAAATCCTTCACCAACTTTTGGAGATCTTGAAGCAGCTCCTTCATCAACTCCCAGGGGTCCGACACCAAGTCCTCCAGCAGCTCCTGAAGGATCCACATCAAGCCCACCACCAACTCCTAGAGCAAGTCCTTCATCAAATCGACGAGGTCCTACAACAAATTCTTCAGCTCTTGGGATTCCCCCAACCGAGCCTCTATCAATTTTGAAGACCTGCAGCAACTCCCAGGAGATTAAGAAGGAAGACCAAGGTAGATCGACATCAACAACAAGGGTGAGGGTTGGAGGCTTCGCCTCCACCCAATACCCCTTCTACTTCTTCCTTTCTCTCTTTTTAGATTATGTAATAGGATTTTAAGTCTCGGATCCTTAATCAGGGGACTTCCCTACGGGGATGTAAATGATGGGTTGCCAGTCTCATCATGAGTATGCATGTCCAAAGAGAAAGAGATATGCAGCTTGTGATGATACAGGGAACTCAGGAGTGTTGTTCTCACAATCTCCCCACCACATGTAAATTGATTTTTTGATCACAATAAAATGGGCAAACATCTCACCCCGAGATAGCGATTTTATTGTCGAACAAAATCTGGCACGCTCGGTGGGACAACACTCTACCCCTCATCTTTGGATCCGAGCCTTAAAATTCCTACATACTAACATGCTTTCCTTCTCAAACGAAGGATATGGCAAACTATCTTCACATACTAACATATTTCTTAACCAAGATCAAGACCAAGGGATATGGCGCTCAACGAGGCTTCGTTCAACATATGCTTTGGCGATCTCTGGTTCAACATCCCTCTAGGGAGCGACGGCATGCCGGTGTCCTCAGCATCATCAACGGTGTCCCTCACACCTCTGACGACACCTCCAACGACACCTCCAACAATACTTCCACCATTGGAGTCCTCTGCTGTCAAATCCCGCCGCAAGCGACGAGGGACAACAAGACTTCCGTCAGTCGGATCAAGCGTCCAATTGCAAACTGATATCAAAACTTCTTCAGGTGGAGCCCGTGTTCGTCAAGAATATCGGGAGAAAACTGCTCACATGTCGAAGAAAGTCATCAAAGGAGGCAGAGGTAATCACCAGCTGAGATCCACCCCCCTTCGAAGAGATCAGCAGCCAACCCCCCATGAAGTTGTCATAACAGACGAAGAAGGTTGGACTACAGTTGTCCCGAGGAGAAAAAGGAAGCCGGTTGCCAAGGCCCCTTCCATCCATAAGATCTTCACAGCACATACTGAAGATCCCAAAGGAAGAAATCATCCTCAAATCTTTCAACCCTCTGCTGCACAACTCAAGGCAATCAACAAGTCACACAGGACTTGCGCCAGTAAGCCTCAAAACGGTCTCTACACAGCCAGAGATCAGAGTGAGTTCTTGTACTCTGAGTACAAGCACCGACAGAAGTACTGGGAGTCCAGACTCCCTAGCTACTACATTTATTTGCAAGATATGGAAACGGCCTACATCAACTACATCAACCGCGAGACGAATGCTCTCCAGATCGAGAAGGGGGTCGAGAAAAACGACACCGACACTTCTCGTCCTAAGCAAAACATCAATGCTTATAAGCATCTTCCTGCTAAGGTCAGGGGGCACGCTGAGAAGAAGCAAAAGGATACTGTCCATCGCCCGCCATTTCATGCTGGGGGCTTGGGACGTCCTTGCTATGGAGTGACTTACAGGGTCATTCATAGAAATCAACAAAACATCAAGGCTTATGAACCTAAGCATCTTCCCGCTAGGGTCAAGAAGCAAGCTGAAAAGAAGCAAAAGAATGTTGTCCATCGCCCGCCATTTTATGCTGGGGGCTTGGGACGTCCTTGCTATGGAGTGACTTCCGGGGTCATTCATAGAAATCAACAAATCACCCAAAGAGCTCATCCAACTCAGATCCCATCATCAACAAGTCAGCACACTACCCAGAGTAGCCGTGCTGCTCAAATTCCTTCACTAAGAAGATCTGGCATCCTGGAAGGAGTTCCTCAAAAGAACTCTTTCGATGTCTTTGCAGCAATGCCTATTGGAATCCAAGACGATGATCCATCTGCTTCAAGTGACAATTCTTCAAACCTCCCTGCTAAGAGAAGGAAAAAGAAGGCTGTTGTCGAAGAACCACGGGATCTTATCGTCATCAACCCACATCTGAACTGTCCCCACACTAGAAGCATCACCCGCTCTCTAAGTAGTAAAGATGTGGTTTCCGAACCTTCAATTGAGCAAGAGTTCCATCCTTCTCCCGAGTCCCCAAGGGAAAAATCAGCTTCACCAGAACGTTATCAAGTTCTTACCACCTCGATGGAAGAAGAACTTGAGCAGCTGAGGAACGCTCTACAACTAAAAGAGGCAGAGCTAGTCAACTTGAAGGCTCAAATCCCTCACGAACATGATTCATATGTGGAGAACACTTCTTCACCCCCTCATGGTCATCAACAACCCCCTCCAAACAATCCCCAACAACAGCCTCTACATGGTAATCATCAGACGCATCCACATGGTAATCCATCACCAAACATGGTACCACTGGAGACTGTGCAGCGGATAATCACTGAAAGCATAAGGGCTTTTCAAATGCAAACTCAATATGCTACGAGGCCAGGATACATGAAGCCATATCCAGCCGAAATTGACTTAGTTCCATTTCCATTAAACTATAGGCAACCTCAATTTGCCAAGTTTAATGGGAATGGATCACTGATGAGACGTGAAAAGTACACAAGTTAACCCCTTAATTTACCTTTATTAGTCTTCGAGCAAGGTATTTTTAATAATCTTCATGTATTTCAGGTACAAGAGCCTTCAACAGAAGTTAGATCAACTTTGGAGCGTAAACGAGCCTATTCGAGCATATTTAGGTATATGGGTCAACTTCAAAGATTAAACTGTACCTTCTCAGGAAGAACCAGATAATGTACAATATATCATTGGAAAGCTCTGGAAGTCTAGTTTCTGAAGAATTTTACGGTTTATGATTCCGAGTTTCCTAGATGAAGTTATGGCATTTTTCGTACCAATGCGCAGTGCTGAATGGCAAAAGAGATAATATGCAGAAAACAAGGATCGATCCTCACTATGGGAAGGATCGATCCCTTTTGCACATTTTCCAGTGACAGAACACAACATTCTCTCAAGAGGAGGATCGATCCTTTACCCTATAAGGATCGATCCTTTTGTGCCAGCTGAGGAAAATCAATGGTCCAGATCTAATCCGAGTGGGGGATGCTTGGAGGCTATAAATAGACCCCTTTTGGGGGATTTTGGGGATTCCTTTGGACGAGAAGAAGAGGCTAAGGAAAGGGACAATCCCCTTAAGCAAAGAAGGGAGCTCTCATCCAAGAGGGAGGAGATTGATGAAGAAGAGGATCCATGTAACGCCCCGGCCCTCCACTGGGCCCCGACCCACGGGCTCCCGGTCCGACCAGGATCCACCCGAGGGCCCCCACCCGACACAATATTGTCCGCTTTTGGCTCGCCGCAGCCGATCGATCGATAAACCCACCGATCGATCGGACTTCCCGGGAGGTCACCCCTCCCAAACCTACTCCAGCCCAAGCACGCTTAACACTGGAGTTTTTCTGCGGTTCATTGCCATCACGGCTTTAAAACGCGTTGTATCTGTTAAGGGGTTACTATATACTTATATCGAACCCCGGACCATACCCAGGCGTTGTGGGATTGCTTACCCGGCTACCCGACTCAGCACGCCCCGGCCCTCCACTGGGCCCCGACCTACGGGCTCCCGGTCCGACCAAGATCCGCCCGAGGGCCCTCACCCGACACAATATTGTCCGCTTTTGGCTCACCACAGCCGATCGATCGATAAACTCACCAATCGATCGGACTTCCCGGGAGGTCACCCCTCCCAAACCTACTCCAGCCCAAGCACGCTTAACACTGGAGTTTTTCTGCGGTTCATTGCCATCACGGCTTTAAAACGCGTTGTGTCTATTAAGGGCTTACTATATACTTATATCGAACCCCGGACCATACCCAGGCGTTGTGGGATTGCTTACCCGGCTACCCGACTCAGCCCCGCCCTCCAGGCGCAGGCATCTTGTCTCACGGTAGACCCAGCGGGCTCACAATCCATCTCTTCTCCATGGCTTCTCCATCGAAGATGAGTAGCTAATCTATTTAACTAGTGGAATACCATGATGTTTTAGGTTTTTATTTGTAGTTTTCTTTGGATTTGGATGTTGTAATCCTTATGAGACAAGATTGTATGGATTTATTCTTCATTTCTATATCTTTGTAGTGGGATTCTAATGTTGGATGGATGGATTCTTTGGTTTGCATAAGCTAGAACCTTGTGCCCAATAGGTGTTTGTTAATATTCCCCAATGAGTAGGTTGTGCTAGAACCATGACCACTTGTGTTAAAGGGAGTCTTGGCTCTAGGTTAGGGACTTGGTTGTGCTAGAACCACTCCAATCCACATCTAACTTAGCATCTATCCTATCTTTTGTAGTGTATTGGATGCGATGTGCTAGAATCACATTGATCCATTACCATACTCCATACAACCCGATTCCTTGCGACGAGATGATCCTAACCCGACTTCTCGTTGGCGATGATTGTAGTTAATCCCTCGATCGTCGACTTTCTAGAATACACCTAGTGCGACGGATAGTCTTTAACTAGTTATTCGTTAGCAAAGACCTTTGTTAGCCACAAGGTAGTCGATATTGTAGTGTCTCGATAGGATTGTGCATCTTGATTCACTAGAAAGCTATGATTGAGCCTAATCCGGATTGGGATTCCCTAGGACCTCTCTCTATCCATTGAGTCATTTACATGCTTTCTTAGTTTCCTTATCATAAAATCCAAAAACCATTTCGAACACTTAGATTAGGCCAAGTAGTTTAATTGTTTCCATACGCATTCCCTGTGGATTTGACTCGGACTCACTGCTTGCTACCCCCAAAAGGTAGTTAGTTGAGAGTTTGATTATAAATTTCTAATTTTGATCGGGCGCGTTAGGCCGCGACACTTTCCACGCTCCATCAATCACCACATGAGCACATTGCTCACTTCCTCGCAGCTTGCCAAGATACAGCTCACAATGGCGCCTTATTACTCCGCCAATTTGTGCAGACCCTCTCTGGCCCAGCTTTCACCTGGTATAGCAAGTTACCACCAGGCTCCGTCACCTCTTGGGAGCAGATGCAAGAAGCATTCCTCCAAAGGTTTTATAGCACCCAAAGGAACGTGGGAATCACAGAACTCACACAAACGGGGCAAAACTCTCATGAGAAGGCTGCAGACTTCATCAACAGGTGGAGGAACCTAAGCATCCATTGCCCACAGCCTATTACAGAGGCGGAAGCTGTACGTATGTGTATGAACAACTTGCGCCCAGAAATTGCAGTCTACTTGCAAGGCGTTCGTCCGCTCACCTTTGAAGAATTGGCCTCCAAGGCCACTGATATTGAAAATTATCTTCAACACGTGGCCCGGAAGACAGGCGCAGTAGATAAGATGTTTATCAAGAAAGACAAAGCTCCTTCTAAGGGAAAGGCAGTGTTGCAAACATCCACAACACAAGATTATAGGCTCAAAGAAGTCTATACTCCAAAAGGCCAACCCCGACCTAGGGATACGCCTTCGGAACCTGCTCCAAGAAGAATAAAGACTCTCAAGGAAAGAATAGAGAAAGAATACTCTTTTCCTAGAGAAGAAGTCGCGGATATCTTCAGAGGCTTGAAGGACCTTGGACTTATTGAGCTTCCCGAGCCAAGACGTCCTCAAGAAGTAGATAAAGTCAATGATCCTCTGTATTGCCAATATCACAGGATCTTGGGTCACATCATACAAGATTGCTTCATCCTCAAAGATAAAATTCAAAAGCTGATTGATGATGGAGTCATGGATGCCGGACTTCTAAAGAAACTTCAAAAGGGGAAGAAGGTGGAATCAACACACATGATTACCACCGAATTTCCCTCCTCAGAACCTGATGTTCCTCCAGCAATACTGATCGAGAAGTTGGGGTATCCTCCCTCCATGCCTTCTTGTGAAGATGAACATGCACCTGTCTCTCCCTACGTTCCCACAGAAGTGCACACGGCCCCCATCCTCGAACCTGTTGAAGAGTGTCCCTGGCCAGCATTGGAAGACTTACATCCTCCCAACACCGATGATGAAGAATCCCTGTCCGATGAAGAGCCATGCTATGATCGGTATGGGAGACCCTACATCAGCAAAAAGCAGATGAAGAAGAAGGCATTCAAGGAGAGGATTAGAGCAGCCAGGCTCAACCCCCCAAGATCCTCACTCCCACAAGACTGGCAACCAGGGCCGAAAAGATACAGAGCTCCAAAGTACAAGATCTTGAGAAAGGTGATGCCATATGAAGAGATAAACGGCTTCATACACCGAGTTTCCACGGATCTCCAGACCAGGACACCATATGTCCCGAAAACTGATGACTCTTGGGACCACTATCCATGCCTCCCGATAGGGGTCTTCCAAGATGACGACCAATCTCTCTGCTTCTCAGAAGAAGAAAATGTTGAAGTCCATGAGATCATCACACGCTCTGGGCGACGACTTCCGGATTCTCAACCACCACGGGAGAGAAACCCGTTACCGCAAGCAGTGCAAGCTACAACCCAAAATAATGTAAACTCTAAGGAGTTAGTAAAGTACAATGTAATTTCTCATTTAAAGAAAGTACCATCACTGCTTAGCGTGTATGATGCCATGTGTCTTTCCTCTGATCTCCGCAAATCTCTCATTATCGCTTTATCTTTTCCCGACGATTACCGGGAAGAAATCCCCCAAAATGATGTCCCTACAGTCGAAACTCTAAATATCGAGTTTACCGATGATGATTTGCTACTTGGCTCAAAACCACATAATAGGCCACTGTTAGTAACTGGGGACATCGATGACATACCCACATCACGTATAATGCTAGATTGTGGGTCAGCTATCAATCTCTTGCCACTCAAAATACTTCATAAACTGGGGTATGACATGTGAGGACCTGCCCCTCTACCCCTGTGGCTCGTTGTAGACCGCAAGGGCAATTTGGTAAATTGCGCCTTGTTGGTTTGTTTCACACCCGCGTGTGCACACACTGGCCTTGTATGTGTTAGTGTTTGTTTAGAATGGCTAGGTGGACCCGGGATCGAAAGATCCGGACTTGGGCTTGAGTTCTTGCCCAAGTTTAGCTTTCAACACACAAAGGATCGATCCTCTATGGCTAAGGGATCGATCCTCTGCGTGCCAGAAAGCCTTGTGAATCGGCATGAAGGATCGATCCTCCCTTGAGGAAGGATCGATCATTCATAGGTCGGTTGGTTTTCTGCTTCGCGAGGACGGCCACCGACGGCCGTCGTTCTCCCCTGTCAGAGGGGGAGGACTTTCTCCTCCCCTCCCCCAACTTTTTCCCCTCTTTCCCGGCTTTCCCCTCCTCCTTTCCCCTCTTTTCTTCCCCTCCTCTTCCTCCTTCTCCTCTCTTTCTTCTTCCTCCTTTCTTCTTCTCCCGAGAGCTCTGTTCTTCCCCTGTTCCGGCAGCCGAGCTTTCCTACCTCCGTTCTCCCTCCTCCGACCACCAAATTGGGTGTTCTTTGGCTCGTTGGATCCGTGACAACTAGAGGAAGATCCCTGAAGTGGTTTGGAGGCTTGTTGGTGATCAAATCGCGGGGAATCAGCCGAGGAAAGCGCAGCTAGGTAGGGTTATACCTACTGTGTTCATTTCGGGTTTTCTTGAGATCTAGCCGTTGGATTTTGTTGATCCTTGCTTTGTTGGATTCCTTATACCTGCTAAAATAACTGATTCAAGTTTCATGTTAATCAGTTGAGATTTGAGTAGGTTTTATGGATGATTAGTCTCGGATTTCTGGTTTTCTGCTGTTCTTGAGAAACAGCCGGCTTCCGGCGAGGTTTCCGGCCGGCGAGTACATAATCTTGGCTTCTCATAAACATAAGAGTTGTAGAACTACTCGGTAGCTTTCCATTCCACCTTGTTTAGTATT
Organism: Narthecium ossifragum; assembly: GCA_963920575.1. NCBI lineage: Eukaryota > Viridiplantae > Streptophyta > Magnoliopsida > Dioscoreales > Nartheciaceae > Narthecium > Narthecium ossifragum. The sequence continues at coordinate 5,167,849 of OY986963.1, read as the reverse complement.
TTTCCGATTTAGGTACGATTTCTTATGAATTGTTTGCTGAAGGGCTGCGTTGCAGCAATTAATGGGTAAGTTGGTTTAATCAGCGATTTTTGATTAATGTTTCCCGTTAATCCAACCGTTGGATGTTTATGAAATTTGGATATGATGATCCTGGTATATACACCTACTGGTGGTTAAGTTGGATCTTGAATCCGACATCGTTTGGACGTCGGATCGACGGGATCAATTAGCCCCTAAGTAGAGGCTTTGGGTGTTTTTGAATATAATATTATATTTCGGAATATAATATTATATTGTGTTTTGTACATCATCGTTTTCGGGGTTGCTTCCCGTTGCAGGAGTCCGCGATTGACGGTCACGGTACCGTCGTAATGCCGGGACCCGCTGAGGATCGGCTGGCAGCGGTTGGTGGTACCGCTACAGCGATTCAGTAGACTTATATGATGTTTGACATACTGTTGCATGCCTTTCCTATTATCTGTGTATGTCATAGCATGCATTGTTGTTGAGTGCATTAGTTGCATTGGTTAGGGCGTGGGTGATCCTTGGCTCGCCGTCCCGAGGCTGGAAGCTCGGACTTAGCCCTAGGATCGGGGTTGGGCTGTTAGGACCCGGTTGAATTGTGATGTCCAGTCGATCCGATGATAGGCTTAGATGACTGGTACACTTATGGCTTGATGATTGTAGAGGTCGTGTCGGCCTCGAGTTGGATCTGAGGTGTAGCCGGTGTCCGGTTCTTCTTAAAACTCTTGAGTAGAGGATTTTGCCTACTCAGTGGTGTCTCTTCCCACCAAACAGTGTTCAGTGTCCTGTTGAGAGTTAGCAGTGTCGTTTCCTGCTACTGAGTGTGACCTGACATGTGACCAGCTCGGCTGAAAGACCATGATCGGGGCCTCAGGGACACGCGGTGGGGTTATGGGACCCCTGTATACACCCAGATTCCACTTGAGGGCGACACTGTTGCGTTTCCCTCTTCCTTCTGTATGTCGTAGTGTAGATCCCTACTGAGCTTAGTGCTCACTCCTACCCTGGCTGCGTTTTGCAGGTGCAGGCGTCAGCTCTTCTTCCTTGGCCCCTACCGGGCAGTTGGTTGGCGGTGCGGCGGCGCCTGGTGGCTTTTGAGAGGTGGCAATATTTACCGCTTTTACCCTTATGTTAGATAGTCTCCTACGGGAGTAATATTGTATTTGAACTTCCCCTCTCCGAGGTTTTGTATAATTAATACTCTGAGTTTTAAATCTGTGGTTCGAGGCTTGAATATAATATTGTATCTTTATCTTGGGGATGCTTTTGGTGAATTGCTAGGGAGACCAATAGGTTAGAGGGAACCCTCGTCGTTCTTTTTCCGCGTTGGTTAGGTTTCAGTTCGCGTCGCCCGGCCCGGTTGGGCTTTCGCGGGTCGGGGCGCGACATGACACCCTAGACTTAACAGCTAGTAATATTGTAGTGCAAGGCTTCAACCAAGCTGGTCAACAAGTTCTCGGCTCTATACGCCTAGTCCTAAAATTCCAAGACTTGGCCACGAGTGTTGTCTTTCATATTATTGATGCTCGTACCTCTTATAATGCATTACTAGGAAGACCTTGGCTCCATGAGTACAAGGTCGTCCCTTCAACACTTCACCAATGTTTCAAGTACCAAACCCCCGAAGGTGATGTCAAGAGGGTGTTTGCTGATACGAAGCCCTTCACACCAGTGGAGGCGTTCTTTGCAGATGCCAAGTTCTACTTGGAGCCACCCTTGAAGCTGAAGACACCTATCGCCACACCTCCTACGGAAATGGGTTTCACAGAGAGGTTCACAGCAGATGTTCAACAAGGAAAGAAGCCTCCTCCAAAAAGGAAGACATATTGTTACATTCCAAGTAGCCAGAGGAAAGCAAGGGACCCCATATTCAAAGTCATTGAAGAGAAGCTCTCCAAAGCCATTCTTCAAGATTTCCCCATACCCCTCCCCAAAATGGTACCATCACATGTGAGGCCTCCACCAATTAAAGAAGAAGGTCAGTTAAGTGAAGACAATAGGGAAACAAAATATAATCAGCCCATTAACTTCATCCAAGCATCTATGGTCCAATCTGCCGCCAAGAGATCATTTCTACCTATACCATTCTATGACGAGAAGCTGCTTCACATGATGACTCAAATGGGGTATGATATCAATTCTGGTGAAGGCTTATGTGGAGGTCGTGGTCAAAAGCAACCTTTTGAGGATATCCTTTCAGATGAACAAATAAAGGCTATCCGATATGGTGAAAAACTACCCTTCCACAAGGCAGGGCTTGGATATCAATTCCAAGTCTGCATGACTTCCACAGAGCTCATTGATCTCCAAGAAGCGCCTCCCCAACTCGAAGATGGCGGTCAAGCAACTGTTGATGAGCTCGAAGAAATCAACCTAGGGACAGATGATGATCCTCGGCCTACTTTCATCCGCGCTCACATGACGCCAAGCGAAAGGGAACAATATATGACCTTCCTTCGTCAAAATAAAGATGTGTTCGCGTGGAACTACAAAGAAATGCCAGGCTTGGATACCGGTGTTGCTGTCCATCGTCTCTCCATAAAGGAAGATATCCATCCACTCAAGCAGTTTCAAAGGCGCTTCCGATCAGAGTTGATCCCCAAGATCATCGCAGAAGTTGACAAACTCATTAAAGCAAACTTCATTCGAGAGGTCCAATATCCAAAGTGGCTAGCAAATATTGTACCAGTGAAGAAGAAAAACGGCCAGCTTAGACTCTGTATAGATTTCAGAGATCTAAACAAAAGCATGTCCAAAGGATGATTTCCCATTGCCCATATCCGAACTTATAGTGGATGCAACAACTGGTCATGAAATCCTTTCTTTCATGGATGGATACTCAGGCTACAACCAGATAAAAATGGCGTCTGAAGATGAGGAACTCACGGCTTTCCGTACACCCAAAGGAATATTTTGCTACACAGTGATGCCATTTGGGTTAAAGAATGCCGGAGCTACCTATCAGAGAGCTATGACATTTATTTTTAGTGACCTTCTACACGACATCGTAGAATGCTACGTCGATGACCTTGTGGTGAAAACGAAACATCGACAAGATCATTTCAAGCACCTAACCGAAGTCTTCCACAGACTGAGGCGGTACAATTTGAAAATGAACCCCATGAAGTGTGCATTCAGTTTCACATCAGGGAAGCTCCTTGGCTTTGTAGTACGCAGACGAGGAATCGAGGTCGACCCTTCTAAGGTCAAGGCCATTCTAGAAATGCCACCACCTCGGAATCTTCATGAACTCAAGAGTCTTCAAGGTCGGCTAGCCTATATTCGAAGATTCATCTCAAACTTGGCGGGACGTTGCAAACCCTTTTCTCACCTAATGAAGAAAGGGACACCCTTTGAGTGGGATGAAATATGCCAAAATGCATTCCAAAGCATTAAAGAGTACTTAATCAATCCACCAGTGCTTGCCTCTCCTATCAAAGGAAAGCCTTTGATTCTATAGACGGCAACCTCTCCTGGATCACTTGGTGCCCTACTGGCGCAACAAGACAACGAAGGTAAAGAAAGAGCTCTCTATTACCTGAGTAGGACTCTGGTTGGACCCGAGCATAACTATTCAGAAATGGAAAAATTTTGCCTTTCCTTAGTATTTGCCACCCAGAAGCTCCGTCACTATCTTTTGGAGCACCCTTTACAGCTCATTTCTAGAGCTGACCCTTTGCGGTATATATTAAAGAAATTGACCTTATCTGGGCGGCTGGCAAAATGGGCTATGTTATTATCCCAGTTTGATATAACATATGTTCCACAGAAGGCAGTCAAGGGACAAGCTTTGGCTGACTTCCTTGCCGCTTATCTAATCCCAGATGATGAAGTCCTAAATGATGACCTCCCAGACGAAGAAGTCTTCATGACTGATATTCAGTCCTCTTGGGAAATGTACTTCGACGGAGCCTGCAGGCGGTCAGGAGCAGGGGCGGGATTGATCTTTGTTACTCCAGAACAAGCTCTCATCCCCTACTCTTTTACATTAACATCTGCTTCATCCAACAATATGGCAGAATATGAAGCTCTCATTATAGGCTTGGAGATAGCCTCAAAAATGGGGATGGATCCGCTTTTAGCCTATGGAGACTCCCAGCTCATTGTGAATCAACTTCTCGGCGTGTATGCTGTCAAAAAGGAAGAATTAGTCCCATACTATCAAAAAGCCAAAGGACTCATTAGCTCTTTCAGAGTGTTAAAGATCCAGCATGTCCCAAGGTCACAAAACCAAAAGGCAGATGCATTGACTAGTCTTGCTGCAGCTATGTTCCTCTCACCTACAGAAGTACTAGAAATCAGAGTAGAGGAAAGACGAGTCCTTCCCCCTCTTCTCGAAGAAATTCCAACTAAACAACTACCGGTGCTCATTAATGCCATCTCCACATCTGAAGTTAATATAGAAGATTGGAGAACCCCGCTTTCGGATTATCTCATGTCTGGAGCGCTCCCTTCTGATGCCCAAGAAAGACAAAAGCTAAGAAGAAGAGCGACAAAGTACACATATATTGACAACACACTTTACAGAAGATCCTTCGATGGGCTCTTGTTGCGGTGTCTCTCTAGCGAAGAAGCAGCGTCAGCTCTCGAAGAAGTCCATTCAGGTGTATGTGGAGCACATCAATCTGGCCCCAAGTTATATCACCAGCTGAAACACTTGGGATATTATTGGCCTTCCATGGTGCGAGATTCTATTGAACATGCTAGGAAATGTCATGTGTGCCAAATTCACGCTGACTTTATACATATGCCTCCAGAGCCACTTCATCCTACAAATATATCCTGGCCTTTCGAGGCATGGGGATTAGATGTAGTTGGCCCTATTCAACCTTCGTCGTCAAGAGGGCATTGCTATATCTTGGCAGCTACAGATTACTACTCCAAATGGGCAGAAGCAATCCCCTTGAAAGACGTGAAGGCTGAAACAGTGGTACTTTTCATCAAAACACAGATTGTGTACCGATTCGGAGTCCCGGCAAGACTCATCTCGGACAACGGCACACCATTCAAGAATAGAAATGTAGAAAAATTTTGTGCCAAGTTCAAAATTAAACACCATTTTTCTTCGGCATATAACGCCGTAGCTAATGGACAAGCAGAAGCTTTCAATAAGGTTCTCTGCAAGCTCCTAAAGAAAGTAGTTCACAAAAACAAGAAAGAGTGGCACGAAAAACTGCTGGAGAACCTGTGGGCATATCGCACCACAGTAAGAACTCCAACGGGGGCAACCCCTTATTCTCTTGTCTTCGGAGGTGAAGCCGTCCTTCCCCTCGAAGTGCAGATCCCTTCTCTCAGAGTGGCTTTGCAAGGACAACTGACAGAAGACCAAATGGCCAAGTTAAGACTTGAAGAGCTCGATAGCTTGGAGGAAAAGCGACTAGAGGCCCAGTAGAGGCTGGAAATGTATCAAGCAAGGATCTCCAGAGCTTTTGACAAAAAAGTGAAGCGTCGTTCCTTCAAAGTAGGAGACCTTGTTCTCGCCGTAGTCCGACCGATGATTGTTACAAGAAGGACCAAGGGGAAGTTCGAACCCAAGTGGGAAGGGCCGTTCGTAGTACAAGAGGTTTATACCAGCGGGGCTTACAAGATCGTTTCTCCAGATGGTGAATATACCCCACCACCGGTGAACGGTAAATTCTTAAAGCGTTATTATTCTTAATTGTAATATGCTCCAAGCTTCACGAGCCTAAACTGAAAGCAATGATACTCTAAGCCATATGAGTATAAACTGTTGGCAAACCACAAATTTTAATACACAATGCTCCAAGCTTCACGAGCCTAAACTGAAAGCAATCATACTCCAAGCCATACGAGTATAAAATGTCGGCAAAACATAAATTTGAACATGTATGCTCCGAGCTTCAAGAGCCTAAACTGATAGCACAAATAAAATATTTTGCTGTGCTCCGAGCTTCACGAGCCTAAACTGACAGCACAAAAAAAAAAAATATATGTATGCTCCGAGCTTCACGAGCCTAAACTGACAGCACACAAAAAATATATGTATGCTCCAAGCTTCACGAGCCTAAACTGAAAGCAATGACACTCTAAGCCATATGAGTATAAACTGTTGGCAAAACACAAATTTAAACATATCATGCTCTAAACTGCATGAGCTTAAACTGCAAGTAATGACACTCCAAGCTTTACGAGTATAAACTAAAAGCAAAATGCCAGAAAGCTCCATGAACCCAAGTTCCAAACACACAAACACTCCAAGCTTCACGAGCCTAAACTGAAAGCAATGATACTCCAAACCATACGAGTATAAACTGTCGGTAAAACATAAATCTCAACACACATGCTCCGAGCTTCACGAGCCGAAACTGACAGCACACAAAATATATATGTATGCTCCAAGCTTCACGAGCCTAAACTGAAGCAATATTACTTTAAGCCTTGCGAGTATAAACTATTGGCACAACATTTTCTCATCCGCTTTGCTCCAAGCTTCACGAGCCTAAACTGACAGCACACAAAAAAAAATTATTCTCCAAGCTTCACGAGCCTAAACTGCAAGCAATGATACTCCAAACCATACGAGTATAAACTATCGGTAAAACATAAATTTTAACATGTAAGCCCCAAACTTCACGGGCCTAAACTGATAAGCACATGTGTATTTCAAGTCTTGAAAAAAACAAGTCCAAAACATTTATGCAAAAAAAAAAAAAAAAAAAGAGCTATCGACATGCTTGGAGACAAGCTCAAGCTCAATGCATCAGCCCCCATCGTCGACGGAAATCTACCCCATAAGCATCATTATCTCCTTCGCGCCGATCTACATCTCCAGCGAAATTTGTCCTGGCTCTTGCTTAACCTTAGCCGTGAAACTTCACTTATGGCAATCCTATCATAGAGCAAAGATAGGCGATATGTGAAGTCCCAGAGCTCCAAAATGGAAAAGGAAAGGACAAAGGGAGGAGAAATCCAAATAAAGACAAAACAAAAAAAATAGCAGGGGGCAACACGCGACCCAAGGGCCTCATGCTGCCACCCCTCTTCCTTATCTTCTTCCTTCATCTCCTCTCTGCTTCCGTCGGCCGATCTGCCAGCATGGTGCCATCCGAGCTCGCGCTTCCTCGCGACTTCCGCCAAGATCTTCACCGAACTTTTGACCCGTCGCCGGCCTCCGTCGTCGACCTATTCCTCCTTCACTGATCAAGCCTCATGAAGAAGTACAAAAGAGGGATCGCCGGTCTTCTGCGCCGTCGCCCACCTTCCTCGAGCCCGAGGATCACCGTCGCCGTCCTCGATCCAGTCCAAGGAGAGAACCCCCTGGCGCATCTTCATCGCGGAGTCCCAGAGACACCGGAGAGACATCAGATCCAACCCAAGGGTGGGCGTCCCTCACCGCCGCGCACAGCCGCGAGCCCGGCGCAACAACCCATACCCAGCGAAACCCATTCCAACGACAGCCTCTAGCAACCCACGCGACTCGCCGGCCTTCGGAGAGGAGCGGGGGATCAAGAAAGAAGAAGACCTCCGGCGCACCCTCACTGAGGAGCTTCGTCGCCGTTCGTGGTCCGATCCAAGAGCGGAGCGTCCGTCGCCATCCGAGGCTTCAAGCTCGCGGCATCAATGACCCTCCGAGATCTTCTTCAGCGACGTCCTCATCTCCCCCCGACGCTGAGCTTCTGAGCACGGATGGCGGTTTCCCCTGTTCCGGATAGCAGCTTCCCCTGTTCCAGCTTGCCCTTCTCTGGTGCCAGCCGGCTTCATCGAGTCCAGCTGCCACGGCGATGGAGGTCATACACCAGCTTCGACGCTTGGATGGCTCAGCCTTCGACGCTCGGACAACATTCCTTCGAGGCCACCAGCTTCGACGCTCGAGCGACATTCCTCGACTCCACCGGATATCCCTTCTCCGGCAAAGTTCAGATCAGCACAACGCCACCTCTTCTGCTCTGGCGAGTACGCCCTGCCACTGTCAAAAAAAAAAGGAAGAAGAGCAGAACAACCCAAGGGTCCCCCGTCTTGGTGCCCTCATTGCAAAATTGCTATCCATGCTACATCAAGATCTTGAAGAGAAGAGGGAGAATGGGGGCTTTCTTCACAAAATACGAATCTCTAGCAACATACAAGAACGGAGCTCGCATTATATACGGGCTGAACAAATGTCAAACAGAGAAAGAAAAGAAAGAGATCTCAAAACTTCCACATGCCGGCACCTCTTGCGAGCTACATTGGCCTCCACACCAAACTCAAGAGCATCGCCGAGAGACCAACTAGCACACGCCACTGCTTCAAGCGGCTCACCGGATTGTCGGTCACCATCTTGCGCTATACCTTCTCTATGGCATGACGAAGTCATCCCAAATTCAAACGTGAACTCTAATATACCACATATTCCCCATGCATACAAAGGTCTTCGAGCCTTGCGTGTTCAAATTACAACAATCTCACACGCAAGCCTCGATGGGGCATCTGTAGACACCAATTTTGACTAAAGTAAAAATTTGGAGTATTTACGAAACTGCCCCTATCCGCCTTAGACATCACTTAAAGTCACACCACCAAGCATAGAAGCCCGAATGCTTATAGAGCACACATACACTGCTCTATATGCGATCCTCTACGGTTTTGATGGTATCCTACACAAATTGGGAGAACAAAGGGTGTTTTGGTAATTTTACCCGCCCAAGGGTATTTTAGGAATTCAGGGAAAAATACATACCCGGACTCTCTAAAATATCCTATCATAACCCTATATAGCTTTTACGGCATCCTACAAAAGCTAAGTCGATATAGGGGCATTTTGGTAATTTTATCACATCAAGGGTATTTTGGGGATTTAAGTGAAATATATTATTACACTCTCTCCTATACTCCATCATGCCTTTTATATCGTTCAGATAACATCCTACTTAAATTAAAAGGACTAGGGGGCATTTTGGTAATTTTGTCCACCAAGGGTATTTTGGGAATTTTGACTAAAATATGTGTTCAGGATCCCTACAATATCTAAGAAATATCCCCGTATGGTTCTTTATAATATTTTATACAAACCGAAAGCATAAAGGGCATTTCGGTAAGGTTTACCTTCTAGGGGTATTTTCGTCATTCTAGCCAAATATAGGAGTGACCCACGTACAACATTCCAAAATAATCCATGGTGGTTTTGAAGGTATCCTATATAAACCAAAAAACATGAAAAATGGTATTTTGGTCATTTAGCCCCTCGGGGGTATTTTGGTCATTTACTCTAAATGCTGCTCAACCCTTTAAAGTATCATCTACTTTAGGGGTATTCTTGTCCAAAACATATATGGACTCTACACCAACCAAAGTACCAAAAGGGTATTTTGGTAATTTCACCCTCATATCAGCCTTCTTAAAACTTTGATGGCATCCTACACAAGTTACGATGGCTGAGGGTATTTTGGTCATTTTAAACCTCTAGGGTATAATTGTCCAAAATATATGTAAAGACACCTCTACCTGCTTAAGGGGTATTTCGGTCCAAAAACATATATGACCGATAAAAAAGGGTATTTTGGTAATTTACACTTATCCCCTTGCCAAAGGGCATTAAGGTTATTGTCTATACCATGTTCAAATATTTGAAAATTCTAGAAAATATTCAAAATTTGAACAAATATGAAATTCAAATTCAAATTCAGGATTCGAATTCAAATAGATTTGATATCCCCAACCGTAAATCTAAACCACCTAAATCCTATCATCTTAACCACCCAAATCTCAACTCCCCAACCAAATTTCAAATCTAAAATCAGCCTAACCAACCTCTCCTGACACCTATAAATAGAGGGGGAGAGGGGTGAAGGCAAGAGGAGAAGAGGCATTTGAGAGCAAAGCCACACTCTGAAAGAGAGGAGGCTGAGCTCTGAAAATCTAAAAATTTGTTCTTCGCGTTCTTCGTGTTCTTGAAAGTTCTTCAAGAGATAGCACAACCCACGTGGATTTCAATCCACCCGTTGGGAGTGGCTATTGATTCTTGAAGTTCTTCAAGAAATAACGAGACCCGGGTGGATCCAGATCCACTCGCGGAAGTTGGCTATTGATTCTTAAAGTTTCTTCAACTCTGCAAATCCTTCACCAACTTTTGGAGATCTTGAAGCAGCTCCTTCATCAACTCCCAGGGGTCCGACACCAAGTCCTCCAGCAGCTCCTGAAGGATCCACATCAAGCCCACCACCAACTCCTAGAGCAAGTCCTTCATCAAATCGACGAGGTCCTACAACAAATTCTTCAGCTCTTGGGATTCCCCCAACCGAGCCTCTATCAATTTTGAAGACCTGCAGCAACTCCCAGGAGATTAAGAAGGAAGACCAAGGTAGATCGACATCAACAACAAGGGTGAGGGTTGGAGGCTTCGCCTCCACCCAATACCCCTTCTACTTCTTCCTTTCTCTCTTTTTAGATGATGTAATAGGATTTTAAGTCTCGGATCCTTAATCAGGGGTCTTCTCTACGGGGATGTAAATGATGGGTTGCCAGTCTCATCATGAGTATGCATGTCCAAAGAGAAAGAGATATGCAGCTTGTGATGATACAGGGAACTCAGGAGTGTTGTTCTCACAATCTCCCCACCACATGTAAATTGATTTTTTGATCACAATAAAATGGGCAAACATCTCACCCCGAGATAGCGATTTTATTGTCGAACAGTCGTGTCCTAGTCCGACTAGAACTCCCGAGCAATAAGGACTTCCCCCGCGCCAAAACTTGCCTTTGCCGCATCAAGTCCTTCCATGATCCCAGTCCAACTGGAACTAAGGCTTTTGCACGGCTGGATTGCTCCCCATGGCCTCACGCGTCCTGCTGGCCGCACCATGGCGCGCCGAGTCCTAGTCCGACTAGGACTCGCGCGTCATCTTTGATTTTGCCCGCGCCAAGCCTTGCCATGGCCTTTGTCAGGATGCGCAAAGTCCTAGTGGCACTAGGAATTGGAGTCCTAGTCTAACTAGGATTCCTAGTCCCACTCGGACTTGAATGCCGTTGTGCCGCGCGCGCGTCGCGCCATGCCTTGTCGCGTCGTGCTGCGTTGCATCGCGTCATGCCGCGCGCCAAGCTCCTTTGGCGCGCGCATGTTGCTCACCGCCTTACTGGTTTTGCTCGCCTGCGTCCCGCACGAGAGAATCTGCCTGTGGCGCGATAAGTTTTGTCCATGGCTCGGTCCGCCGCGCCATCTTTGAACTTGCTCGTGCCATCTTCAAGATTTCTCACGTCATTGCTGGGGATGATGCGCCTGGACACTTTGCATGCTGTCCTGAGGCCGCCTAGCCTCATTTGACTCATGGCGCCGACCATGAGTCATCGTTGGGCACTTGGGCGCGCAAACTTTCGATGCCGCGCGCCAAGGCCCGTGTCATGGGCTCAAGGCCCTGACAAACCTCCCCCACCAGGAGAGTCCGACGCCCTCGTCAGATGCTTGTTGAGGAAGTCCTGGATCAACTCCTCGAACTGCCACAGCGTCACATCGTGCTCCCACGATGCCTCTAACTCTGGCTTGCCTTTCCACTTGACAAGGTAGAAGATGCGCCGGTTCCTCTTGTCCTTGCCTTCTTGCTTCCGATCAAGAATGGCCTCTGCCTCCTTCTCGAACTGGACCCGTACCGTCGGTGGGGCTCTCTTCAGCTTACTCCGCTCAGGATTCTGCAAGTCTTCATGAAAAGGCTTGAGATAGCTGATGTGAAAGGTAGGGAGTACCTTGAGCCGGTCGGGTAGAAGTAAACGATAGGCCACCCTGCCTACCCTCTTGACGACCTCAAAGGGACCATCATATTTTGGCACTAGTCCCTTGTGTATGGCCTTCTTTCTGAGATGCTTCAGAATTTGGGTTGTCAACTTGAGCAGAACCTTGTCCCCCACGTTGAACTCCAAGGGCCGCCTCCCTTGGTCTGCAAACTTCTTCATCCTCTTCTGAGCCTTCAGAAGACTCTCTTGGGCTTGCTCGACCATCTCTTGATGGTCTTTGGCGAACCTGGATGCCGCCGGACATCCTGCCTCATCTTGGGCCGCCAAGTCTTGAGGAGCCAACGGTTGTTGGCCGAGCACTATCTCAAAGGGACTCTTCCCTGTCGATGATGACCGCTGTAAGTTATAGGAGAACTGGGCCACTTCAAGAAGATCGAGCCAGTTCTGCTGGTTCGCTGTCAAGTAGTGGCGGAGGTACTCCTCCAACAAAGCGTTGATGCGCTCGGTTTGGCCGTCGGTTTGTGGATGGTTCGCCGTTGAAAACTTCAGCTGGGAGCCCATGATTTTGAACAGATGGGTCCAAAACCTCCCAGTGAACCGCCCATCGCGATCGCTGACTATGTCGCGGGGAAGTCCGAAGTACTTCACCACATACCTGAAAAACAAATCAGCAGTCACGTTAGAGGAGCACCCCTTCGGTGCCGGGATGAAGATGGCGTATTTCGAGAACTTGTCTACAACCACAAAGATTGTAGACTTCCCGTCTACTTTCGGAAGACCCATGATGAAGTCCATGGAGATGGACTGCATGATTGCGTCGGGTATGGGGAGGGGCTGAAGAAGACCCGCTTGCTTCCTCCTCTCCGTCTTGTCCAGTTGGCACACTGGACAAGTCTTCACGTGCAACTCCATGTCCTCCTCCATTTTTGGCCAATAGTAGCTGCGACTGAGGAGAGCCATCGTGCGTTCCCGCCCTGGATGACCCGCCCATCTTGAGTCATGTGACTCTTTGATGAGTTCAGCCCGCAAGTTCCCCTGTGGAACCAGGATTCGTCCGCCCTTGGCCTTGAGGATGCCGTCCTCAAGCCAGAATCGCCTAACGATTCCGTCTTGCGCCTCCTTCACGAGCTTCTGGTAGCTTGCATCGTTGCTTGCCACCAGCTTGATCCGGCTGTACATGTCTGAATTGACCTGGATCAAGGCTGCAACATAGTCCGCAACTTGTTGTCGGCTGAGTGCGTCGGCAACCTGGTTATGCCGCCCAGGCTTGTGCTGCCATTCGAACTCGAACTCTTGAAGAAATTCCTGCCACCTTGCCTGCTTCGGAGAAAGCTTATTTTGAGTTTGAAAGTAGGTGTTCGCCACGTTGTCCGTCTTCACTACGAACTTGGTGCCGAGAAGGTACACGCGCCATATGCGTAAGCAGTGGATGACCGCCACCATCTCCTTCTCGTGTGCCGAGTAGTGCTGTTCCGCATCGTTCAGCTTGCGACTTTCGAAAGCCACCGGGTGTCCCTCCTGGACCAGCACCCCGCCGATAGCACGATCAGATGCGTCAGTATGGACTTCGAAAGGGAGATTGAAGTCCGGGAGCCTTAGCACAGGCTCGCTTGCAATGGCTTCCTTGATCAACTGGAACGCCTCTTTGCATTGCCCTGTCCAACACCACGGGTTATCCTTCTTAAGGAGGTCGGTCAGTGGAGTTACCTGTTTGGAATAGCCTTTGATGAACCGCCTGTAGTAGTTGGCTAGACCAAGAAATGATCGAAGCTCGGGCACCTTGGTTGGGGCCGGCCAATCCAAGATAGCATCGATCTTTCGCGAGTCCATCATCACCTGGCCGCCCCTCACCAAGTGCCCAAGGAAGGACACTTCCTTCACAGCAAACTCGCACTTCTCCTTCTTGACGAAGAGTTGATGCGTCCTCAACCTTTGAAGAATCTGCCGTAGATGTCCCACGTGAGCCTCCAAGCTCTCACTGTAGATGACGATGTCATCCAAGTATACCACCACAAACTTATCGAGCAAGTCGTGGAGGACGTCGTTCATCAGGTGGCAGAAGGTCGCTGGTGCGTTGGTGAGGCCGAACGGCATGACTAGGAACTCGAACGCGCCATACCGCGTCACGCAGGTAGTCTTGGCCTCATCTCCCTCCGCGATCCGCACCTGCCAATAACCAGATCGAAGATCCAGTTTAGAGAATACCTGAGCCTTGGACAGCCGGTCAAAGAGGTCCTGTGCCAACGGAACCGGGTACTTGTCTCGGACCGTTAGCTTGTTCAGTGCTCGGTAGTCGATACACATCCTGAGGGAGCCATCTTTCTTCCTCTGGAATAGTACTGGTGCGCCGAAGGGTGATCGTGAGGGCCTGATGAGCCCCGAGTCAAGCAACTCCTCGAGTTGCTTCTTGAGCTCCACAAGCTCCATTGGTGCCATACGATAGGGAGCTTGGGCTGGTGCGCGCGTGCCGGGCAATAGCTCGATGCGATGATCAATCGCGCGTCGGGGAGGAAGTTGCTTGGGCAACTGCGGCGGCATGACATCCTGAAACTCCTCCAAAAGATCTAGGATGGGCGTGGGTACCTTGGCCGATGACTCCGCCTGAGTCGCGGTCAGTGCGCCAGGATGCGGCTGCGATGCGCAGCCAGCATCAGTCTGCTGCCGAGTCGTGCCAGCCAGCGCGTCAGGAAGCCCATCAGGCCGCCCGCACGCCAGGCGCGCGTCAGGCCCCAGCAGAGCGCGTCCCGCGCTTGCTGATGCGTGTCCGCCATGGCTGTGTGTCGCTGGTGTCGACGATATTGTCGATGTTGCTTGGGCCGCGCCAACTCCAAGTTGCCGCGTGCCATCTCCTCCCTTGCGCGCGCCAACTGCTGCGCACCGCGTGCCAGCTCCGTCGCTCGAGCTAGATTGCTCGTGCAAAGTCACCAAGAAGGTGGCTTCGCCCTTTCGCACGCCGTCCTTCAGTTGTAATGCTGAGAGCAGCCCCGTTTTGGACTTGGCTCCACCAGGTCCAACCGCTTGCACGAAGTGGGGATTCTCCGCGTCAGGGAGCAGCATGCCGTTGATGTAGGGCATGAGCAGTGCCTTGCTGCTTCTGAAGAACTCGTTGCCCAAGATGATGTCGAAATCATCGAGGGGCACCACCAAAAAGTCCATGGAAGCCTTCCATGGTCCGATCTCCACTAGTGTACCTGCAGCACTACCCACAACAGGTTTCGCATCAGAGTTAACAGCTTTGATGCGGTTAGTACTTGTGGTGATCTTTGCCTTGAGATGCCCTGCCGCATGTTGTGCTAGAAAATTATGAGTGGCTCCTGTGTCTAGCATCGCCATCATCTTCACGCCTTGAAGAGTGACTGGAACATGCATCAATCCGGAAGTAGGGTTAGCCCTCATCGCATTGAGAAGTTGGATAGGGTTTACCCGTGTTGGCGAGTCCTGCTCCTCCTCGCCTTCCTGAATGATCAGTGCGTTGAGCTTCTCACGCTTCGGACATTCTCTCGCCCGATGGGGTCCTCCGCATATGAAGCACCCAGAAGGATTCTTGGCCGGTTCCTGTGGCTTGGCCCGTTCCTTCTCCTTTGGCCGCGCTTTACCCTTGCCTTTGTCTCCCTTGAACTTCGGCTTGTCCTTAGGCTTGGGTGGCCGGTTGTTTTGCTCCACCGGCTTGGTCTGACGGAAGTCCACCAAGGCATCCGCCGCAGCCATCGCTGAGGGGAGATCTTTCACCCCTTGTCTTCTCAGCTCGACCTGCGCCCACGTCTGAAGCCCCGACAAGAAATTGAACAACTTGTCAGATTCGGACATGTCTTTGATATCCAGCATGAGACTACTGAATGTCTTCACATAGTCTCTGACGAGTCCTGACTGCTTCAAATTCTTGAGCGCCTCCCTAGCAATCCACGCCGTGTTGTTAGGGAGGAATTGATCCTTCAACTCCTTGATGAAGGTGTCCCACGTTGCAATCCTGGGACGTCCGGCCGTGGCATCATCATCTAGCCTCGTGCGCCACCACAGCTTGGCGTCGCCGGACAGGTACATGGCAGCAACGGAAACCTTATCTGCCGCTTGGATGTGAGCAGCTTCGAAGTACTGCTCGAGATCCCAGATAAAGTTCTCAAGTTCTTTGGCGTTTCTCATGCCGCCAAAGGACTTAGGCTCAGGCACTCGGAATTTGCCTGAAGCCTCCCGCGGTTCCATCTGAGCCACCGCTCGTTTGAGCACCGTGAGCTCGCTATCGATCCGATCGATAAACTGGTCAAGGAGAGCGGAGATACCTGACACGTTCTCCGCCGAGGCCACCACTCTGTCCTCGATCTCCTCCTTGAAGGCCGCGGATGCATCTTGCAAGGCTGCGATCCCTTGCTCAGCCGTCGCCATCCTTGTTGCAAGAGGAGGCACCTCTTGCACCGGATCATCCCCGATCCGTTCTTCTAGTTGGCTGATCCGTTGACGAAGCTCTACAAAGTTCGCCATTGATCTCCAACCGAGCTCTGATGCCAATTGTCACCGGGAAAGTGCAGCGGAAAATTTTCTTCGAGTTCTTCCCAATGATGGCGTCAAGACTCCTCTTGACAAGCCCTTCTTCGTCTTCTTCACATGCAAACACACAAGAAGACACGGTGTAGGCAAAGGATTCGCCTGCTCTCTTTATTGCTGCAATTGTTACAAAGAAGCTCTCAACTCCCTTTCCCAAACCCTTGGTTACAATCGCTCAATATACAAAGAGAACCCAACCCTAAGCCACCGTCCAAGATCCCCTTGATCATGGCCGGATCCCCCTTATATAGAGGACGCCCCCAGCTTCCCCTCTAAGAAGGACACCAAGTTGCGGTGCAACTTGACTTTGGATAGCATTTGCCAAGATCCATCGCATATCGACTCGAAATAGGACTCCTTCCTATTTCAGCGAGTCACAACCAACTTCCCCCGTGCCATCTTCCATATTTGTCGTGTCATCCCATATGAGAGTCCTAGGCCAAGTGGAATTAACTTGATGGCACGAGCGGTTTGGCCTCCGTGGCTAACCGCCTTCCGTTGGTGCGAGTCGTGTCCTAGTCCGACTAGAACTCCCGAGCAATAAGGACTTCCCCCGCGCCAAAGCTTGCCTTTGCCGCATCAAGTCCTTCCATGATCCCAGTTCAACTGGAACTAAGGCTTTTGCACGGCTGGATTGCTCCCCATGGCCTCACGCGTCCTGCTGGCCGCACCATGGCGCGCCGAGTCCTAGTCCGACTAGGACTCGCGCGTCATCTTTGATTTTGCCCGCGCCAAGCCTTGCCATGG
>OY986963.1:5126099-5150678 GCA_963920575.1 Narthecium ossifragum | reverse complement strand
TACCAGCCTCCTTGCAGACGGCACTCATGGTTTTCTGCTTGTTAGGATCATTAGTTTAGACGTCAATTTGATTCCTAAACCAATTAATTCGAATTAGAAGGTTGGAGTATATGGGTTGGTAGCTCATTGTTGGACTGTCAAATGGATCGAGAGTTGATCTCTCTTTATCTGTAACTGTAATGTTGTTGAGCATCTCTTTATCTGTAATGTTGTTGAGCAAAGTCAGCTATGTCTAATCATGGACTTCCCCTCACGAAACCTTTAAAAGTTGTTAGATATAAATATAGCCATTTGGACGATCAATGACAATTTCGTAAATATTGTCGATTAGCCAATAAATACTTCAGTGTTTTGACACAATTGAAGTATTTTGGCCATAACTTTTACACCAAGAGTCCAAATTGGTCGATTCTTAAACCATTGGAAAGATGACGAAAAGATCTACAACTTTGTTGTTGACGTCATCTCCAAATTTGGTCATTTAATGTGTCAAAATGGCAGTCGAAGTGACCAGTGATAAAGTGGTAAATAATGGACGAATTTGTTAATGTCATCGACCAACTTTTCTATCGTCCAAAATGGACGATGATGTCATCGCCCAAAATGGACGATGTCGTCCAAATCTCAATCGTCCAGATTTCTATCGTCCATTTTACTAATCGGCCATTAGTGCAGTCTAAGTATTTTGGCCATAACTTTCTCATCCGATGTCCAAATTGGACGTTTCTAGTACCGTTGGAAAGATAATTTGAACATCTACAACTTTGATGTTCAGAGTTTTGCCAGATTCAAAGGTTATCATCGACAAAAATACAGCAGAAGACATGAGGAGTTGTTTAGTGGCGGTTCCAGAGCAGTTTAGACCAGTTATGCAGTTTTGGTGGTTTCTACTTTCAAAGCAACAGTTGCAGCAACTGCAGAGTGGTTTCCTGACAGTTTCCAAATCAGTTACCTGAAGCCCTATAAATAGCCAAGAGGAAGAAGAAAAAAGGGCCCCCGCCATCAAAGCAAAACTGCTTTTTATCTTCATATTGTCTTTTTATATTTATTAGCAATGTAGCCTTTTAAATTTGGCCCCGGCCACTAAACTTTTT
This sequence comes from Narthecium ossifragum, assembly GCA_963920575.1. NCBI lineage: Eukaryota > Viridiplantae > Streptophyta > Magnoliopsida > Dioscoreales > Nartheciaceae > Narthecium > Narthecium ossifragum. The sequence continues at coordinate 5,149,584 of OY986963.1, read as the reverse complement.
ATCATTATGTAGCCTTTTAAATTCAGCAATGAAGCATTTTCCTACCTTTAAATTCCTGCATTTTCCTTCCTTTAAATTCCTGCATTTTCCTTCATTTAAATTCCTGCATTTTCCTTCCTTTAAATTCCTGCATCGTCCTTCATTTCTAGGAGTAGTGCTACATTAATTTCTTCCATAGGAGTAGAATTATCATATTTTCCTAGGAGTAGTACTACCATAATTCTTTATTTATAGGAGTAGATCTACCTAAAATAGGAGTAGATTTAACATAGAATTCCATTTTCCATCCTCCATTTCTCATTTTCCATTTTCCATTTTTCATCTCCATTTTTCATTTTCCATTATTCCCATTTTCCATTTTCCATTCCCAAAAGCTTCAACACTTCTAATTCGATCATTCGAAGGAGAAGAATAAACAACCACAATCTCCTGATTCTTAAATGTTCTAACAGATTTTGACCTTGACAACGGTCATAATTTCTGTTCTAACAAAAGCACTTATAAATTGCATGTCGAGCCAATCAGTGAATCTCATATCTACCGGATATTAAAGCACGCTAAATCGAGCTCGTTATCTTTTTGACTCTTGAATATTTGGTGAAGATAGTTACATAAAGGAATTATGAGAGTTGAACGCTACTATCATAACTTAAGCCGTTAGGGAAGAATGAGCTTATACATTTGTGGTCCGGCATTGCCAAGATTTATATATGACAATAGTCTCGTATTATAGCACTCCAAAGCTGCCAATTAGCGCGCGCTCTCTCTCTCTCTCTCTCTTCTCTAAGCTGTATATATAAAGATATATACAGCTTAGAGGGGAGAGAGAGAGAGAGAGAGAGAGAGAGAGAGAGAGAGAGAGAGAGAGAGAGAGAGAGAGAGAGAGAGAGAGAGAGAGATTTCATAATTGTCATTGATATTGCTCAAACCAGGAATTAAGCTACGTAATTATTATTAGAACACTTTCAAGCTTCCTTCGTCCCGGTGCTCTCTCATTTTGTAGCCTTCCTCTGGTCCGGCTTCAAAGCTGTCATATTAATCGCTCAAATTAAACACGAAGTGCTATAACCATATTAAAAAGATTAGCTTACGTCCTACGATATATTAAAAGTCTTTTAAGCTTCCTTCTTTCCAACGCTCCCTTGGACGGCTTCAGAACTGTCCACATAGCTCAAGATTTGTAACAATATTAAAATACTCTTAAGCTTCTCATCAGAACCATGATATTGATACAAATTTCTTACAATATGGCTCTTCAGTCCTCCCATGTGAAGGTGGCGACCTTTTCCTTGCGTGGCCAAACAACTCGCTTTCCCTCGGTTCAGCTCTGCGCCGGCCTATATCTATATATTAATATATGTTTGGTTAGCTACAAGCCCTTGGACCTATCATTTCACTAAATCATCAAAGTTTTAATTGCTTCTGCTAACCTAAATATGATTGGGATAAGATTAGTGAGAGCTAGAGTTCTCTGCTCTGTATTTTTGACTCTGATTACCCACCATATTGTAGGATATGGTTCGCCGGAAGTCCCAGTGAAGTGCGCGTCCGGCACGACTAGCTGCACCATCACCAACGGATATGGCGCGTTCCCAGACCGAGCCATATATATGCCATGCCGGCAAAGCCTTCTACCCTGCGTCGGAGGAGGAACTCGTTCAGGTCGTGGCCAATGCCACGCTGGCCAAGAAGAAGATGAAGGCGGCCACGAGGTACGCGCATAGCATCCCCGAGTTGGCGTGCCCCGGAGGGGATGATGGCATTATGACGTATCATAGCTGTCAAAAATATTCCAATCCCATCTCAGGGGCATGAGAGGATTTTAAGAGAATTTTTTTGCATTTTAGTACCCCAAAGTTCACTTTTGCCGGTTTAATACCTTTGCCTTGTTTTTTTTGCAACTTAATACCCCATGAACATGGAAAACCCCATCTTACCCCTCACTTAACCCATGCCCATATCACACCACATACATGTCATGCCCTGCCACATGACGTGGCATGGCATGTATGTTATAATAATAACGCTCAATGGCAGCCAAATGGAGAGGAGAGCAAGGTGGTATGGCAATGCTTGTGCAGCAAGTACTCCAACAGCTGCTACACCTGCAACTAGCCATGGGTCTGGCAAGGGTTTAGGTGGAGAGGAGAGCAAGGTGGCCATGAACCTCCAGTAGCAGCCAAATGGAGATCATGGGAACATGGGCTTGGATTCAGGCAGAGATAATTACTGGGCTGGGGTTAGTTCTTCTTGGCATAGCCTTGTTAACAGCTCCCTCATGGAGAGAGAGAGAGAGAGAGAGAGAGAGGTAGCAGTGGTATTGTCACGCCCCGCCCCGGGATATACCCACCCCGACCACGGGACGCGAGGAAAACCCTGCTCTACACTACTACACATGATCAACCTGTGCTCAACATCACACTCAAACATCATAACTTCACTATATTCCACCTGACATATAATCACAATTTAAACCAACCTGCTCAAAGTCATATTCACTAACTTATTACAGGACAATCCAATAATTTATTACAACCTTCGGGTTTCAATAACATGAATCAATCTAATTCAAAATACCAACTTCAATTGTTTAACTACAAATTTCTGAATCTGAATGCATGAATCAAATCATTAATCAAATCTCATAATCCCAATGCCACTACAACTCTCAAATGAAAGAAATGAAATAAAATAAATGGATCCAATGCCGAATCCTCCAACGATCTCAAACTCGGCCGTTATCTCCTGAAGAACCTGCAAAAGTAGGGGTGAGCAAAAAGCCCAGTAGGAGACTAACTAATGACATACAAGAAACTAACTAATAACCAACATAAATGTGCAATGCAATCTGGCGCCTAAGTCTTAGCTCAAGGGAAGTCACAACCTATGCCCAAGCTCGCAATCGACCCATCGCTCTCCACCACGGTCCGGGCGACTACCCTGCCAACCGTGGGCACAGCTCGCTCTCCACCACAGTCTGGGACACTACCCTGCCAACTGTGGGCACAGCTAGACTGGCGTCGACCAGCAGACATTAGGCTACCTCCCAATAGCCACTAAGACTAAGGTTCCAGAGGATCAATCAATCCTCGAACAATCACCATTTACTTCTCTCATCCCAATCAGACAGTAGAATCATACTTCTAATGCCTCGATCGATCACGGGGACCACGTCCACCCGTCGCCTCGATCGCAAGCGTCTAGACCCAACCGCGGCCTAGACTCATATCATGAGCACCCGTACAAATTCTACATTACACATCACGAGGTCCCAACAAAGAACCATAGTATAACGAGCACTAGCACACGTCTACATACTAACAGCAATTAGACATAACATTCATTACCAATCACAGAATAAGCATTAACACATCATGATAGAAGCAAACACATTAATACGTATCCCTGGCAATCTCCAAACAACGGAGTAGAATAGACTAGAGCAATGACACATACACATAGGAGTAACTATCACAGCTGGCATCACCAGGAAACATATCACATTCAGAATAGCATTCATTGCACAAAGTGGTAATAGTTAATTTCCTGTACGTAAGCTAGATAGTCCACCTACCTCCACCAATAGAGAAAAGCAAGCTAATGCCCGTCCAAAATCCAACACTACACCTCAGCTTCCTCTGTTGTCATCAAAGAAAACATCCTATTTAATTATACAATCAACCCAGCTGAAGCCAACACCATCCAAGATCCAATCCAAATAGGACCCATATAGTCAACATACTCTGTTCATGCGAATAAAAACAGGGCAGCACCCTTAAATTCACCAAATTCCCATTCAGACAGTCACTGAGCATTAAACCTCGAGCAATGGATAGAACAGCAAGACTTCAACAAGAATCCCAAGAAATCAAGTAAAAACGGATCGGATCCAAGAATCAAAGGTTCAATGTTTCTAGTAATCACAGCAACCCAATCCGTATAGTAATAAAGAACAATACCAGAGATGGAGAACTTCAATCTACAAGATCTACAGTGAAGAAGAAAACAGAGTCAACCGACCCCTCCAAAACAAACAATTTTTCTCAACCCAAACTGTCATTGAAATCCCGGTACCATCCATCCAAGTCTACTGTGACATCGAAGTCAAACAACAAAAATCTTACTTGCATTCTTAGGAGACAGCCGCTATCAAAAGAAAGAAAGAAAATAGCTAACAAGCACCCAATGCCCATCGAGCAAGCAAATCCTCTGCTCTAAATTCAAAAAGAAATAGAGAAATGAAGAAGTTCATACATCGACAGAGGATCCAAAAGAAATCAACCCTCGCAGCAATCCGATCTAACTATGAACCAGAGCAAAATCCACCCAAGGAAATAAGGCATAGGTGCGGAAAGAAAGCAAAGTAAACACCAACTGAACAAAAATCTCAACAGATCTACTAAAGATCAAACAAACATCAACCGATCAAAGGAACTCGTCGGGAGGGAACGCGATGAGAAGGAAAACAACCGCGGTGAGGAAGAAAGGAATGGAGGAAGGAGGTTGCTAACCTCCAGCTGACAAAGAACCTCCCCGCCGGCGGTGTTGCTCGCGGCCAACGTCAACTTCTCTCCCCTCGTCGCTGGCGGCGGCTAGAAAAGGATGTAGGGAAGAATAGGGATTAGGTTAGCCGATCGGTTTTCATCTAGGGTTAAGTATAATTAGGTGATCTTTTGCTAAAACACCCCTAGTGATGTAGAAATTTCAAGTAGGTCCTCAGATTTACATATAGGTCCTCACAGGTATACTATCTGATGTTGTCTCTAATTAGCTCTCTATCTCCAGGATGGTCATGTCTAAAGTTTCCCTATTTGGAAAACTTAGGTCTTTCTTCTTCTTTTGTTTCCGGTGTTAGTTCTACGCGTACTTAATGTACTTAATGTAGTACCTACGCGTACTTAATGTAGTTCTTGGACGTACTTAATATAGCTCCTACTCGTACTTAGTGTAGTTCTTGCACGTCCTGAGATATCGCTCAATGCCCTAACACCAGAGGAGGAAGGGTAAAAAGGTAACCCGCGCGCACTTTCTTACACTTACTTAATGTAGTTATTACGCGTACTTAATGTCGTTCCTACGCGTACTTACTGTATTTTATACGCGTACTTAATGTCGTTCCTACATGTACTTACTGTATTTTATATGCGTACTTAATGTAGTTCTTGCGCGTACTTAATATAGCTCCTACTCGTACTTAGTCTAGTTCTTGCACGTCCTACACGCGTATTACTTAAAAGAGACAAAGTACGCGTAAAAACTAGTAAATAGCGCGTATAAAAGCCCTTTACAACGCGTAGAAACAACCATAAGTACGTGTAGAAACAACCATAAGTACGCGTATAAACAAGAGCGCATAGAAAACACCAAAAAGACACTTAGAAAGAACAAAAAGTACGCGTGTGAATGCTACATTTCTTAGCGCAAAAAATTATGTATGATACGGGGACGAAAATAATGATATTTATTTTTCCACAATAGATGAGAGGAGAACACACCGCCTTGTGCCAAAAAAAAATTTAAAAAATTTAAATTAAAAGGATTAAGTCGGGATGAACAAGGGCTTACCGGAGTCAAAGACGAGTGAGATTAGTAAAAGGGCATGTACTTATGTCTACGGGTGCACTGCTGTTCTGCTCATATGGTATTATGAGATTACCGGTTGCAGGGCACCAACCGTCGCGGATAATATCCCACGCATGATGAGGTGGGGTCATGTACAGCTGGTGAGGTGAAAGAACCTCATCGACACTGTTACGCAAGGAACGACTACACGGGTAATGTCGAGCTAAAATATTGTTCGGATTTCTTTATGGCCGTCTAGTTTGAAATGTCTACTAACCAACTGTTGGTTTTCTATAATTTCTAGCTTGTTTACATCGATGTGGAATGTACCTTGTATCTGAGGCATTTCACGCAAGCCGAGCAATCACGAAGACATACAACGGTGGCTGGGACTTCTGATGCACTGTCCTCTCGTGAAGACGCACCCCCTAGGCGGGCTCAATTCATGACCATGCTGCGGTCGGCCGAGAATGCCCATGCCACCCCAAGAATTGAGACTAAGCTGGCTGAGGTACGTCGTTATAATCGATATTACTCGTCGTTAGATTTAATTACGTGTGATACTCGGTAACTGTTAAGTTTTTATGCATGGAAATCTAATATACTCGTGTTTTTTACTCAAAATATGCGTGTTTTAGAGCTATCATACTCGTGTTTATTAGTATAAGTACGCGTAGTTTTGATCTATCATACTTGTGTTTAATATTACTAATACGCGTCTTTATTAGCTATAATACACGTGTTTATTAGTATAAATACGCGTCTTATTGATCTATTGTACGTGTCTTTACTTTTAGTAATATGTGTGTTTGTGTCTTATTATACTCGTGTTGTTTGACAAGTATTTTTCGTGCGCATTTAACATTTTTTTTCCCCACTCTTGTCTCCAGCTGAGATCGGACGTCGATACATTGACTCGGAGGATTGTGGCCCAGAACGATGTTGTGAGGACAATGAACATCCAGAACAATAAATTGAGATTCAAATTGGCGGCAACGAATGCGCGGCTCGCTGAAGCCGAATAAGAAATTGAAAGGCTCAAAGCGAAGTCGCGGACACCTTCAATCATAAAGACACCGCGGAGTGTGTCCTTCCGAGAGGATGTTTTGGAGAAGGAGAAAGCGGTGCCCTCATTCGAAAGATCAGTTGCAAGAAGAAGGAGAACACCTCGGAGTCAGAGTCAAGAAAAGGAGGTTCATGGCCACCTTGCTCTCCTCTCCACCTAAACCCTTGCCAGACCCATGGCTAGTTGCAGGTGTAGCAGTTGTTGGAGTACTTGCTGCACAAGCATTGCCATGCCACCTTGCTCTTCTCTTCATTTGGCTGCCATTGAACGTTATTATTATAACATACATGCCATGCCACGTCATGTGACAGGGCATGGCATGTATGTGGTGTCATATGGGCATGGGTTAAGTGAGGGGTAAGTTGGGGTTTTTCATGTCCATAGGGTATTAAGTTGCAAAAAAACAAGGGAAAGGTATTAAACCGGCAAAAGTGAACTTTGAGGTACTAAAATGCAAAAAAATCGATTTTAAGATGAGTGGACTATACATAACAATAAATGCATCATTAATCAATCACTTTACAAGATGAACTGGATCTGAAGACGAGTGGACTGTACCAAAAGCAGGAAACCGAATCTATAAACAAACTTATATATGGCTTTTTAATGTCAAATTGGGGGGGACGGGGGGAATCTCGCCAAAAGTTAATGCAATGGCACCCCGTTTTGACCTTCATTTTTTAAAGCTGAGCAAACGCTCAGCAACATGCTAAATCTAGTTGACCCTGCTGTCCTGCGAAGAACTAATTGTGGCCCAATCCCCCATTTCTTGAACGAGATACTGTTTTAAAGTCAATGCTTAATCCGGTGGTCTACTAGCATGGCGTGTAGCTCGAGCTTTGCTCACATTCATGGCGAGGCAAAAACGGTGATGGACGGGGCATTGACTGCTCTTTGTGTCATAACTGTTTTCTCTGCTTTTTTCGCCGTCCTGTTTTGATCTTTCTTCCTTTTGTTTATGTTCTCAGCCCCCTGATCTGTTTTGATCTTTCTTCCTTTTGTTTATGTTCTCAGCCCCTGAGCTTATCTGATAAAAAAAAAAACAAAAGTCAATGCTTTTGCTCCCGATTTCTTTTTCCATACAGGAAGCACATGGGCGCGTTGGCATTGCTTGCGGTTCGGTTTTCCTCCGTCCAGATCTTTCGCTCCGCCTAAATGTTAAAGTAGCTATATAGCTACAAGCCCTCACTAAGATTTTCATTCCACCAAATCGTTCATCAAAGTTTAACTTGTGCTTTATAAGTCTATCATGATTGAGTTTAGATCAGCTAAAAGGACTCTATGCTTTGCATTTTTCACTCTGCTTTCCCACCACATTGCAAGATGTAGTCCGCCGGAGGATCCAGTGTTTTGTACGGCCCCCGGTGAAAGAAATAACTGCACCATCACCAATGCATTTGGCGCGTTCCCTGACCGAGCCATATGCCATGCCGCCAAGCTCTTCTATGTTACTGGTGAGGTGGAGATTCGTAACCTTGTGGCCACGGCCGTACAGGCCAAGAAGAAGATGAAGATAGCGGCATCCTCCCATAGCATCCCTAAGCTGGTGTGCCCCGATGGGGATGATAGCTTCATCATAAGCATGCGATTTTTAACTGCCGTTGTGAGCTATGATGTCCCGGGGTTGCTGATGACAGTCGAGAGTGGGATTAGCCTTGAGAATTTCATCGACGCAGCGGCCGAGCATGGGCTTGCGTTGCCTTACGCTCCTTACTGGTGGGGCGTGACAATGGGAGGGATACTTGGAACAGGAGCTCACGGAAGCTCGCTGTGGGGCAAGGGAAGTGCCGTTCATGACTACGTTGTCGGTGTCCGGATTGTGACACCGGCATCAGCGAAAGAGGGCTATGCTAAGGTTCGAGTGCTCAACGCCACCCACCCCGATTTGGATGCTGTTAAAGTAAATCTGGGTGTCCTCGGTGTTATTACAGAGGTAGACTTTTTTACACATTAAGTACGATAGATATAACTCGTAATCCAAACCCATGTAAGACACATGTATGATCGTTTTTAACCTCTTTCCTTGATTTATTTAGATTACCTTCAAGATGCAACCTTTATTCAAAAGATCGGTTACCTATCAAAGCCGCAACGACGCAGACCTTGGAGACAAGGCAGCTAGCTTTGGCAACGAGCACGAGTTCGCCGACATGACATGGCTCCCCGCAGAAAGGGAAGTGGTATACCGGATAGATGATCGTGTTGGCTCTGATCACGTGGGCGATGGTCACTTGGACTTCACTGGATTCCGTTCATTGCCGAGCCAGGTATCGGCGGTTACAAGACTCGCAGGTGTTTCTCAGCCTTGCAATTCATGCTATAAATATAAATATAAAGTTTTATGTACATGATCACGTGACATGTGTATTACACATGTATCACTGATTCGATTATTAATATATTCAATCGATAGTGATGTATCGATTGATTGATCGATCTATTTCATCGAAAATGAGGTATCGATGAAATATATTAATTGATCGGTATCCCACTACCAATTGAACTGCGTGTGTAATATAAATGATTTTGACCATGTACACAAATTAACGTTCTAAATATATATTTTGAGTTCTTGCTCGTATATATATACTTCTGTCGCTCATGTTCTTGTAGAGGAGAATCAAGAGACCAGGAGTGACACAAACGGGACGTGCGTAGCTGCGAAGCAAGTTACAGATGCTTTCGTCGCAGATGGCTATGGCCTTAGGAAGAACAACAGTGATATCTTGTTCACAGGCTATCCAGTGGTCGGGTTCCAAAACCGGATGCAGTCCTCCGGCAGCTGCCTAAATAGCCCAAGGGATGCACTCGCTACGGCTTGTACTTGGGATCCAAGAATCAACGGGGCGTTTTATTTTAATACCGCAATAAGCATTGGGCGATCCAAGGTGAAAGATTTCATCCTTGACTTCCAGAAGCTGAGAGACTTGGAGCCAGAGGCCCTTTGCGGCGTCGACCTGTACAATGGCATTCTAATGAGGTATGTTAAAGCCTCCAGCGCTTACTTGGGCAAGCAGGAAGATGGGCTGGATCTCGATATCATCTACTACCGAAGCCATGACCCAATGACCCCTAGGCTTCACGAGGACGTTCTCGAGGAGATCGAGCAGATGGCACTCTTCAAATATGGCGGCCTACCGCATTGGGGGAAGAATCGCAACATTGCATTTGATGGTGTGATTGATAAGTACTCGAAGAGAAAAGAGTTTCTAAGAGTGAAGAAGGCTTATGATCCCGATGGACTATTCTCTAACGAGTGGACTGACCAAATCCTCGGCATTAAAGGTCGTCCGATTATAATGAAAGAAGGTTGTGCTCTTGAGGGATTGTGTAGATGCCGGAAGGATATCCATTGCGCTCCGGACAAGGGTTATTTCTGTCGTCCCGGTAAAGTTTACAAACCTGCTCGGGTATGCAGACGTATGGCTACCAAGTAACAAAAGCATAATATCATGAGTCGTGATTTATGTGCATGACCAGAGTCATGTATATTACATATGTCGTCGAATCGGTAGTGAGATACCGATCAATTGATCTATTTCATCGATAGAATACTACCACTATCGACTAGATGACATGTGTAATGCACATGTCACATGATCATAAACACAAATCTTTATTTTAATGTCATTGTCTTGTTCTGTTTCAAGCAGTACGGTTGAGCATTATGCTCTAGAAATAAGGCTTGTGGGGCGTCGTGTTTGGAATCGAATCATCTGTACATTTTGTTTGTCCCACTCTCTCTCTAGTTGTTGGCGCCTTATTTAGCATGTGATCATGGGTAGTAGAAGCTTTAACCAGTCCCTCAAACAGAGTGGTTGTACTAATGTTCTAGGCATTCAAACATAGGGGACTATTCTAGGATCATTATTTTTTTTTTGATGAGATCAGCTCAAGGCTAGTAAAAATAAACAAAGTTACAGAAGGGGTCCTAATGCATGTTGTCTAGCAGCGCTGCCCTTATATTGCTGGACCAACATATCTCTATCCTCCATCGGCGACAAGCCCGGGCCAAGGCATCAGCCAAGTCCTTATATTCTTTAGGAACATACAGGAACAAAACAGACTCAAATTTTAGAACAGTCAACCAGATCTCCCTAGCTAGATCTTCCAAAGCTAAAGGTCATTCTCTCAATCCATTTAGGATTTGGATGGCCACCAATGAATCATATTCTAAAACAAGCTTCCTCAAACCAGTCGAACAAGCCGCTTTGAGTGCCTCCATCAATGCAATCAACTCCCCATGCAACACAGAGGTTACCTGCGCTGGTCTACCAACAACCCACAAAGGATCACGAGAGTTAGACAAAGCTACAACACCATAGGCCGCCTCCCCTGTGCTCGGATCAAGTGAGAAATTCGCCTTGATCACATGACAGCCTGCCGGCGCCGAGCCTCCCCCAGTCGGATCTCTTTGTGTCTCCTACGAGTGCAACTCTCGCACCAAGTGTCTAACTTTGCACACAGTAGCTTCAACAGTCTCCCTTGCCTCCCAAAATAGTAACTTGTTACGGTCCTTCCACACTAATCACAGACCATAGCCCATAAGCGCTTTGATCCTATTCGAATTATCCCCCCAGCACCGCCGATCACAGCTAAAAGGATAGAATCAATATCCCATTGGGGTAATGCATGTGAACCCCTCCTTCTCCGCAAGCAAAGTGAACACATTGATGGCAAAAGGACACCCGACCAGGACATGCTCCATCGTTTCCGGCTCTCTACTGCAGCAGGGGCAATCTCTCTCCGAAGTTAGCCGCATCCTCCACAATATGGCTCTAACTGGAAGCTTTTGATGGGAGTGGTGCACTCGAGATGGCCAACCTGAAGAATCGTTTGTTGAGGCAGATTAAAAACATGTCATTTATGAGTGCAGCTAGATAGGATATTTATAGGTTACAAATTTTCTATAGTAGATCAATGCAGTGTTGGATTTTAAGGCTTTTAATAGAGCCCAAAACACCTTATGTGGAGGTGTGGGCTAAGCTTTAAATGTGACTGAATCAAATGAGCTTGCTAAAGTCTATTAGAAGAGAACTATATGAGAGCCCATGCGTGTGTGTCAAATGTTTAGTCCAATATTTCTTGGGACTAAAACATTGCTCTAGTTTATATAGAGTCTTGTGCATTTATATTTTGAACATGAATGCAAACTAGAGAGAGGCACCATACATGTGCGCGTGCCACCCGCCGCCCGATGATGTGGGCATCACGTATCCACCACGCGTGCGTTTTTACCTACGTCTCATACCATCTTCAGACACCAAGGGCAATCGGACGACCAGCCTCCCTCCAATCACAGTGGATCTTGGAAGCTCGTTGTACACAGTGTAGTACACTGGTTCTCCATCAAGCAAGTCGTCTTCTCCATCGGTGTTTTCTTCATTCTCATTTCTTCTTCTTCCGATTTAACGATACATGGGAGTTATCTAAGTTCTTTTATCATTGTAAAAGATTCCTTGCTAATCTTAGTAAAAAGCAAGGTCCTGGTTCTCTATTTTCTAACATGCAGCATAGGCGATGGAATTCAAACAAGAAAATTTGTCTTTCAAGACACAAAGACCAAATTCTTTTGATAAGTTAAAGAAGGATATTCCATTTTCCTTCAACTTTATCTAATCAGACTCAAGAAAAAATATTTCCTCGTAACAAAACATGGGCTCCTCAAATATACAACAAAGGTAGAATATTGGCCTATGCAAAATGTGATTGAGTTGAGGCTTAAAAGTATGACACGACTACGATCAAAGTTTCAAATTATTTCGTTTAAGGTCTTAATTAAATTGACAGTAGGCCTATTATCTATGTGCTACCCAAATTGGCAAATGTATCAACTACCACTTTCTTGACCGGACTCTGTTGCAACGAATATGAAACTACCCAACCAGGGTTGAAAACCAACTGAAGCTTGGATCTGTTTTGTTATGTCAAGGCATTTTCGGGGGTGTTTGGTTGCTTGTATTAGCTAATGCAGTGCATTGCTCAATGCACTGCATTGCATCTGCTAATGCAATGCTGCATTAGCAAAAACAGTCATTTTGGTAGCTTTTGCTAATGCAGCATTGGAGGCCATTTTTGCATTAACTAATGTATGCATCAGTTAATGCAGTGGTCAACCAAACAGTCTTTTGTATTAGCTAATGCATGCATTAGTTAATGCAGTGGCCAACCAAACACTGGTATAGATCAAAATGCTGCATTAGCTGATGCATGCATTAGCTGATACAAGCAACCAAACACCCCCTTCATCTTTTCACATAGTGTGTTTGGGTTTTATCGCTGGTTGAGTCCCATAACCAGACGGAAGTTGGGTTTGAAGTATTTTGATAGATTTTAAGGATTATTTTGATATTGTCAGGATCGTAAGAATTAAGGTGAAATTAAAGAAAATTTGAGGGGCTAATATAACAACCCCATAATGGTATTTAGCTAGAATATGATATTTGCGAGGGTATATAGGCAATTTCAAATTTTAGAGTGGTATATTGAGACATATCACTATTTGGAAGAGTATATAAACAAAAAAAACATCCTCTTTGAGCTTACTATGTCACTAATATCAGATGCTCTTTATATAGGACATGATTCCGGATATTTGCCATCTGATTCGATTGCAGGCTTGAAGTATTTCATCTCTAACTGTTGGATTTAATCAGACGGTTGAGATCAAATGTCACTTTCACTTGGTAAAAGAGAAAAGATAAAGATAGGATGTGAAGTAGTTTATGTGAATCCTATTGTTGAGATCAAATTCAACGGTTAAGATGAATTATTGTAAAGCATATTGTAATCCAACTACATGCATCTAATCCAATCAGAATTAAGAAAAAAAGAGAAAATATATAATAGAGTTGTGCGCGATATAACATGGGCATCAAAAGGCATATTCTTTTCTCACACTCACTTGGTCCCTTTTTGGCGGGCAATCTGTCTGCATTCAGTGTTATTCCAACTTTGTGAACATGTGATGCTTGCAAAGTTCAAAGTGAATATCATAAGGAACTAAAGCCGGGTATGATGTGGAACAGTAGAACAGAGGCGACTGGCCGGCCACCTTTTGAGCGGATAAGGGTTTCGTAACATGCCACCGATGTGCATCTCAAAGTTACTCGCAAAATATATTAAGTCGGGTAAGTACGAAGAAGTCATCCAAAGATTTTGTCGGTGGTATCCGTAGCTTTAGCAGTTGGGGTCTCATCCGTCGGAGTTACAGAACAGATCATTTGTCGGTGGTATACTCGCTGTTCTCTGTTTTTAGCTCGTTTTTTTTAAGATGTTTGAGCCAAGTCTTATTAGGAATGATATGGTCTGTTTACTGAATAATTTTATCAGTATGTGAATCAATAGTCCTTCTTATTATTATTATTATTATTATTATTATTATGGATTTTTAGTTAGAAGATAAGTTAGGAGAGTTTCCTAGCTAAAACAACCAATAGAGCTGTTCAGTTGCAATGAATCCAAGCGCGCGCATCGGATCGACCAATGCAACTACTTAACTGATGAATTGATCCCTGTTTGGCCATGCACCAAGCGGTCCGTATTAAATGTAAAAGAAATTGATGGCCGTCTGATGCAACTTGAAGCTGCATTTAGCACTTTCACATGATGCTGCATCGGCAGTGCCCTTAATGGCTTGGTGCTGTTTCATTTGTTGATTGGCCATGGTAAAGGACTTTCTAAGAAGTCAAATTTATCTTGTACTAAAATTTTTTTAATTAGATGAGCCAAATAGCTTACAGAAAACAACAAAAAACATATATAACAACCAAACAAACAAAAAAAAGAAACAAAAACTGGTCCAAAACACCTTGGACGAAATCTAGTATATTTCATCTTTTTTTTTTATACTAAAATGCCTTCAATGACTGCTTCCTTTTGAATAAATTTAGGAGCTCTTTCTCCCCCCGAAATGAAAATGAGAAATTTTAGGAAAATAGCATGACTGCACATATGATTCATAAACACTCTTTTTTATCAATATAAAAATGTACTTCCTATGGCATTCCAAGTGAATGAACTCATACATCAATTCCTAGAAATGATTCATTGATGTTGCATAGCACACACTGGCCATTTCTTGTGACTTAATTGTGAGCAGGATATAAAGATAAACTATTACAATATAGCAAAAACAGGAAAGCAAATATATATTTATTTATATTTATAGATAATCCACAACACCAAAAAAATAATTAATTAATTATCAAACAACCAAATTCTCAGCAGTTCCCACGAACCCCATAGTAACCGGATTCCTATGCCTCAGCAGTATTCTCAGCTGAGCTTTCTGGCACTCCAGATTAGGACCCTGCACGTGCCCAGATCTCCCATCTCTCCCATGGAAGGACCTCACCCTCAGCACTCGAGGGAACTCCACGAACCCTTTGATCCCCCTCCTTATGTGCGGATTCTCCACCTCCCTCCTCTGCTGGCTCTGCTGCTCGGCACTCCCGCATGCATCGTTCTCGCTCGATGCTAAAACCCTGCAAGCTTTGGGTGGCGTCACACGACCAGCAGCAGCAGCAGTGCTGATCACTTGGCTCTCTTTCTCCAATTCCTTCGACTTGATCTCTTCGGAGCACATCTCTCGTAGCTTCTCCTCCATGAGAAGCCTCGCCTCGGAGAGTTTCATCTGGACCCTCTCCTCTCTCCACACCTCCGCAATCCTCAGCATCCTCCTCTCCTCCTCCACCTCCTTCGCCGCGCGCTCCGCTTCCCCCCGCGCGCGCGCTGCCTCGTCCGCGAGCTTCGCTCGCAGGCTCTCCGCCGCTTCCCTGCCCCTGCGCTCCTCGGCCAGCTGCCGAGCAAGCACGCGGTTCATCGACTCCGCTCGCCTCCTCGCCCGCCGCTCCAGCTCCAGCTCCGCGCGCAGCTCTTTGATTTGGGCTCGGGCCAGATCCAACTCGGAAGCGGTGGCGGTGGCGGCGTCGCAGTCCATAGGGAGAGGAGAGCCCGGCGGAGTGGAGGAGGGTGGAGGGAGGGAGTTGTAGGGATGAGGAGGGTGGTGAGTGGAATCATGGTGGGAGTCGGAGTAGTGTGGGTTATCATAAAGCTTCCAGCTCGGAAGGGGGGTCTCTATGGATCCCATCATCACCTCCTCTTTCTCCATGCTTGCCTCCTCCATGCCTTTTTAGTCCAATGATCCTTTTATGGCACCATGTTTCTTTTCTTGAAGAGAAGAAGAGGGGACGCACCAGCAGCATAGCGCGTGCATGGGCCCCCCTCCCCCTCTATAAGGACTAAGGAGGCCATTAACTATACTTGCTGTGAATTATAGAGAGAGAGAGAGAGAGAGAGAGAGAGAGATCACATGTCATGAGTCATCCCCTCTGTTACGCCCCTCTCGCATTAATCATCATGCCTGCCTGTCTGACTTCCTCCCGTCTCTTTATTTTTTATTGTGCATCGCGAGGGATCATGTGCTTCGTGCCTCCCAACGATGGGTCGATCCGAGTGTCTTATAGTAAAGATGAAGGATCGCCTCCCCTGTGAAAGCACGTCCATCTATACTTGACAAAAAGGTTAATTGGTTGGTTATGAAATGCATAAAGTTTAAAGGCCCAATCAGAATCAACGGATGCCTATTGATGATGATGATAATGGCTTCACCAAGGCATTCTGTTTCAGCTGGACAACTTCCATTCTTCTCACATACATGCTTACGTTCAGCACCAGCAGAGTTTTAGATGAGAGTGAAACAAGAATAAACTCGGGGAAAAAAAAACAGCTTGAAGAACTCTAGCCTGCTCTCTTCCTCAATCATAACCAGGTAGAATCTTTGCTAACTTGGACTAAAGGGTTTTACTTCCATACCATACATCAGAAACATACAATCAAGCCCCTCATACCCATTGCTGCACATTTTGGAGAGCGGAAGGACCATGTGTCATTCTGCTACCAGACTAAATATTTCATCATAAGCCAATGGCACTCATTCATGACTGCTTCTTAGATATTGTTCGCTTACATTGCATAGTTTTGGAGCAAGCAAGCTAGGGAATTGTAGAAAAAAAGAAACATATATTACAATATGAGGAAATCCCAAATAGATATAACACAATTCAACAACCTTTTACCGACCTTACCATATAAGCTAAATTCCGAGTAGGCAGCAATTTCTTGGTATATAAGCTACTAGTTGGGGCGTGGCAGGGTAACCACCCAATAACTTTTTCATTAACCATTATATAAGGATGATTATGGAATATCTATATATAAATCTAGGAATATATATAAAACTAATTTAAGAAAAATGAACATATAAACAAACTAATAAGAGAAACGGTTGTAACCGTTTTTGCTTCTTACAAGGTACATAATAACCAATGGCCATTAAATTTCAAAGTCAAATCTGGCGTAATGTACAGTTGCAAGACATAATCCACATGATTATTTCAGGTGGTCAAATAGCCCCCCTAATAGTCACTCTTATAGCAGATTTTAAATAGTATATTTAACACAAATAGTGAAGAGCTCATGCATCAGATCGGAGATCAGAGTTTGTGCAATGCTTGCATCCTCATGCACCAACATGCGTAATGCAACTACAGTAATTTCTATGACCTTTCCCTTTGTAAGCTTATTTACTTTTCCATACTACATTCTCCACACGCTTTACAACATAGGTATTTCATTAAATGTCAGCCTTAATACATTATTGCTGGTCCGATTTCATATAGAAGAATAGACTTATACTAGGTATGTTAAGGACATCCATGTTAGCACCTCCTACATTGTCTTTGGAGTGACAACTTAACTACAAATTTGAGATTCTTTCAGATCTTATACCGATGAAGTTAAAACGATTTAAAAATAAAAAAAGCCACATGCCACATGGAAAAGAACTCTGTTATCATGATCTAGCTTCAAACGAACAACTGATATCTACTCCCTCTTAGTTAGTAGCTCATTCTAGGATACCTTATTGACCTGAAACAACATTTTATTCTCTGATTTCAAACACCTATATCACAAGTACCCAATCAACATACTCCCTGCATCAAGTTGGTATCAAAAAAATTTCTATGCTCCACTTGAATATTGACCAATTTGCTCATAAATACCTCAACAGCCTCTTCTCACATGCAAATTAGGTCTGCAGGGGGTTCATGTTCTAGATCTACGACCATGTGTCTAGCCTTTCCTACAAAACGGCCATGAATGTGCCTGCATAGATGCAATTCATTGAAGGGACCCAAAAAAAAAACTTTTGCCTGTATTGACCTGAAACGCCATTTGGTTGTTTAGCTTCATACACCTATACTGGAGATTTTTCAGAATAAATTTTGTGCCTGATCCACAAGCACATAATCAGTATCTCCTTGGCATCAGATCATCATAAAGTTTTTTTATGGCACATGTTATTGACTAATTAGTGTGCTTATAATTACCTCATCAATCTCTCCTTAGTTTTAAACAACTAAAGAGAAAAATCCATTTGGCTCCTCGTATTAGCAAGTCATCAACTTTCGCTGTTATCTAATTAGAAAGCTGCTCCAACTCCACACTTTGATTGGCAGAAGTTTCAGGGCACATCGACGCTTGACCGCAAGAAATAAAGGATGGTTGCTCATCATACTGATAGACAACTTCTTATCAGAATCTAGTTGGGTTTAATGCCATACAGAAGTCCTTAGACCATGTACCACCCACTTGCCCTGTGGGGGAGGATATTTCAAACCTAATAAGTTTCACAACCATTAGCATTCACCACAACGAGATGTCTGATTTATCTGAATCCAAACAAACTTGGCTTGATATATGTTGAAACTAAGCTTCTCTTCGTTGCCCTAGCCTCCTACTCATTGGTGAGATTCTACTACACCACGTCTGGACCTCTGTTCAGTACCATTTAGTTTGTAGCAATAGACAATCTCTGGTGATGGCAACACTGTCCTCACTTCCCCCTTAAATTGGCAAGTTTGAATCCAATAAAACTTGAATTAACTGATATCCACTTGGCAGTTTACATTCAACATATTCATATCAAAAGCAACTCCATGATCACCGAAAACTCTCTCTCTCTCTCTCTAAATCATGTTGGACATTAGATGTCTTGCTACAGTACAACAGTTGCCTCACCTAGGTCAATTGATATCAGGCCCTCTTCACAACATTTACTTATCATTGGCTTTTATCACAACAGTTGCTCAACACATGGCAGAAGCCTAGAAGTTGATAAAACCCAACATATGACTTTCATTCCTATCTCCTAAACATGACAATGGCTCGAACTATGGGACCAGCTCACTACAGAAGCATTAAACAACATTAAAATTGGATCCAAGATGAACACAAGAATTGGAAGTGGGTGCTTGGACTTGTCAGCAAGGGCACAAGACTCGATAGTTGTTATATCACTTGCAAGAACCAAGAAGCATCGAGGTCGCAATGCATGTAAATACCAGCCAACTTATTCTCCGGCAATTTGGCTCGATTTTCTGATACGAAAGAAGCCCATTAATTTAGAGAAAGGAAAAAAAAAGCAAGGGAAGAAAAGTCTACAATTGAGCTTAATGTGTAGCAATGATGTAATACTAATCAACAACCTCATCTAGGCATTCATGTAGGGCCTGTTTGGCAGCATGGAATGGGGGTGAATCCGTCGGATCCCGGAATCCGCGGATTCCGGATTCCCGGATCCCAGCGTTTGGCTCACCGGCGGATTCCAAAAAACGGAATCCACCCAAGGGCGGATACCGTGGATTCCAGATCCCGGATTCCATCCGGGATGGGAGCCAAACAGGCCCGTAGTCTGCACCTAGCTAGGTATGCAGACTTGGGGATTTTTATGTAAATTATAGGTGGCATCTGAAATTGAATGTTGGTAAACGCATTTAGCATAGTAAATGACGAAACACCTTGATTTAGAATCCTTGTGAAGTAAAGCTATAATGGACTTAAATTCTCAGAGGTTCTAATTTTAATTGCATGTCATTTTCAACATAAGCAGTTGTTATAACTTGATTATCGGAATTTGAAGAGAGACAATTCAGCAATCTATGCCCAATTGGTCAACTTCGGGATTTCCCAAAGTAAAACGAAAAGTGAATCTGGAATGACAGTTTTGACACAATACAAGAGCAACTCTCAGAGTTACAAATTTTAGATTAACCTTAGTCACAAAAAGCTATCATTTGCATAAGCACCTGGTAAGCCTAGAGCCAAAATAACACATGAAACTACAGAAATTTATAGGGATGAAATAAAAAATTCAACTCGAAGGGATCCCTAAGCAAGGGATGTGACAGATAAGGCAATCTACCAATTCAAGGATCCAAAGAAGGTACGAAGTAGATAGTCACACAAGTAGCTAGTCTAACATATGAAAGCATATCCAATGAAGACATAAATCGTGTCCAGCTCTAAAGCTAAAAGATAAAAGGCAGACTACTCCATCGTTCCGTTTTTTGCTACACAGACTTAATACCATAACATTGTATTGATTGCAGAAAGAATAACCTTGGGAGGATTTACAACGAAATACATCTTGCGACTATCCAAACTTTTTTATGCTTAAATCTTTTCTGCTTAAGTCTAATCAGTAAAGAATCTATGGTACACAGTTAGAAGCTCTTCAAAGTGTTAATACTCCAAATATGACATATTAAGAACTAAAAGCCCAATAACGATCTTTACTTTGACACTAACATGCTTGAGTTTTCATATTGTTAACATCATGGCAGTTCCATGAGGCAATTCATGTAACTTTGGAGTGTCACTGTAAGAGAAGGATCTCCACTTAGCTCTTGAATTTTCATACTAAAGAATGCTTCAATTCACTTGATGGCACACTAACTACCCAAGTCAAACATAGCACAGAGTAATGATAATGAGCCCGATCAAATATACTCAAGAACTACAGCCAAGTTCATGTGCAAATCAATCATGTAAACCATGGATACATCATTCTCATATCCAAGAAACCATGAATGAGATCAACACCCAATCAACATAATGCAATACAAACCTTTGTATGACAATGAACCGTTTTGCTAATAGTTACAGGCAGCATAGTCAGGGACAATTATCAGTAACAAGTGATGAATATCCATATTAATCATTCAAAACAAGATCATATCCCTCATCAGATAAGAAAAAGAAAGCTAATCTAAACTGAACAAGGAAATCAACTGCTTATAGTAAAAGACAGAACAAAAGACTAACTCCACCTCAACATTAAAATCGATCCAGCATTTCGCATTCCCATGTAGGCAATCCATTTCCACATCTCCTATTTCGCTATATGCTTTGATCTCACAATTCAAACTCATCTTCCAACTTCAGAGCCTCGGCAGCAGCCTCCTCCTCCTCTTCATCGATCACAAAGTAGGGGTTGTGCACCTCGGGCCTGAACTTATATCCAGTGAAGACATAGAATGCCAGCGTGGCTAGCTCCCCGGCGACCACACTGGTCCACAAGTACCGGTATGAGGTGATGGTGGTCAGGGCGTACACAACTACCCTCGTAAAGTAGATATAGCAGATCACAACAACATAATACTGCCGGAAAAGGGTAAGCTTCATAAGATTAACTGCGGCCTTCCCATCAGTCCTTGCAGCCTCCCGGAGGTTCTTGATAGACCAAACGATAGGGAACAGCACGGCGCAGCAGCATATCACGTCAACGAGGAGGAACACCTGGCGCCAGGTGAACCAGTCCCGGGCGTAGGGGGCGGTCTCATCCAGCTCCACCTGCGCGAAGTTGGCGATCACCTGGAGGGGGATCACCACCATGAGCACCTTTTTCTCCTTACCCTGGAGATAGGGCTTCAGGAAAGAATATCCCGTGCCGATTAGAACAATAAGAGTGAAGAGCGTAATGCCCTTCAAGAAGCTAAAGATGTAGAAAAGGACATCCCAGCCATGGGCGCTGCCAGTGCGTTTGATGTACGACTTGTCCTCGGCCTCGCAGATGAGATTGAAGGCTTTGAGGATCAGCACAGCAAGCATGAAATAGTGGATGCGGAAGGCAGTGGCTTTGTTGCGGCGGAGCACAAAGATCCATAGGACGGCGAGGGCGGCATAGACGAGGAAGAAAAGGAAGTAGATGTGGGGGAGTGCGGCGGCGCCGATGGACAGGTACGCACGGCTGTCGGTGCCAGGTTCGAGATTGTACATGGCGGAAAGGACGGACATGGAAACGGCGAGGTTGGGCAGGCAGTTGGCAAAGAGGAGGGTGAACTGGCCGGGGTCGGTGACTTTGTAGGTGGAATTGAAGGCGGATGAGAACTTGGTGGGGAGACTTTCGAAAGTGTAGACGCGCTTGATGAGGCCGGAGTGGAGCGCGCAGTTGATCTCATCGTTCTCGAGCTGCTGGAGGACGTGGATCCAGGCGTCCCGGGTGCTGAGGAAGAAGCCGACCTGCGCGAGATCCAGATTGGGGTTAGGATCGGACGTCTTGATCCCGGAGACATTGAGCTCCACGACGCCCCTGTGAGTGAAGCCAAACTCGTCCAGCGGGATGATCACGCGCATGCCCGACCGGAGCTCCGTCGTGTGGATCTCCGCCGCCGCCGGCATCGCCCAGATCAGAGACATCGCCGCCATGGCGGCCAGGAGCAGTCGGTTCGCCATGGCCGTGCAAAGACTGATCTCGATTCTCTCTCTCTCTCTCTCTCTCTCTCTCTCTCTTTCCCAAGGGAAGTTATTGCTATGCCCAGGGATTTACATTAAACTACCGGAATGAGATCTTTTATTAGACATGGGAACTTGGGAGGGGTCTTTTATGATAATTACGAAAAAGAGAAGGGTGAAACCGTGAGAGTGCCAAAGCCGCGTCGGCTGGCCTTTTATTTCTTAGGAATCTAAAGTATTGCTTGGGCTTGAAGGATCCGGCGAAAAGCGGATTCCGGGAAGTATAACTTCTCGAGACCCGATTGGGGGTACATGACAAGCGGCATGTATGATGTACCTTTGATCAGTAAATATTGGTTTATCAATCGATAGTGTTCTATCGATAAATTAGATTAATCAATCACTAGACATCTACTGATTGAATGTGTGAATCATCTTATAAACGTATACCGATCGAGTCATCTAATTCATTGATAGAACGTTATTAATAAATTAGCATTCTCGATTGATAGACTCGAGGAGCATGTGCCGCATACATGTACGCAAATCACTATCCGTTTCTTAATTTTTATTATTAATTTGTTGGGAGATGAGAGTCACGTGGCGGACCCGAATGTCTCGGGTGTGACCCGAAGTTGAGGAAATCCAAAGAGGGAGAGGTCGTTGGGTAGTCACGTGAACCAGTTGGTGGAGATGGGCCACAGAGAGTCACGGAAGAGGACAATGATTGATTTGGGTACCTTTTTCAACCTCCAACCGACGACTTCGGTAGTAAGGTAGGCTACTTTGTTTTGTTTAAAGGGTGTTTTGCAATTTACCCCCCGAGTTTTTATTTATGGTTTTATTGGTATTTGTAATTTTGTAGGATATAATCGAAGCATTTGGGGTATTTGGCCTCCATCAGTTTGACTAAAAATAATTTAATCGAAGGATTTAATGAATCAAGACTAAGTTATGGTATCTTATATTAGATTAACCCCTCAATCGTAGAGATCGTGGGGGCTTCAATGCCCGATCTCGATTGAGCGACGCTCCAACTAAGAGATCGTGATAGAGAGCCGTATCAAATTCGAGCAACCGAGGTTTAACGCGGATCGAGCGAGGATCGGAGTCCAAGTCTGATTGGACCAATTTTTAGGGTAAATTTGGTTTGTTTTTTGGGATTTGTTGTTTAGATTTAAGTGACATATATTTGCCATTTAGCCTTCTTGAAAGTTATTTTAGCCTTTTACTACCCTAAAATAGGAAGGGACCAAAATACCCCCCTAACCCCCCACC
>OY986963.1:5069546-5125899 GCA_963920575.1 Narthecium ossifragum | reverse complement strand
GGTAGAACACCACTGTTCTGATTAGAACAGTAAAATCCGAGAAAATCTCCATGAAAACATGCTCAAATCCATATTAAATCAAATCCAATTCCTACCAAACTTTAAATAGATGTTAATCAATCCCATATACATCATCTAGTACACTTACATGAAGAACAAAACAAAAAACAGCAAGCACACACCCAAACAAACCGTAACATAGAAACCTACCGATTACACGCTTTCCTTGGTTGAACCCCGCAAATTTGAGCACCAATCCGGAATGAAAGTCAAGTCAGGGATCTTCCTCACGCTTCTAAGAATCCAACGAGCACTCAAACACTCACTTTGGTGGCCGGAGGAGAGAGAACGGAGGGAGAGAAAACTCAGCCGGAAGAAGGAGAAGAGAGGAAAAGAGAAGAAGAAGAAGGGGGGTTATTATACACGGGTACTGTAGCTACAGTAGCGCCCCTACTGTAGCTACAGTACCGACTGGCTACAGTAGCCGCCAGCTAGGGTGGTCGCAATCCGACTGCCCATCTCGATCCTTCCCGATCGAGCTCCGATCGTCCGAACGAGCTTCGATCTTCTGATCGAGAACGCCTATGAGAATCTAATCAAACACAAATAACAATCAGAGGTCGTGTGTGCACAACGCGGGTGTGAAACAAACCAACAAGGCGTAATTTATCAAATTGCCTTTGTGGTCTACAACGAGCCACAGGGGTAGAGGGGCAGGTCTTCACATCCACCCTGCTCCACAGCTCCATATGGATTTTCTTCAATTTTGCATGAAAATTGAAGAAAATAAGAATTTTTGTAATTACTTCCCACAAATTGGAAAAGTTATTTTCATGAAATTTTTCAGAAATATGTAGTTACTTCCAGTAATTGTAAATGATAGGATAAGGATATGAAAATTGGGAAGTAACAACCAATATTTGTAGTTACTTTCCGAAGATTGTAATAGAAAAATACTTTAAACTATTTATAAAATATTTATTTTTTAAATATTGTAATTACTTTACAGTAATTGTAGTATCTTTTAAGAAAATTTCAATTTTTCTGTCGAAAAAAAATTCTACAATAACTGGTAGTTACTTTCCAATATTTTGTAGTCACTTTACACTTTCTTACAGTTACTTCTCATTTCTGGTAGTTACTTTCCAATCCCTGGTAGTTACTTCACAGTCCCATATAGTTACTTCCATTTCTGGTAGTTACTTTCCAGTACCTTGTAGTTACTTCACAGTCCCATGTACTTACTTTCCATTTCTGATAGGTACTTTACAATCCCTGGTAGTTACTTTACCCTCCCTTGTAGTTACTTTCCATTTATGGTAGTTACTTCCCAATCCCTAATACTTACTTTCCAAATATTTGATAGTTACTTTCCAATATTGGTAGTTACTTCCCAATATTTAGTAGTTACTTACCAATATTGGTAGTTAATTTACCCTAATAGTTATTTTACCCTCCCTTGTAGTTACTTTCCATTTATGGTAGTTACTTCCCAATCCCTAATACTTACTTTTCAAATATTTGATAGTTACTTTCCAATATTGGTAGTTACTCTCCAATATTTAGTAGTTACTTACCAATATTTGTAGTTACTTTCCAATATTTCTAATAATTTTCCAATATTTGTAAACACTTTTCAATTTTTTGTACTTACTTTCTAGCTAATATTTGTAGTCACTTTCCAATATTTGATAGTTACTTTCCAATATTTAGTAGTTACTTATCAATATTGGTAGTTACTTTCCAATATTTGATAGTTACTTCACAATATTTGTAATAATTTTTCAATATTTTATAGTTACCTTCCAATATTTGTAGTCACTTTCGAATATTTGGTAATTACTTTCCAATATTTGTAGTTACTTTCCTAATATTTGGTAGTTACTTTCCAATATTTGTAGTCACTTTCCAAAATTTGGTAATCACTTTCCAATATTTAGTAATTACTTTCAAAAAAAATTTCCAGAATATTTTCTATTTTTCGGTATTTTTTCCTATTTTCCCACATATTTTTCTATTTTACGGTAATTTTTCCTACTTTTCAGTATTTTCCTTTTTTGCCGTTAATGGCTGCCCCCAAAAAAATTTCCAAATTTTTTTTATATTTTCCGGTATTTTTTCTACTTTTCTACCATTTTCCTTATTTTTTCGACATATTTTCCTATTTTCTGTTAATTTTCTCTATTTTTCAGTATTTTCTATTTTACTGTTAATGTCCACATTAATGCATGCATTCAACCATAAGTGCATGCATTCATGCATTTTCTGTATTGGGAATAGGTGTATGTATTCCCAACTACTCCAATTAATGTCAACCAACTAATTCAAAAACTATCCATCCATCTCCCATTTAAAAAAATACATAAAGGGTATTTTAGAGATAAAAAATTATAGCTGTCCACAAAAGAGACTAAATGGCTTAAAATTTTTCAAGGAGACTAAATAGCAAACAACTCCTCCCAAAGAGACTAAATGACAATTTTCCCTTATTTTTTTAAGTAACATGATGTAAACTCTTTATTATAGTTTGTAGCTATAAAAGGGTTACAACCTATGGTTTCTAGGTGTGCTTAGGCGGTGAGCAGTTTACCTTGTACCATCATACCAAATTACCAATCAATGAATGATATCTGTTTGAATTTCATTCAACGGTCTAGATCATAAATATCTGAATTCCATTTAGCATTTATCAATGATTTAGATTCTTGGATGAGATCTAAACAAATTTTATTCATGGATATGATGGGAGGTTTTAACGACCACTATGAGATCGCGAGAGGAAAATGATCATAGAGAAAAGTATTCAGTTTTTTCTAGGGTCAGGATTTTATAGATCTCTCATCATAGTGAAGTGAGTTCATCAATTGCATGTGGTTTTTCCTCTCAATAATTAATCGACCAATCAATAATAATTTAACCATTATTTGAACAGGACAAAACATAAATAACCAATAAGGCAGGTGACCAATGTGTGCCGGAAAATGCCGTACATTTCTACCAAATTGGGGCTAAGGAATTAGCCCACCCTATGGATGGCAATGGGGCGAGTTAAGCGGGTTCCCGCCCCAAGCTGCCCCTAATAGTATGGGTTTAGGGTAAAACCTAAATGGGTTTGGAGAGGGTACGGGGAAGACAAGTTCAACCCGAATAGATTTGGGATGGGTTTGGGTTTAAGTTTAAAAAAATGAACCCACCCCAATTATATATATATTTACTTAAATACATGCGCTATATATATGTACAAGTAAGTATTATATGAATGCATCATATAAACATTCCGACTTCCGGATGCATTTCCCTTTTAGACTCTACCTATGTTTTCTTTTTAATTAAAACTCTGCATACACATGAGAGACGAAGAGGAGGATTTTCTTTTTAATTATAATATGTGATTTTTTATTTTCATATTACATTTTGTTGTGTTTCCAATGACATTATATGGGACTATGTGGGGATGGTTTATGCAGGTTGGATTTTAAACAGAGATGGAATGGGGCATACAAACTCGCATGGGTTTGGGACTGATCTGCGGGTGCATTTTTTTTATGAAATGGGTATGGGATTATGCCAAGAGAAATGATTCCTAGCCAACCCACTTATTAGTTGGCAGATAGCCAACCTTAGATGGCTAACCTTGTTTTCCGACACGTGGCAATCAATCCTCTCAATCCCGATAACCAACAATGATGCTCTCGTCCAATCCCCACTTCCTCCTCTTCTTCCTCCTCTCCAGGATCCAAATGCCAACCCTTGCCGCCACCAACCCCACCGCCGCCACATCCACGGACTTCATCCGAGCCTCCTGCAGCACCACGCGCTACCCGGAACTCTGCGTCTCGGAACTCTCCCCCTACGCCACCGACATCGGTCAGAGCTCGACCCCCCTCGCCTGTGCTGCCTCCGCCGTCAGCCTCTCCTGCATCACCGCTACCCGCGCGCGCGTCAAAGCCCTCGAGAGCAGGGCGGCGCCTGAGGGTCGCGATTAGGATAATTGTTTGGGGGAAACACATCTTGGATTGAACTTCAAGTGGGACCCACTGGCAAGCTGCCCAAGTAAGGTGGCGGGTGGACCGGGTCTGCCTGACTTTGGTTAGGTCGGGTCAAGTCGAGTCAGATCTGTTTTTAATATGGCCTGATCTTATCCCTATTTTTCATCAATGAAGCGTTGATTGGGCGGGTTGAGTGAAGCACTCTTCTAGAGGAGGTTGGGTGAAGCACCATCTTCCAAGTTATCTTCTTATTCATATTTTTCTCTAATTTTCTCCACCTTTTTTCCGGCCTTATCCTTGTTTTCCCTGATTTTTCATGTATTTTTTCTCTCCTCTCTTCTTGTCGGCTCGTCCACGGCTCACCACCAAGCCGGGACATCGTCGTCCCAGCTCTCTCCGGCTCCGCCCCGACTCACCCCAAGCCTACACCTTGCACCGCCCGACGCCACCGCTCATGCCACTTCCCATGCCCGCAAACCTCCACCAAGGTCCTCGCCATCACGACCCAAATTGGTTCCTATGAAGCCGGCCACCTCTTCACTTGATCCGAATCGACAGCCGAGTCCATTTACAAGCAGCACGCTCGTAACACAATGGGTAACGAAGGTTATAACATCCATCATGCCGTGGATTCATCAAATGCCAACTTGCTGAGGGATTTGGTCAAGGATGACAGCGCACTCTTGTTATTTCCTACAATTATTATTTTCATATTCCAAATGTTAGCATTTGAAAATGTTTGATTTTCCCCGTATTTTTTTTATTTTAGTTGATTTTTTCACATATTATTGGTGGAAAGTAACTTTGGTGGTGAAAGTAACTGATGGAAAGTAATTTATGGAAAGTAACTTATCATGATGAAAAGTAGCTTGAGTTCTGAACGATGAAATCGTGAATTTCGAATTAAACTAATGGCAAGTTGCTTTCCATAATTATTATTACAAGTTATTTTTCATATTCCAAGTATTAGTAATGTGGAAAGTAACTTACCATGATTTGCGAAAAGTAACTTGAATTCTCGATGTGTGCCACGCCGGAAAGTAGCTAGTGGTTGTAGCTAATGGAAAGTAACTAGTGATTACAAGTAATAGAAAATAACTAGTGGAAAGTAAGTAAAAAAGATGTGTGATTTTTCCCCATATTTTTCTCATTTTAGACAAATTTTTCACATATTATTTGTGGAAAGTAACTTTGGTGGTGGAAAGTAATTTGTGCAAAGTAAAGCTATTTTTCATTTTCAAAACTAAAAAGTGAAATTTCCCCCATATTTTCTCTATTTTCCCATATTTTTTTATTTTAACTGAGTTTTCCACATATTATTTGTGGAAAGCAACTTTGTTGGAAAGTAATTTATATAAAGTAACTTTGGTGAAAAGTAATTTCTGAAAAAATTCCCTATTTCACTTATTTTAGCTAATTTTTTCATATATTATTAGTAGAAAGTAAGTTTGGTGGTGGAAGTAACCGATGAAAAATAATTTGTGGAAAGCAACTTACTATGATTTTATGGAAAGTAACTGGCACAAAAAAATGTGAAAAGTAACTATCACCAAAAAGTGTGAAAAAATAACTACAAGCACCGTGGAAAGTAACCACCACTCACATTGTGAAAAGTAACTTGAGTTATTTACCACAATTATTACATTAAAGTAACTTATCACGATTAAGAAAAGTAACTTGAGCTCTTGATGATAAAATCATAGAAAGTAACTTGAGTTATTTTATAATTAGAGTTACTTTTCACACTTGTTACATTACTTTTCACACATATTACAAGTTACTTTTCATAAATCTAGATATTAGTATTGTGAAAAGTTATTTACAACAATTTTGAAAAATAACTTGAGTAATCGAGAAATCGATCGAAAATAACTTGACTTATTTTTCACAATTATTACATCATTATTCACAATTATTATATGTTATTTTCCATAATCCAAATTGAGCTAAGGAACAACGGATCTCGTCGGGAATGGTGTTGGATGGATGGTTCAGAAGGGTGAGGGACGACGACCGATGGATGGACGGCAGCCAATCGGATGGTGGTGGATGGATGGATCAGAATGGTGGTGGATGGATGGACGGCGACCGATCGGATGGGGCGAGGGGCAAGGGACGACGGTCGATCGGATGGGTTCCGATGGAGGCGGCGGAGGAGCACGGGCTAGGCGGATTTGGAGTGGGGCGGACGGTGGAGGAGCACGGGCTAGGTTGATTGAATGGGTTCCGATGGAGGCGACGGAGTAGCACGGGCTAGGTTGGTCGGATGATTTCCGTTGGATCTCGTCGGATCTAGAGAGAGGCGAGCCGGATTTGGTGGAGGAGGGTGAACGACGGCTGATTGGTGGAGGAGCACGGGCTAGGTCCAATGGAGGCGGCAGAAGAGCACCGGCTAGTGGGTGGAGGAGCTCGGGGCGGCGGAGGTCGTCATAGACGTCGAGGAAGGCCGGTCGGCGGTGATCTCCGGAGGTGACGACGCCGGATGTGAGAGGAGGAGGTCACCGGAGCTTGCTGTGGTCCGATGGGAAGAGGAGGGGATATGAAGAGGAGATTATGAATATGGGGGGTATTTAAGTCTTTTCCATATATCAATAGACTACATCTGAAAGAAGGGTGGTGTTATATGCACTATCCAAAACTATAAGTGCACCGCAAAAAAAGTAAAATTATTATAATACCCTCCGCCCCTCTCTTCGCCTCTCTTCCACCCCGACCCTGCCACCGTCGCTGCCGCCGCCCCTTTCTCCGGACCCCGTCAGCGTTACCTCCGGCCCCTCTCTCTCCCCCCGTTCTCTCTCCTCTCTCCTCTCTCTCCCTCCCTTTGGTCCGCTCACTCTCTCCCTAGCGGCCGATCGCGTAGCCGTGGTGGTCATGGGCGGGGTTTGAAGGCACTCCTTGGTTTGAAGGCGCCGTGGTGGTCTTGGCTGGGGAAGAAGGCGCATCAGCAACCACTCAAACATCCCTCCCTTCTTCCCCGGCCACGACACCGCGGTGGCGCGATCGGCCGTGAGAGAGAGAGAGCGAGCGGAGTGAAGAGAGAACGGGGGAGAGGAGAGAGAACAGGGGAGGGAGAGGGGGAGGGCGGTGGCCGGGCGGCAACGGCGATGGGGTCCAGAGAAAGGGGCGGCGGTGGCGGTGAGTGGGGGTGGTGCACGGCGGCGGTGGAAGAGTGGGGAAGAGAGGGGCATTTTAGAGATTTTAGAAAAATATAGATGCACTTGGCAATTTTTATAGTGCATATAAAATTACTCCTGGAAGAAATATATGGATTCCTATCGCCAAAGCCAAAAAGGTTTTGGTACCTATCCATAGGATTTCTCCAAAAATCTACACACTCTCAAACACTTTAAAATAATCAAAAGAAGAACAAAAATATGCTAAAAAGTGTTCCGTTTACCCCGTACCATCACTTCCTTCAATCCGTTATACTAATTGTCCAAGTCTTTTAGTATTTTAATCTGAATTAATATTTTATTAATGATCACTGTCTGCCGAATGAGATTCAAATAAATCTGAGAAGTAAATGATAAATAAGAAAGCAAAGTTACACTAGCCAGACAAGCGAATCTCTGAGCTAGCGACAAATCTTTTCGCGACAGCCACGTATACACCGGAGAGTCTCTGCGCGTTCATACTTCATAGATATTACACCATCTTTGAGTCTTCTTTTCTTATGGCCCCATGAGTGACGCGCATGATGGGATGCACACTCTGCGCAGTACTTAGCTACTACTACTCATGATAGCGAAGAGGCAGCAATAATATAATCTGAACTGTCTGTCTGCCCACCACCTTCCTGCAAAGCTATAGACACAACAACGAAGAAAGCTAAGGGACTGTTTGGTTGCATGTATCAGCTGATACATGCATCAGTTGATGCATCATTTTGATACAAACCAGTGTTTGATTGATCAAATGCATCAGCTGATGCATGTATCAGCTGATGCAAAAAGGGGCTCATATGTTGCATCAGCAAAAACAGCCAAAATGGCCGTTTCTGCTGATGCAGCATCAGCTGATGCATCACGTGACATCACGTGATGCACACCAAAATGGCCGTTTCTGCTGATGCAGCATCAGCTGATGCATCACGTGACATCACGTGATGCACACCACCCTTCTCTCCCTCCCCTCCCCCCTTTCCTCGTCACCTCTCCTTCCCCTCCCCCCTTTCTCCTTTTCTCGTCGCCTCTCCCTCCCCTCCCCCCTTTCCCCGTTGCCCCTGTCGCCGAGCTCCCGTCCCCGTCGCCCCGTCACCCCGTCGTCCCCGTCGTCGCCGTCGCCCCCGTTGCCGAGCTCCTTTCCCCGTCGCCCCGTCGCCCCCATCGTCCCCTGTCGCCAAGCTCCCTTCCCCGTCGCTCCTTTCCCCGTCGTCCCCGTCGCCTCTCTCCCTTCCCCGTCGCCCCGTCGTCCCCGTCGCCTCTCTCCCTTCCCCGTCGTCCCCCGTCGCCTCTATCCCTTCCCCGTCGCCCCCGTCGCCGAGCTCTCTTCCCCGTCGCTCCTTTCCCCGTCGCCTCTCTCCCTTCCCCGTCGCCCGTCGCCCGTCGTCCCCCGTCGCCGAGCTCCCTTCCCTGTCGCTCCTTTCCCCGTCGCCCCGTCGCCGCCCCCGTCGCCGAGCTCTCTTCCCCATCGCTCCTTTCCCCGTCGCCTCTCTCCCTTCCCCGTCGCCCGTCGTCCCCCGTCGCCCCGTCGGGCCCTGTCGTCGCCCCCGTCGTCCCCTGTCGCCTCTCTCTCTACTTCCTCTCTTTCCCTTCCCTCTCCGTCAGAGGCCAAATCCGACGAGCAGATCTCCACCCCCTTCCCCATCGCCCTCCGTCGCCGCCCGTCGCTGAGCTCCCCCCCCTCCCCCCCACGGCGTCCTTCTTCACGTCGTGCCTCCGCCAATGCTCGATCACCTTCACCTTCATCAGCTGATACAATACATATCAACCAAACAGAAAATGAGCTAATACTATATCAGCTGATACAATCAACCAAACACAAATAACATACAAGTAGTTGTATCAGCTTGCATCAGTTGATGCACTGCATCAACTGGTACAAGCAGTCAAACGCCCACTAAAGTAACCAGCATGTGCGTCGCTTGTTTCTTTCCAGCGCGCCATGGATTCTCTTCCTGGGGGCCGCTCCATTTATTTCATTGTACTCCATCCAGCACCAAAAACATTCCTCCTGTCACTAACCCTCTCAACTCCCAAAATGTGATTCCCCTGAGTCAAATCAGAGTCTCCACCAACTTACAAGCCCTTGTGTCGGGCATCATACCATGCATGCTATATCTCCGCCAGCTTAAAAAAGAGCCAAAACAACAGGGAACCATCTCCTTTAAACGATGCCCATATACCACCACCACCACCACCACCTTCTAGTATTCGCCACCCTCTTCTCCGCCACCTTCTTCACCACCCTCCTCTCCTCGCCGGAGTCATCTCTTCTTGCGTTCCGCGGCGCCCTCTCCAACTCCTCACAGCTCCTCCTCCCATGGAACCACACCACCCCTACATGCCACTGGCCCGGTGTCACCTGCTCCTCATCCTCTTCAAAATCTCGCGGTATCCCTACTGTAGTTGTCTCCATCGGCCTCTCTGGTCTCAACCTCTCCGGCGACCTCTCCGTCGCCGCCCCCCACCTCTGCAGCGGCCTCCGCACTCTTCGCTCCCTTGACCTCAGTCTAAACCTCCTCTACGGCCGCATCCCACCGGCCCTCTCCGGCTGCTCCGCTCTTCGCGTTCTTTGCCTAAACAACAACCTCCTCTTTGGCCCTATACCGCCGTCCCTCTTCCGTGCCGCCTCGCCGCTCGTCAAGCTCGACCTCGGCGGCAACAATCTCTCCGGCCCCATCCCTCCCGAGGTACGCCTAGCAACCCGGCTTAGTTACGTCGGCTTCTACAATAATTTCCTCTCCGGTGAGATCCCCCGGGATCTCCTCCAACTGCCCAACTTGGAACATGTGTATCTCAACACGAACAATCTCACCGGAATGTTGCCGGGGTTCTCGACTCGTTGCTTGATCTCTGTTCTTTATGTCCACGAGAACGACCTCGCTGGAGGGTTGCCTAGTAGCTTGGCGAACTGCCGCAATCTAACGGAGTTCTTCGCCACCGACAACCATCTCGGAGGGGCCGTCCCCGATATATTCTCCGGCCTCGCTGGCCTCGAGTATCTGTACCTCGACGGCAATGGCTTCGTAGGGGAGCTGCCCAGGAGTCTCTCGAGTCTTGTAAACGTGAAAGAGTTGGTTCTTGCTAGAAATCAATTCAATGGCACAATCCCCAAATGGATCGGCAAATTGCAGTCCCTAACCTTGCTTTCCCTGTGGAGTAATGATCTCGGAGGCCCTGCTCCTCGCTCCATAGGTGATCTAAGTGGCCTCCAAGTTCTACTGCTCTCCATGAACCACCTTGTGGGGCCTCTGCCTCCGGAGCTTGGCAACTGCAGCTCGCTGGTGGAGCTCGAGCTCCAATTTAATCTCATTGGTGGTCCAATCCCACCGGAGATAGGGAAGCT
Source organism: Narthecium ossifragum (assembly GCA_963920575.1). NCBI lineage: Eukaryota > Viridiplantae > Streptophyta > Magnoliopsida > Dioscoreales > Nartheciaceae > Narthecium > Narthecium ossifragum. The sequence continues at coordinate 5,115,403 of OY986963.1, read as the reverse complement.
GAATGCCCTTGAGAATCTTTACCTCTTTAACAATCGATTCGAGGGAAGCATTCCTCTAGAGATTGGAAACATGAGTAGTCTTGTTCATCTGCAACTTTATAGGAACATCTTGACTGGCTGTGTCCCTGCAGAGATTACCAATATGAGGCATCTGAGATATATATCTTTAGCTTTCAACAATTTAACAGGGGAGATGCCGAATGCTCTTGGGAAAAACTTGGATAATGGTTTGATCAAGGTGGATTTGAGCAGCAATGATTTTTATGGGCCGTTGCCGCCTTATCTCTGTTCTGGTGGCAGCCTTACCACTCTCGTCCTCGGCCGAAACCGTTTCAATGGTAGCTTTCCGAAGGAGATTGCTCATTGTAAATCACTGAATAGGGTGATTCTGAGCAACAACCAATTCCGAGGGAGTATACCGGGAAATTTGAGTGTGAATACCGAGATATCATACTTGGATCTTAGCAATAACTTGTTCGAAGGGGAGATACCTCGGGTTTTCGGCTTGTGGAACAACCTCTCAATGCTAGATATCTCGAACAATTTCTTATCTGGTCGAATACCTCCTGAACTAGGCAATCTCCAGAATTTGCAAAAGCTGCAGATATCTTGGAACAGACTGATTGGTTCCATACCTTCTGAATTGGGGAATTGCTCGGAGCTTCTTAGATTGGACCTCAGCTGGAATCTTCTCTCAGGAAGCCTTCCTGCGGAGGTTGTGACACTGAGGAAGCTGCAAACTCTAATGCTCTCAGGAAACCAGCTTTCCGGTGCCATACCTGATTCATTAAGTAACCAACAGAGTCTTTTGGAGTTGCAGCTTGGAGGCAATAGCCTGGACGGTTGTATTCCTTATAGTTTGGGTGATCTTCAGTATCTCTCCCTAGCTTTGAACCTAAGCAATAACAGATTGAGTGGAGAAGTACCTGCAAGCCTTGGCAACCTTGATAAGCTTCAGATGCTTGACCTGTCAAACAACTCTTTGTCTGGTGAGATACCGTCTACATTGGACAATATGCAGTCTCTTACTTTTGTGAATATATCTTTTAATCAATTATCTGGGAAGCTGCCTCCTAGTTGGATGAAATTTATATCTTCATCGCCAAGTTCTTATCTGGGAAATCCAGGCTTGTGTCTTCAAGGGGAGGGTATGAATTATTGTGAAAGAGAAGACAGTCGGCATGGCGGCAAAGCTAGATGGGCTTCACTGGCTTCTCCGGTGCTCGGTGCTCTTTTCTTTGTTGTATGTCTATGTGTTGCCATATACTTCACAGTGAGGGCTCGCCATTTATCAGATGTAGCTTATAAAGTTTCCATGCGCCGTGTTGAGTCGACTGGAGACTTACCTGATGATCTGACGTATGAAGATATCCTGCGAGCTACGGAAGATCTGAGTGAGAAGTATGTGATAGGGAGGGGGAAGCATGGGACTGTTTATCGGACAGAATTTGGCATCGGAAAGCTATGGGCAGTGAAGAGGCTGGATATGTGTGAGTCTGGATTTTTGCTCGAAATGAAGATTATGAATTTGGTGAGGCACCGGAATGTGGTAAGAATGGCTGGTTATTGCATTAGAGATGGTTTCGGCATGATAGTATATGAATACATGCCTGGCGGAACGCTCTTTGAAGTACTGCACCAGAAAAGATCTCAGATTCCTCTTGACTGGAAGATTCGGCATCGGATTGCTTTAGGCATAGCACAAGGGCTTTCGTATCTTCACCATGATTGTGTTCCACAAATCATACATAAAGATGTGAAGTCGAATAACATACTGATGGACCGTGAGTTAGAGCCGAAGATTGGAGACTTTGGAATGGCGAGGATGTTCAGTGATTCGGAAACTAGTTCAACTATGTCTGCAATTGTCGGAACACTTGGCTACATAGCTCCAGGTAATCACATGTTACTTCTCTTCTATTTGCTTGTCCCATCATATTGCACAAAACCTATGACAGCAAAGATAAAATCTAATGAGTTTGGTGAATCTAACTGTTGATCCATATTCTTGCTAGATTGTTATTGTTTTTTGTATAAACTCTGATTTGACTCCTTGTCGATTGTTGTTGTCTATAGAAAATGGATATTCCACCAAATTGACCGAGAAGTGTGACGTGTATAGCTATGGAGTTCTTCTATTGGAGCTGCTTTGTAGAAAGATGCCAGTAGATCCCAGCTTCGAAGATGGCGTTGATATAGTAACTTGGATGCGCACCAAATTGCAAAACGCAGATCAGTGTAACATCTTCGGTTTCCTTGATGAGGAGATTAGCTACTGGATGGAAGATGAGAGAGAAAAAGCATTGAAAATACTGGAATTGGCAATCTCATGCACTGAGACAGCATATGAGTCAAGGCCTTCCATGAGAGAGGTAGTAGGGATATTAATGAAGCTGAATGGCTAACTTAACCCGAGGCACATGCGAAGAGAAGCCCTTTGATAAAAGCCAACAAGACCAAAGAAAAGCAGAGTTGAAATAGCTTGTGCAAAATTTCAGCACTGTCTGCAATTGTGTTTTGGCGTAGATGACTGGGCTATGTTTCATATATGATGTACCAACTGGCTTACATGAGAGAGGATCAAGATTTCACCCTGTTTCTGTATAGAAGTCAGTACTTACTAACTGAAACCACCATAAAGCAATTCTTTCTCTAATTCAACACAACACGTTGTGCCCTGCATCTGCATGACTGCATGTCATATGTATCAGAATTAAACAGTGGAACAACCTGCACCGATCATTGTTATTAAAGCCTCCTAAATATAGTTCAGGTATCTGCGAGCAGTATAGATATCAAAGACCCATACGATCGAATCAGAGTGGTTCAACGCCTTGTACTCATGTCCGTGAAACAGTCGCAGCGAATTGATGGAATGTATGTGATATCAATGGCTTATATCATGGCTAGATGAGATGATTCTTTTTTCCTCATTTCTAGCTGTATATCTTCTATGATTTGCATATATTTTGGAACGAACAGATCAAGAGTAATATGCAAAACCTTGGGTTGCTGATAACCATTTCTCTAATATGGTAGATTTCTTTTGCATTTCTATCAATCATGCAACCCATTATTACACCAGAAATACTATGTTAAAGATGAACACAGCTACCCCTCAATGGATTGGTGCATGCCTACAGATACATCCTTTTCATGGCCTTTGTTGATGGTCCTTAATACCTTTGTTGATCCAAATCCGGGAGCGGACAGTGGGAGATGGGCGTTTGGGGCTACAGGGAAGGTGGACTCCTCTTCGGCATATTTTTGGTTGTCTTCACGAGAGGCGGGGATGCCGTCTCGTATCTTACCGGCAGTTTGGATGAATGTTCGCAAGGCACCTGTCGGGCTCAGGGTGCGGCAATTTCTTTGGAAGCTGTTCCATAGGAGGATTCCAACGAGGGAGATTCTTGGCATTTATTGTGGTGCTTATGATAGATGGTGTCCTAGGGGGTGCGACGAGATCGAGTCCTTATCTCATGTGTTTGTGGAGTGTGGTTTTGCTATGTAGGTTTGGAGTTTACTTCTTCCATATTTGCATCCTTCTACTGGCTGGAACTTGAAATCCCTGTTGGATGTTTTCTCTGGGTCATCGGCTTGCTTGAACAAGAGGTGGGCAAAAACTATTGTTGAATATGGTCTATGGATTTTGTGGAAGCAGAGGAATGAGGTATTGTTTGGGGGGGATCCTTTGGGTCCCGAGGCAGCGGCAAGGAGAGTGGTTAGGCAGTCTGGGGAGCTTTGGAGGTCTAAAGGCTGGTCTCTTGATGGGTCTCATGATGATGGAAGGCATCCATGGCTGGGTACCGTCCTTCAAGTTGACGCCGCCTGGGTATCTGGTAATCCATTCGCAGGTGTGGGTATGGTGTGTTTGGACGCTGATGGGGGTTTTTGCTGGTCTCTTTCAGATAGGGTCACGGCATCGTGCGTTGAAGAGGCCGAGCTTCTCGCGGTCTTGTTGGGTTTGCAGATAGTCCAATTGAGGGGGGGAGCCAACGTGTTGGTGGAGTCTGACTCAAGACGTGTTGTGTCCATTCTCAATGGTTCCTCTACTTGGTCTTCAACTTTAGAACCTGTTTTGAGGAAGGTTTGGTCTTTATCAGTCTTTCTTGGGGGGTTTCTTTTGTCTGGGCCCCTAGGCAGGTGGTTGCTATGGCTGATGCTCTTGCTAGGGGTGTGAGGGATTCAGATGGGAGCAGAGGGGGGGGGGAGTTTGTATCTCTCCACTGCTATAGCTGTTAATTCGTGAGATGTAAGGCTAGCCGTTGGGCTCATTTAAGCAAAAAAAAAAAAAAAATCCTTTTCATGGCCTCTATGCTATAAGAGTCCTACTCGAATCTCTATTATACTTTAGTCTCAACAGAACTCTACCCAGATACATACACACGCCTTCACTCTTATCACTTCCCTGTCTACGTCTAAAAACCACACACCACCAACCAAATTGAATGATAAATGTCCCTCACCTTCTTCTCATATCATCAAAGTAAACTAAGATTAAACAAACCACCTTTAGCATAGTCTTAACAACACCTCTCTCTTAACACTCATCTCTCTCTCTCTCTCTCACTCAAACAGAGCAGAGCAGGCCAAGTAGCAGAGATGAAACAGGACAGCTATAGTCCTCCACCACCTCTTTCAAGGATAACCATGGGGTTCCTAGCCAAAGCCACGTCCACCATCCTGGTCTTCTCCCTCGGCTACACCCTCGGCATCCTCTCCTTGTCCTCCTCCAATTCCGATCAATCCCTCCACCTTCAATCCCCAACCTGTTTAAACACCACCACCACCAAGCCCACCGTTCCAACTCCATCGATACCACCATCAACAAGGAAAGAAGAGGACGAGCCCCGACGACCATCCACGCCACCAGCGCCACCACCACACGACCTACTCCGCTTCCGTACACAGTGCTCGGACCCCATCCCGGCGACCCAGATCCGCCAGACGATCCTCGACCAGCTCTACGACGGCCAATCCCCATACACTAACTTCCCCTCCCCAGCCACGGCCGGCCTCCTCCTCCCCGCCACCACCAACCCCCGAGGCTGGGGCTCCACCACGCCCGTCTTCGCGGACCTCATCTCCACCGTCCGCCCCCGCACGATCATCGAGCTAGGCACCTTCCTCGGCGCCTCGGCCCTCCACATGGCCTCCCTCACCGGCAACCTCTCCACCCTCATCCTCTGCGTCGACGACTTCCGCGGCTGGCCCGGCGCCCGGCGCCGCCTCCCACGCGACGTCCCGCGCAGCCACCACGCCGACGCCCTCATCCTCCCGCAGTTCATGATCGCCGTCTCCGCCGCCGGCGAAACCGAAAGGGTTCTCCCGGTCCCCTTCTCCACCTGCTCCGCCCTCGCGACGCTGTGCGAGTGGGGGGTCTACGCGGACCTCATAGAGGTGGACGCAGGGCATGACTTCCACTCGGCGTGGGCGGACATCAACATGGCCTACGCGGTGCTCAGTCCCGGCGGGGTGCTCTTTGGGCACGACTACTTCACCAAGGCTGATGACAGGGGGGTGCGCCGGGCGGTGACGCTCTTCGCCAGCGTCAACCGGCTCAAAGTCCGGCCACACGGCCAGCATTGGGTCCTCTCGCCAAAGCCCCATGCAGAGCAAAAGCATGCACATCATGATTAATTAGTTCTTGTAACAAGCTAGCTAGAGATTCTCAAGCATAGCTGAATTAATAATACCCCCAAAAATTGTAAAGTTATAGCAAGAAAGAACGAGATTGATGAGGGTTTGGTAGGATGGTTAGATCAAGAAGCATGTCAGTTAAATAGTTCCTTTTTTTTTTTTTTTTTTGGGCATATTCCTGTTCTATATAAGAAGCTGGGAGACGATGCTCTTTAGCTTCTTGTTTCCACTGGATTAAAATCTACATAATATTGTTTTGATCCCCAGCCCAGCCCTCGGGTTTATCTAATAATAATAATAATAATATCTACAATCTCGATGCATCTCCGAGAGAGAATGGAATGTCCTCCGCAGCTCGAAGTTAGTACCACATCATTTTCGTAATGCAGCTTTCGGGTCATTGCGACTGTCATGCATATATTCACACGTCCATAAGTAGAAGACAAAATTTAACATTTTTTTAAAACCTTCGATTTAAGCCAGCGATATCGGGTGACAAAACGGGTTAACGGATCGAAATTGAGTCGGATTGGGATGAGATATCTCAGCCTATAAGCCCAATCCAATCCGGACCCAATCTGTTTTTAAAGGATCAAGTCGAACCAACTTGTCTAATACGTTTATTAAACGACCCGTGATTTGCCCCCAAAAGTCGGGTTTTTCACGTTAAAATCTTTTCTTATTTTGTACGTGTTTTTGTTCTCATTCATCTGTCATCATCTTCCCTAAAGATTCTAATGTTAGAACGGATAGCCTCTCTAGCTAGGGAAGCATTTTTGTTGCCAATGGATACGTTTTCGTTGCCGGGGGGCTTGTGTGTCGTGCCATGCTGCCAGGCAGGGCATCGTTTTGTAAGTTATAAGTTATATTTGTAACTTAGCCTTTTGGCTCAACTAAAAAAATAAAATAAAAATTGTTATTATCTTTGTCTCTTAGTTCTTGCCTAACTTTACACTCTCTCAGTGCTGCACACAATCTTCCAAAGGGGATTTAGGAGCTTAACAACTAGAAATCCCGGTTCAAATCTTGTTGATGATTTTGTGTGGTCAGATCTAATGGCATTCGCCCACCCTAAGCATCAAAGGCTTCATTCAAAAAATAAGGAATGACGACTGTATTAATGTAAAATTTGGAACTACAATAAAAAGATAAGTGCAGTTTTAGATATATTTGATCAATCCGGACTAAGCATATCTCATTTGGTTTAATTTAGATTAGAGTTTTGATGTATTGATTTGTGCTTCATGCGCATACAAAATAGTATAGCCACCTTAAAATACATATGTGATGTTACAGAGCAACTACTTGAACCAATAATGCACACCGAAAAGTGACAATTGATGCAATTCGCTATCATTGGCTTAATCCCGAAGATGGCTTTTGTGTTGGATCCGGTGATCAATTAATTTTACGTGTTTGCTACGTTGCTAAGGTTGCTTAAAGATTGATGGATCACTAGCGGTGGTGGGAGCATAATAGAGTGTTGTTTTAGTACAAGTGTGGACAATAGTGTAGTGGGAACCGTTACGTTAGGCTTTCTATATCTTTAACTTAAATTAATCGAGGATCAGATGGGTGAAGGGGCCATATATAGAATTCAAGCATTGCTTGCTTCAATCAGTAGGACTCATAGGGATTGCCAAGTAGCTTGAATCACATATATCATAAAGTTTTCAAGAGATTGTTCGGCGTGATGTATTGAACTACATCAAAACATTTTCAATAATAATTGGAAGTGCGTTCGGTGCTTGATGTTGCGTCTACAATGACATAATTGTGACTCTTATGTCTGATGTAAAGTATCATTAAGGTGATAGGTCTGTATCAGGCCATTGATACACACTCTTAGGAAAATTAAAAGCAAAAAGAGTATGCATGAAAGTTTGATTTTAAATGTATGTGGAGCTTGACAAAAAATTAAAAGCTGGATCATCTCCGCCTCTTCTGTTTCCTCCGAGTTTCTCATTGTACATAGAGGGCTGAGATCAAAAAACATAAAGTAGATGAGAGAAAAGGTTAGAAAAAATAGGAGAGAAAAATTTGATGTTAGTCATCCATACATGATTTAATCGCTAGCATTTGCAATTTGCAGGGCCTGCAACAACTTCAGCAACGGTCCATGGTTAGTGTCGAAAGTCAAACCATCTTTGCTTGAGCTTGGCCAATTTTCCTCCTAATCTGAACAATAAGGATTTGTCAAAAGCCTTAGATGCGTTGGATCTCTCTTATGAATCTACTTTCATGGTTAATTAACTAACTAGCAGTTACTATTACGACAATGAATGGATATTAATATCGAGCGATATAAACAAACAAATACAGACAAGATCTTTACGTGGAAAATCTAAATCAGAAATGGATCAAATCATGCACCAAAAGTTCTTCAGATGATATAACTCACAAGAAGAAAATATACCTCGCTTTCTGAGGATAGGTGGTAAGGTGGGCCTTGACTTTATGGTCTTGGGTGAAACAGCCCACCTACAGATGTGGGCCTTGACTTTATGGTCTTGGGTGAAATAGTCCACCTACATATGAAAGCCCAATTACAGAGCCTTCAAATCCCATGCAAGCAATCCAACATGCACGCACCAAACACTTGATTCACAGCAGTATAGGTCTTCAAAGCCACTGCCAATTTTAGTGGACTAGGTGGTGGGCCCGTGCCACATGACACGGCTAACTGTCCGCCCCCATTATCTCTATTATAACTTACGTCACATCAACCCACTATCCTTTCTTTTTCTTTATTTAATTACAATTTTATGCCATGTGTATGCCATGTGTGTATAAGTTTATGACTCATATGATGAGTCATAAAAGTAACTTCCCTTAGATTTTATAAGGTAGATATAAGTATTGATAAGGATGATAAAGCTAACTTAGGAAATATGATAAAGCCAACTTAGGGAATATGTACATCTAAACAGCCTTATTAAGGGGGAAACGGTTGTAACCGTTTTTGCTCCTTATAAGATTGATGGTTGATGCTGTCAAAGCATGACTAACTTGAACATCTCATATGGCAAGCTTAAATTTGTTTGAATGGCCATCATATCAACGGCCTAAATCTGTTTGAATCCCATCCATCCAGCAATCCAGGTCATTACCAAATATTGATTGGGATTCAAGATTTAAATAAAATCTGACTGTTAGTATGATTGCACCGAAAAAGTTATGGTATGAGGTAAACAAAGCTCCGGCCTTGGTTCTAAAACAAACCCAAATCCAAACATCAAGTTTGCGTCTCCAATTATGTCGTCGGTAAGCATTTAGGGCATGTTTGGTTTGGGTGCATCAGATGCACCATGATGCACCAATCCCTGTTTGGTGTATCCTGATACTCCGATCCATCATTTGGTTCGCACGGCGCATGTATCACATGATGCATTTTCAGTTTCATACGATACACCCTCGCGTGAGCTTTCACCGGCGAACCCGACACTGACCCAAAGACAAATCAAACATAATATAATAAAATTTTAATATATATATTCAAAGCATTTAGTAAACATGATATGGATGCACACCGGAATATACTTCATCCCTCTTAATTCCCAACACTTTGCTTTTTCCGTTGTGACATAAATCATGTAGATGTAGGTGAGGCACAGTGGATATCCTTAGAACATTACGAAAAAAACACAGCGAGATTGAGCTAGCCAGAGATGGGTCCTTTTGCAACAATCTAACAAGATCATTCAATGCCCTGGTGCACATGGCTCATTTACTTAAAATTTGCATCTCCCAACCTAATCTTCAGCAGTGTCGCTCTTCTTCCCCAGGCCAGTTGACCTTGATGCCTTCGGAAGATGAGCTTCTATCAATGGAGGATAGTGGTGCCTTCCTCAAGGCTTCCATGCATTGCAAGTTTGGATCATCAATGAGCTGAGACAGAGTGCTTGTGCTCTTAATGTTCGGAAGGTGGACTTTGGGAAGCTCAAATGGTCCTCATAGGATTGAACAGACTGGATCTCATCTGTATCTCTTTATTTCGTTGCCAGTACAGAGGTCAACGCGCTTCTCTTCTCCTCGGAAAGCCGCGGTATTGGAAATCAGAAGCAAAAAGCAGAGGAGTGGAGTTTATTTCTCCTGTGGTCATCAACAAGCATGGGCTGGAAGAGCAAAATAAATGTATCTCAAGTAATCAGTATAGAGAATTTGCTTTTTATGCAATGCTTATGCCACTCAATTTGTTAGGACTTGGGCTTGATTAAGCTTGACTTAACGAGCTCTGAATCAAAGTTGAGCTTCACGAACCAATAACAGAGTCAAGCTCGAACCTCGAACCGAGCTCGAACAAACCAGAGTTCGTCCAAGTTTCACTCGAATACAGCCCTAGTTTTCACGTCATTGGAGGCAATAGCATTGCTAATCATATATAGATAGCATCATAGTAGATGGCTAACCCACTAGCTCGCCACTGCTTTGTTATTTCATGTTAGATCACAAGGATCGCTGTCTAACTGTTTAATCCTGATTACATTTCTCTTCTAGATTCTATGAACATAAAATACTTTGTTTCTGAACATATTATAATCCTATGAAGATAGATCTCGTGTAGTTCTCTTTTGACTCCAAAAATACATTCTTACTACAACCAATCAAAGTTGAACTGGTGTTTATATCCAAAAAAAAAGAAAGAAATTAAAAAAAGAAGTTGAACTGGTGATTATTTATACTACGAACAAGATGACCCAAGCGTCTAGTTCGGAGCACCAAATCTTGGAAACAAGAAACCAAACAATAAATTCCGGAGAAAAAGGGGATTTGGTACAAGTAGAGAACACTGGTAAACAACATTTTTTCGACAATAACACAACATATATATAAAAGTAGTTGAATACTTAAATCACTCGTCTTATAGATTCATAGGCGACTGTTCAGCTGATTAGGTTTGAAAACTGTGACACGATCATAGCCATAATTCTGGAATGTCAACTTAATTAATGAACAACATGCGTACAGAATCTTATCTGAACCAGAGCGTATGTTATGCTATAAGAATATCGACTAGCTTTGTTAATGGAGGGGCAGTTGACATCTAGACAAGAATACTATGTAGAAAAACTAATGACTTCAGTGTTCTTGCAAAATATTTAAAACTTTTAACATGAGGTGCATCAAATCATTCATGAATGAATGATCGAATGATCGACAAGGTCCCCTCTGTACCCTCTGAATGTTGCCAGAATCATCTACTGCTGAAACAGGAACACAGTATACGAGATTTCAGGAGAATTAGGATCAGATTAGATGGTCCAAAATCTAGATGTGATCTCCGTATATTTAAGACTCGGTTTGCAACATCCCAGGTGGGTCTCAGTATAAAGTCTTTATGGAGTTAGAAATGCTCCAGCAAATAACAATGAATGGTGTTTTAAACAAGAAGGGTTCTTACTGCTGGATTTGTAAAACTCGGTGGAAGTATGTGGCCCTGATGCAAGATATATACAGGGAAGCGAGCACGGCTTATAACGCATGATGATGGTAGATTTGAAGTTTCTTATATACATAAAATTGGCACAAACCCTCCGACTAATAGAAGATGTATGTAATATATGAAGCATTTGTCCCAATATAGTCACGACTATTGGTTTAACTAATTAAAAGAAAGAAAATTGGTTGAAGTGGGCTTAGTGAGAACACACCAAACTGCTACTAATTCGTCCCAACTTCCATCAGTGCTGCAGATTTGGCACTTGGGTTCCATTAATAGCTAGGGAGGATCATGACATGAGTCAATATGGTTACTAGATGGCCCATCAAACAAGTACTAATTTATGAGCTAATGTGTGATTCATTATTTCAGAAGTACTAGGGAACTTTGGTGACATGTGGGTTGGGTGTCTAATAATAGCTTAATTCATGTACCTCATCCAAGAACTAATGGAGCTTGGAGAATATAGTTTAATGACGATAATGATGGGTGATATGATATGTGGACATGTATTGAGATCTATGCAGGGATGTATGAAAGAAATGTACGCCTGATATGAAATAATTAACTTCACTATAGGACATCCAAGAACACCAAACTGATCGGCTCCTGATGATAAGCAGCAAGGAGAATGACGATGAACTTGGGGTTAGAAGACTGAAATTTTCAGATTGTTTTCGAAGTAAAGACCGAACTTTTAATATGATTGCGACTGATCAAGGCCAAAGTTAAAAGAAACAGAAAAACTAATATTCCACCATATATCAATCGTGCCTTTCTACTTAAATATATCTCTAGCTGTTACAAAGTATACAAATCTCCTTCTACTATTCACTTCTCAAAACTTGTTAAATTTATAATAGATACACTCATCATTAATTTCCTATCAATTTAGTTTTTGCAATGATCAACGGTACAAATCAGAGTTCGAAAGTTCAAATTAACATTTGTGGGCCATGGCTTTTTAACTTTCTAATTCAAGAACTAGGCAAAACAGTTGAGATGAGCAGGGCGGGTGATCGATCGATGCATTTCAATATGAGAAAATTAGTACAATACTCAAAACTTGACAGCAAAGTTGTCTCCTAATTAAGCTGATCACCAACATTGAAACAAGTAATTAGTTCTGTACGTACATTTGCTAATTTGAGGCCTACCATGAATGAGCACATGAAATTTGGAAGGCAAGAATTAATACATACATACTAAATTGCTTTCGCTTTCGTTTTCTCGTCTGTCCATCTTTGCTATTTCCATAGTGATGCTTCTTAACATGTATATATCAAAATGGTTTGATAACTTTCTACATCAAACTTGAATCCTCACCGTCCGATCCCATCGGACGATCAGGATCAAATTTGGGGTTATTAGGTATTAGCTGTGATCTCCTTCCTCCCCCGAGCTTCTTTGCCATCGCCTCGACAACGACGCTCCAGCGGTCCTGCTACCCCAGTCGCCGCTTCTCCGTCGACCAACGTCGCCCCCGGCATCCCTCCTCCTCTCCTCCGGAGCGCCAGTCCCGCTACCTCAGTCTCCGCTTCTCCGCCGACCAACGTCGCCCCCGACATCCCTCCTCCTCTCTTCCAGAGCACCGGTCCCGCGACCAGCTTCTCCATCGAACCCACCGGCCGCTTGCAACCCAACTCTCCCCGTCCTCCTGTGCCCTAGAGATTGCCTCGCCGCCGCACCCCGTCCTCCCGTGCCCTAGAGATCACCGCCAGCTCGCCACCACCTCCTCGCCCCGTCCTCCCGTGCCCTAGACATCACCCCCATGCCCCAGCTCGCCACCGCCGTCTCAGCCCGACCTCGCCACGTCCACCCTCGACCTCTCCCCAAACTCGGAGCTTCTACCCCGTCCTCCGTCGACTCGTCAGCCCTTGAGCTCGATCTTCTTCCCAAACTGAACAAGAATCTTGGAAGAAGCTCCGAGTTTGGGAAGAAGATCGAGCTCAAGGGCTGACGGGTCGAGGGAGGACGGGGAAGAAGCTCCGAGTTTGGGAAGAGGTCGAGGGTGGACAGGGCGAGGACGGGCCGAGGCGGCGGTGGTGAGTTGGGGCCTGGGGGCAATGTCTAGGGCACGGGAGGACAGGCTTCGAGTTTGGGAAGAGGTCGAGGGTGGACGTGGCGAGGTGGTGGTGGTGAGCTGGCGGTGATCTCTAGGGCACGGGAGGACGGGGCGCAACGGCGAGGCGATCTCTAGGGCACGGGAGGATGGGGAGAGTTGGGTGGTGAGCGGGCGGTGGGTTCGGCGGAGAAGCTGGTCACGGGACCGGCGCTCTGGAGGAGAGGAGGAGGGATGCTGGGGACGACGTTGGTCGACGGAGAAGCGACGACTGGGGTAGCGAGACCGGCGCTCCGGAGGAGAGGAGGAGGGATGCCGGGGGCGACGTTGGTCGGCGAAGAAGCGGCGATTGGGGTGGTGGGACCGCTGGAGCGTCGTTGTCGAGGCAATAGCGAAGAAGCTCGGGGGAGGAAGGAGATCACAGCTAATACCTAATAACCCTGAATTTGATCCTGATCTTCCGATGGGATCGGATGGTCAGGATTCGAGTTTAATGTAGAAAGTTATCAAACCAGTTTGATGTAGAAAATTACCTTATATATATACATGTATATATAACCATTAGCTTTAGGTCCGCAGAAGAGAATTGTTGGCCTTGGGGGTTGAACAACCACCTACCTCTTTTCCTTGTCCAACCAAAGGATTTTAATGAAACAATCAATTCTCCTTTCCCTCAACTATTTTTCTACAGCCTCTCCAAACTATGAAACCTCCACCTCAAACCCCTCCCAAAGACCATTTTAATCCTTATTCGGAGATCTCCAGTAGGTTGTGCGGTGGGTCACTCATCCTAAGACCCATTCCTAGCTAGGTAGCCATCCACCGAGAGAGAGATTAAAGAACACCACCCAAGCAAGTGATCACCTCACCACTTCCTCATCTGAGGCTCTTTATGGAGGTCGCCAGCTCCACCTAAGATCCCAGAAAGGTCTTTGAGGAGAGGGAGTGGTAGCTGGGTACACAACTATCGTTCAACTCCCTCTCCTTGTTATCATTAACAGCTAGCAGTGATCCTTGGGCTTGTTGGCGTGCGTTGATCGACGATCGAGCTGATGGGTGTCTGGGGAATGAGATCGGTGCTGGGTTTTGCAGGCCGGTTGGCCAACGATGTTGTTAGCTTTGTGGTTTTCTCCGCGCTGGATCTCTTGGACGTGCTGCTTTGCCTAATCTACAAGGTGGCGGACTATGTCAAGGAGTCGCAGTGGCGGCCGTGCTACTGCTCCTTCTCGGCGAAAGACATGGTGATGAGCAGCGGCCAGATCTTGGTGTCCGAGAGCGGCCAGTCCAAGGTCGTGTGCTTGAGTTCCAGGAAGCTTCAGCTGGAGGACATCTCCGACACGCTGTACTCACGTCCTTCTCTCGTCTCCGAGATCTCCCAGTCGACGGTGCGAGAGCTGCAGAGGCTGAGGGGCGAGCGTCACCGCGGCTGTGGCAAGCGAGCGGTGGCTAGCGCGACTAAGAGCACAACCCGGTCGCCGGCGGCGAGTGGCAACACTACTACTACCTTTACTATAAACTCCACCATCATCGAGATGCTCCAAGGGAAGTTCCGCGGGCAGCAGTCGAATCCGGTGCCACGGTGGTCGGACTGCGTCTGCAAGACCTGCACCGGCTGGAGCTCCGCTGCCGGCTCTCGCGACTCCCTCTTCGTCCGCGCCGAAGGGCCAAGAGGTAGCTAGAACTATAATTACCATTGTTATACATTGATTCGAACCAAGCTAGCTAGATGGTACTATGATGATCGAGATGATGATGAGCAGATGGGGTGGCGGAGGAGGACGTGCTGTTCATCCACGGGTTCATATCGTCGTCGCGGTTCTGGACGGAGACGGTGTTCCCAAACTTCTCCGAGGAGGCGAAGAAGCGGTACCGGCTCTTCGCGGTGGACCTACTGGGGTTCGGCCGCAGCCCCAAGCCCGGTGACTCGCTCTACACGCTGCGGGAGCACGTCGACATGATCGAGCGCTCGGTTTTGGCTCCCTACGGGGTCAAGTCGTTCCACATTGTCGCACATTCCCTCGGATCCATCCTCGCCATTGCCCTTGCCGTCAAGTACCCCGCCGCCGTCAAGTCCCTCACCCTCCTCGCTCCGGTAAGCTCCTTAGCTGAATATAATCTATCAGACATATATGATTAGCGATGTGATCATGTAATGAGTTGTGGAGTGGAAAATGGTCAGCCATATTTTCCGGTGCCGAAGGGGGAGCAGGGGACGCAGTACGTGCTGCGGCAGGTGGCGCCGAGGAGGGTGTGGCCGATGATCGCGTTCGGGGCATCCATCGCGTGTTGGTACGAGCACATCAGCAGGACCGTCTGCCTCCTTATTTGTAAGAATCATCGCATCTGGGAGTACGCCTTCAAGCTCCTCACGCTTAACCGGTATTCTCGCCACTCTCCCAATTTTATCACATCCCCTGTTTAAACTCTGTTTGCTAAACAATGCCATCCTCACCCTGCGTGAGAACTAGCGTCTTCTGACCGGCCACTGTAGTATAGGATATAGTGGACGTACGTTAGTGGAGGTAAGTAATTTGATCATGTTGCTCCCTCCAATAGCTCACGAAGTACACAGCACTAGATCTTGCCAAGCTACTGTTGTGAGTTCCCTAGGGCCAGCCCGGCCGTCAGGGAGGTGGGCCACTATTTCTATACATGTGGTTTAATTGCCATTGCCACGGCCAAAGTGGTCTTTTTCTCTCAATGCCTTATGATCTGTAGTTTGTTAAGTTACATCGATCATACATGCAATTGTCTTGTATTCTTGATAGGGTAAACACCCACTAATTAAAAGTGTTTACAAACGCGGACTGCAGGTTCCCGACCTTCTTGCTGGAGGGCTTCTTCTGCCACACGCACAACGCCGCCTGGCACACGCTGCACAACATCATCTGCGGCAGTGGTGGGAAGCTGGACGGTTACTTGGACACGGTGAGGGAGCAGCTTAGCTGCGACGTGACGGTGATCCACGGCAGCGAGGACGAGCTCCTCCCGGTGGAGTGCAGCCTTGCAGTCAGGTCGAGGATTCCTCGGGCGCGCGTCAAGGTCGTGGAAAAGAAGGACCATATCACCATCGTCGTGGGCAGGCAGAAGGCCTTCGCCAGAGAGCTGGAAGAGATATGGAACGCTACGCGAAGGCACTAGTTGAACAAAAAGATGAGGATAGGAGATTAGAGAAGACCAACGTACATGACGGAAATTATTATGAACCAAAAGCATCCAATGAAACTTTTAAGCGTGGATCAATTGAAAGAAACTATGGAGCTTTGAAATATTCATTTTCTCTTTTCTTTCTTTCTTTTTTATTTTGGCCATTGTTTCCTTTTTTACGCTAATTATTCGAGTGTGAATTATGAAAACATATCCCATTCCTAGATATATATATATGAGATATTAATTGGACTCGTGAATAGTTTGCCGTGTTGCAGGGATGTGGGAGCTATTTTTGAGGGACTGCAGAGCATTAAATCTATGTCACGTTAATGAGTTGTATTCCAAGTCAGAGATGATCATAGCGGTGCTATAAATGTTGAATACTGCAGAGGTTTTGGTAGTGAGTATTGACCCGCCACCTAATGGAACAACTGCGCACATATAGATGCATTCATGGATGCCACTACGTAATCCGAGAGTGCATTAACTCCATTCGAGAGTAATGGAACACACTGACGCTTTGCTACTTGCTAGCTTGAAAGCTAGTGGATAATGGCTAGAGACGGTTGTCCGGATCCTGGCCATCCAACTGAGGTCCTCATTAAATGTGTGTTGACCGGCACCAGCCCGGTACAAAGACTGGTATGTATGAGATCAATCCAAACGCTCGCTAGCTAGCTGCTAGTTTCAGGCTGGTTGAGTGATGTGTGAGTTCGAGCATTTTTTTTTTTTTTTTTGATAAGTTTAGCCAAATGGCTGGTGAAAACTAAAACATTACAACCAAAACACCCCTCCCTATAACAGAGACCAGTCTAGCAGGGGTCACTAGAAGGACTACAAAATCACTCAGTTGAATTCGAAGAGGTACCCACCCGGCCTTCTCAAGACCAGCAAACCTGGCTTCCTCTACCAAGCCTCGCAAGCTCGTCGGCGACCCTGTTATCCTCACGCGGCACAAATAATATCAACACCTCCTCTAAGTGAGAGGCCTCCCAACATGCAATTTGAAGACGGCTTCTCAACTGTGCCGCCCAATGGGACTTACCATTGAGTTGGTCCACAAGATCCTTACAGTCCAACTCAAAGATAACTTTCCGGAGTCCCCTTCGACGAGCCTCAACTAAACCCATCATAAACGCTTCAAGCTCCGCCCGGATGACTTCCCGATGATCACACCTCTCCGCCTTTGCCCACAGTGGCAGCCCATCCTCCGAGTAGCACACCACCCCAAGACCGGAGTTGAGATTTCGTCTATCAACAGAGGCGTCAGACTGGATGATGGAGAAGCCTGGCGCGTGAGTCGAGCTTCTACTCTCATCCTGTCCCCGAACCCGATGCTGCATAGTCCATTCCTTCACTAACCATAGAACCGTCCTCGCAAGAGCCTCAGGTGAGTTCGAGCATGTTTGCTATAATATTATGATGCAAATGTACAAGCTCATTTTGTTAAGTTGTTCCATTTGTTTCAGCTAAATTTAATATCCATGTGTGTAATGTCTTGGATGACTCATGTTAATGCCTAATGGAGATAATATCTATTGCCAATTCGATATATGATGTCAAAAATCTTCCCCTGAACCTTAGTAGTCCGCCCAGGTATGAGGTATCCATGTGTCACAAGATACAGTACGTGTGCTCATTCTTCTGATCCACGGTAGAATATATGTTAAAGAGCAGCATATTCTGACAAACTTCGTCTGGACTCCCCACTGTGGGAACATGGGCTATGCCATGATTAAGTTGATGCAGCGCAACCTGGGAGCCCAGACCGGGTACATGTTTAATTTGTGCGAAGGAGCAGATTTGTAGCCGTGTGTGAGTTTCTTGATTGGTAGCTCTTGGCAGGTGGGGTTAGTCATGCTCGAAAGGTGCCTAGTGCTTGTTTCTGCGTAACTGCACGGCCGTAGTAGCATTGATCACTCATTGTTGCATGATGTTGCCTCTTTGCCACTTATTAGAGCATCTCCAATGCTGGCTGCTGGCAGCAGCCAGCATCGGTCCTTTTTACTCCAAATATGGAGTAATACAGTAGAGGGACTCCAGTGAGAGGCCTCTAAAACAAAGATTTCATCTCAATAATAACATTTTATAATCAAGATAATTAATAATAAAAAAGTATATAAAAAACAGAATATATTATACAATTAACTATCATATAGAAACAGAATATATTATACAATTACCTTGGATTTATGCTTCCTGAATTGCAACTGCGATTACTAGAGAAACAGAGAGAAGCTATGCTCTGCAAGCAGGAAGCTAGGGCAGCGCAGAGAGTCAGGCAGATGTGGCTACAAGCTGGAGACAAGAAGTCTTCCTTCTTCCATAATATGGTCTCATCCAGGAAGCATAAATCCAAGGTAGCTTCGATTATGACTGACAATGGAGAATTGGTCAGGGATCAAGCTAGCATAGGGAAGATTTTTGTCAGCTATTTCTCGAAGCTCTGGACTGAGGACACAAACTGCTTTAATCCTGAACTCCCAACTCTCCCCACTATTGATTTGGCCTCGCAGGAATTGCTAGATTCTGGTGTTAGTGAATCAGAAATAATGGAGGCCCTCCGCAGTATAGGGAAAAGCAAATGTCCTGGTCCTGATGGTATCCCAGTGGAGTTTTTCCTTTCTCACTGGGACATTGTTGGGAAGGATTTCGTTGAGTTGATCAGAGGATTCTTCAACACTGCTCTCCTCCCCGCCAATTGGAATGAAACCTTCATCACTTTGATTCCCAAGTGCAAATTCCCTCAGGTGGTGAAGGATTATCAACCTATCAGCCTTTGCAATACAGGCTACAAGGTCATCACTACCATTCTGGCCAGAAGAATGAAGCCGGTTCTTAGCAGCCTAGTTGGCTTGGAGCAATCAGCTTATCTCTCTGGTAGATGTATCCACGACAACATCGATGCTGCTAAGGAAGTCCTACATTCTATGAAGACCGCACCAAAGTCTAGCAGTTTGATGGTTTTGAAGGTTGATCTAAGGGCAGCGTATGATCGGGTGAGATGGTGCTTCCTGAAGAAGGTGTTAGAAGCTATGGGCTTCCCTCCTAGATGGATCGCAATGGTGATGGCTTGTGTCACTGGTCCGATGTTTGCCATTGTCATCAATGGCAAAATCCATGGGAGATTTGCATCTTGCTACGGAATTAGGCAAGGAGACCCTTTATCATCCTTACTCTTTCTTATTGTGCAGGAGGTGTTCTCCAGAATCCTTAAAAGCCCTTCGACTGGCCTCACCGGATTGACTTTCAGGAACTCAACATTCTCCCTCTCCCATCTCTTCTATGCCGATGATTGTCTGATATTCTCCAAGGCATCCTGTCTGGAGGCGCGTCGAGTGAAGGATGCTCTGCTCAGATTCAAGCTTCTCTCCGGGTTAGAGATGAACACCTCAAAATCCACTGTGCGCTTCTCCCCAACTGTCCCTGATGATAGGAAGCTTAACCTATGCCGCATACTTGGCTTAGCTATGGCTGATGGTACCTGGACGTATCTGGGCGCGCCGCTCTGCCCCGGAAGGCTCATAGCTGCTGATTGTGCACCGCTCCTGGACAAAATGATCAGCCGCGTTCTCTCGTGGCAAGGGCGACCCATCTCAGACCCGGGGAGATTGGTGCTGGTGAAGTCGGTTCTACAAGCTATCCCTACGTTCGTAATGGCCACTTCCCATGTTCCCCTGGGAATCATAAGGAAGATCGATCGCATATGTAGGGATTTCTTGTGGAAGAATCGCAAATCTGGGCTGTGCAATTTAGCATGGAAGGATGTTTGTACTCCGAAGGAAAGAGGTGGCCTGGGTGTCAAAGATCTTTGTTCTTGGCAGGTTGCTCTTAAGGCCAATCGGGTTGCATCATTGCTTCAGCCAGGAACCAATGTATGGAAAGAAATTTCCATGGCCAAGTATCAATGGAGAGAAATTCTTCCAACCTGCCGCAATCTCAGGAATGTTTCAACTCACTGGAAACATATCTGCTCTGCTGCGAATACACTGAGGATGAGGCTGCTCTGGGTGCCAGGAGCTGGTAGCAAGCTCAATGTTTTATTCGATGCATGGTTCACTGATATCCCCCTCTCCAGATGGCCAACCATGTTCAATGTCTTTGGCGGTTTGGATGTTATTGAAGTTGGGAGCTTGACCTCTGATGGTTGCTGGAAGTTGGATGTTCTGGCAAACAACTTTCACCCGCTCCTTGTTGATATCATCTTGAAGCAGAGGATCGGAAGCAGAGATGTTAGTCGCTGGCCATTCACGGGCTCCGGGATGGTAAGTTCTGCTTCAGCTTATCTTGTACAGAGGCAGGAGGATTTGAGACCAAGCAGAGCTGGCTTGGGCGACGCTTGGTCTGGTGTGTGGAGGGCACCGGCTGGCCCAAGGGTTAGACACTTCCTCTGGCGAGCAGTTCATGGTAAGCTGCCAGTTCGAGAGACTCTGTGGAGGTTGCGCCTGTCTTCAGATATCGAATGCCCGAGATGTCGAGGAGAGCCTGAAACTGTCAAGCATGCCATCTTTGCATGTCAGTTTATCTTCAAGGTTTTTTCTTTGATTGCAAACAAGGAGAAGCTGGTGCTTCCTCCTTGGAACTTTGAAGACTACTGCGGAGCTCTGTTTGAGAGTGGATCCAAGAAGACCAAGACCTTTCTAGCTTATGGTATGTGGATCATTTGGAAGGATAGGAACTCAATTGTCTTCGGGGAGAAGGGAGATTCGGCTGAGGTACTTGCTTGCAGGATCACAAGGCTTGCGAAAGAGTTCATAGCTCAAGCGAGCAAGGGATCTTCCGAGGCTGCTGTTCATACCACCGGCACCGGCGTTGTTGTGATCCAAACTGACGCCTCTGTCGATCCATTGTCAAAGACTGCGGCCATAGGGGTTGTTGCCTTGGCGGAGGATCGGTACGAAGCCTGGGCTTGGGCTAGTCCAGTTGACACTGGATCGATCCTTGAAGCTGAGATGTTAGCCATTCTGGAGGCGCTGAGAAGGGCTAAAATCCATGGGCTTAGAAGGTTAGTAATTGAGACTGACTCATTACCAGTCGTCCGGATCTTGAATGGATTGGGTGGATGGCCCCCTGATCTCGAATACTTGGCGAAGAGTATCTGGTTGCATGCTCTTCTCTTCGAGTCGATATTCTTTCTTTATATTTCCAGAGATAGTAATGCGAGAGCCGATAGTGTAGCTCAAGCATGTCGTAGAACCGGGATTGTTGTGGACCGGACCTGTTAACCAGTGTAGCCTACTTGTTATTTCGAGTCTGTACACTTTAGCCATTCGGCTCAACTCATCACAAAGAAACTATCATATAGAAAATATTACAAAATTACAGAAAATATAAGAAACAATTACATAATTAACTAAAATACAGAAAACATTACATTTCAGCAATTAATAATCAAAAAGAGTACATAAAATAAAAAATACTAATATTCCAGCAGGTCATCGCCGAATTCACTGTCACTCCCACGTGCACTTCCTCCGTGCTGACCTCCTCCATACCCAGCTCCCCCGTATTGGCTTCCTCCATATTGGCTTCCTCCGTACTGGCCTTCTCCATAATGATCTCCTCTGTACTGACCACCTTCGTAGCCAGTACCTATGTACTAACTTCCTTCGTACTCAGCTCTTCCGAGGCTCCGAATGCTGAAGATCCTCCACATTGTGGTTGCCTTATGTTTCTATTCAAAATTGCTTGTTTTTTCTGCTGAAAATATTCACGTTCCGAAGTATCACTGATATTATCCAAATTTTTTAATATGATTTCGTTATCTTGTTGAGCACTCCAAAGTTCTAATTTTTTCCTATCATTTTGAGACCGGTTGGAGATGCTCTCATGTACAAAACATACATGCCAAACGCATGCAATTACGTAGTGGTTTGGTCTTGGGATCCGCTCCCCGAACCCCCACCAAATTTGTTGATAACATCGGAATATTTTGCCACCAATAAGTCGATTGGAGGTAAAAGACGTGACTAAAAAAAATGTATTGCAAACTAAGCCACCCTAGAATATAGATGGATCTAATTCCATAGCACAATCTGCATATATGGCCGCTATGGCCTCTGGGTCTTAGAAGTAATTATGATCATTATTAAAGGACTCATATATGGCCTTTGGGTCTTAATTAGAAGTTAGGATTACTATTGAGGAACTTTAAAACTCACCAATCCGACCTATCTAGGATTCCTAGAGAAAGAAATTAAGCTAGGATTCCTAAAGAATATTAAGACACTTGAAAACCCACATGTTAGTGTGGAAATTTAACCGTTGATCGGTCAAATAGTCAAGGTCAAAATTACCTAACACTCAAGAATCAGGAGATTATGGTTTATTCCAACTCCTTCAAACTACGTTCGAACAAAGGTGTCAAGTCAAATAGAAATCTGGATTGAACCTAATTAAATAATCTAATAAAACAAATTATCAGGGTTAAACCTAAGTTAATCTTAACTTAATCTACTGTAAATAAGAAATAATCTAGAAACTAATATTTTAATCTAGAAAGCAATAAAGATCATCCTAAATTACTAAATCAGAGAAAATATATTTTAATCTGTTGTTTATCTTAATCTAGATTAAGATATAAAAATCCCTTAGTTAAATTATTCTACATAAAACAGTAAATAAATCTGTAAAGGAAAAACGATGAGGAAAATATCACAAAACCTAATATTATATTATCCATCTAAGAACAATAATACTACATTATGTAGAAAAGAAAAGCTAAGTATAGAAGAAACATGATAATATTATTGAATAAAACTAACTTAAATGAACATGAAACATTCTGAAAAACAGTAAGAAATCAAGGCGCGCATGCTCTGTGTTGTTTTTGCGAGAGAGATTACACGGTGAAAGAAGAATATTATTTATACTAGAGCAGTTGGATAACTCCTACTTAGCACGTTCTCCGCGATCTCCCGTCTTTCACTCTTGATGTGCCGCGTGTCCCACATTCTCCGATGTTACCTTGTTTCTTTCTTCATGCTTTGGCCGATGGAGATTCTGTCTGGTTGGTGAGCTTTCCTATTATTGCTACATAGCCCTTCTTGGTCGATATTTTCTTCCTGCATCCATCTTCATTGTTCTTAATTGATATTTGTTTTCTCTTCAAATTATCATCGTTCATGGTCGATAACTTACTTTTGCTAAGATCATCATCGTCCTCAAATAATAGTTTCTTTCTTTTGGGTGATGATCTTTTGCTTACTTTAGAACATCATCGTTCATTTGCCTTTGAAAGTTTATCGGCCATATTTATTACACTGACATGACAATCATTAATTAGTTAGCCATTATTTTGGCTAATACCACCAATACGACCAATCTATCTAGGATTCGTAAAGAAAGAAAAAGATTTTTTTAAAAAAAAGGAGACAATATTCGAATTCGCTCATTTGGTACGGGGATAACTTTATAATGATTACTTGTAATGATTACTTGAAATAAGGGAAAAATAGAGCGGAGAATGAAAATAACTTTATAATAATTATTTGGAATAAGGAAAACGGTGTTTGCATATAAAGTGTGAAATAAGTAGTGTTATAGTGGATTTGAGAATATTTATGAAATATTCCCTCCTTAACCCAGATTAAGGGTTATTCTCAAAATTTATTCCCGTACTAAAACATGATCCAAGAAGGTTAACATGATCCAAGAACGTTAAGCTGACAGCGAAAGATGAGAGTTTATATCTTTATATCATAGTCCACAAATCCACACTCGTACTTGTCGGTGCTCTTAAGCAATGCTTCGTGCCCAAATGGTAGCCTTTTTAACTAACCCAACCGTGAGAGTGCATGCATGGCGCGCGTTGGTTCTCTCTCCTATACTAAACCACTGCTGCCTCTTTAGATGCGAAAGTTGTGCTGCCAAACATCTCAAACAGGAGATGAAGTACCGTTACCTAGTAAAGTTTAACTTCCTAGCACCTACTCCACCAAGGCACCAACACTCACACCCCTCGATCGTCCTCCTTTCTTCTCAAATTAGGTCACCAAACACCATTCTACCGTGGTACTTAATTTGCAGGATACAAGACATTGGGATTCGGGGCCTTGCAACGGCCTATCTATTGCATACCCATAATATTAATAATATTATTTATCACTTAAAATATTAAAATTAAAACAATAAAATAATATTTTAATTTTAAAATATTAATAATTTAATAACTTTAAAATTAAATTATTAAAAATAATATTATTTTGGATGACGTGGATCAATCACGAGCTGATACATGATATGTGAGACCTACTTATATTAATATTTGATTACTATATAATATTATTAATATTATTTCTCACTTCAAATGACTTCATGCCAAAAAGATCGGAAGTCGAAATGGGAAGTGACAGTTTTGGCTACAGTGACTTGGAAGTGGGGCTGGCTGAAGTCACTTCAGCCCCACTTCCGAGCAACCAAACACCTGAAGTGGCTCGGAAGTCACTTAAAAAAAGTGACTTCCGGCCACTTCACATGAAGCAAACATGCCCTGTATATAGAGGGACTCAATGGAAAAGAGATAGGAATAAAATGTTTGATGGCGGCATGAGTCACATCAAGTTTATTTTCATATTTATTAGAACTAAGGAAAGAATCTTTTTAATAAAAGGATTCTTTTCCTTTACATCATATCGGTTGAAAAAAATATTTTTTTTGCTAGTGAGAGGGGCCCGTCACTGTGTGTACTGAATGATTTGTGGTCATTCAAATGGCCTTTAATTGTTGCCTTATCCAACAGGAAGATTCTTCCTGCTTGCATTACTGTCCTTCGTATTAGTTGGTGGATGCTCTACTAGCGAAGGGGACTCCACTAAATCGTCCTCGTCCACAGATTCTTCTGATCACGATTTGATCCCATAGTGCTTTACATTCATCTTTTTTTGTTGCATAGGGATCATGAGCATCTTGCGTGTTGTTATCTGATCTAATAGATTTTCTATCTAAAGAAACAAAATTACTAGTGAATTCATTTTTCAAATATTCATAGCACTTATGCATAATTTGTTTTTTCATAAGCTTGAGGGAATTTTCTCTCAAATGCTCATTTGATTCGAGTCATGATTCTCTATAGGGATTTCGTGAACCTTATTATGATTTAGAACACTTTCATTCATTAGAATAATCTTGTGAGAACCCGTTCCTCCAGGCTGGCTCGACTGCGTAGGTCAGGGGGCCGCGTCCTGTTGGCATGTTTCCGCGTCGAGCGTGATCAGTTGATCGCATTGTTGATTTTGGGACCCCAAGGGCAATTTGATAAATTGTGTTTTGTCGGTCAGTTTCACACCCGCGTGGTGCATATACGGGATTATGAATGATAAATGTGTTTGTTAGAACCCTAGGCGGGTTTGGGATCGAAAAATCTGAGTTCGAACGCGAAGGCTTGTCTTTAGGACAACCTTCAACCCAAGAGCGATCGATTGCTCCTAGAAGGTCGCTCCCTAGAGCGAGCGACCGATTGGACTGGAGGGTGCCGATGCTGAGATGTCAAGTGAACCGACCTAGTCCTACCAATCGCAGCTTTATGCGATCGATCAGACACGGATGATATAAGTACCCCGCGAATCCCTTGTTTTTCTTCTTTTTTCCTTCTTCTCTTCACCGTCGCTAAGGTTTCGCAAGGGAGACAGTTCTAGTGGCTTGAAGGCGTCGACGGCAAGGGTAGGAAATGATCTACACCATCGTAGTTAAGATTAATCAAGGATTAGCGTATAGAGGTAGGATTCTTAACCTAAACCTTTGTTTAGGTGTTCTAGGTTGTTTGATTCATTGTTTCCTTGATTTCTTTATGCTAGATGATGCTCGTAGGTATGCTTAGTGACTGATTGAAGTTTTATTGGATTTTATTTGGATTTAATCTAGATTTAAGCAACCTTTCCTTGATTAATTTTTGGAAATCTGTTTTAATTGAAACTGTTGTGTTCTAGCTTGATTAGTTTTACCATTCATACCCGTAGCTTCTAATATATTTGGATCTGTCATACATAAACTCAAATTAGGGTATACGTGAAAGTATACAGGTTGATGACTAAAACTTGTCTCAATTATTCCCATTATGGATTGAGACCAATTTAAACATCAAGAGTCTCTTAAACATGAGAGAATAGATGCATTCAATTTTTATAAAAGTTAATGGCTTATATGCCGCTTGTATTAACCTAATATGCATATAATTATACTTATCCATATAATGATCAAGATCTTCATCAGACATTAGCTTGTTGGTATGATCTTCTTGATCAATTGTTATTGTCTTTTCGATAGTCTTGATCGCTATTAGCGGTTTTAGATCAAGAAATCCAATTTTATAGATATCCTTATTAGGGACATATGAGATTGCCCACTGATTTAAAACTTTTAATTTAGAAGGGAATTTTACTAATTGAGCATTTTTTTAATTTTTTTATCTTTGATGTTATAATTTCTTCTTATAGAGGTAGATGCTATGTTTCTGGAGATATGCAGACTTTATATCAGAAGATATATATAGATCTAAGAAGAGAAATTTTATATATTCCTTTTTAATTCATATTCATGGAGTTCATCATCAATCAACGACTTGTATCTACTTTTCATCTATTGTATGTTCTTACTTTCTTCCTTAATGTTCTTTTGCTCGTCTGCCAACGACTTACATGATTTATCTAATGCGTACATCGGGCTCAAGGTACCTTACGTGGCTTTAGTGATGATTCACGGAATGAATTCATTGGAAAGAAGAACCATAGAGAGATACAAGGATACGTGACTAAATAATTTTCTGCATAACTGTGAGTTAAAAAGAACATATCCACATAATAACATAAATCTACAATATATACAACATATTCACATAATAATATTAAATATATATATACATAAATATGTAATATATACATAAACGTACATAAAAAAAATACACAGCGAAAATATATTTGTAATATATGTCCATATACACATAAATCTATAATACACAGAGATATTTTTAGGTATATTACATAAAAATATACACATAAAATATATATTCATAATATATATCTATATATACATAACCAGTTTGGAAGACTTCCTTTTTCTGACTGTTAGTTTCATTGCCAAGATTCTGGTAGGGTGAATAGTTAAATAATGTGAAGTACAAGTTGTGGATGGGAAGTTTTGGATGGGAAGTTTTTATCAAATTGGACCTATGATGTTTACATTTGACAGAATGAGACCCCCAAAAGTTTTTTTTTACAATTGAGGACCCCTAATCATATTAACCCCCTTTTACCCCTCCTATGCCTGTTTTTCCTCTGCAACTCATCATCACCACCACAATTAATGGCAGAAATTTGAGGTTAAAAAAAGAAAAAACATCCCGTCGTGTCTTCCCCAAGTCTCATCCTCCCTCTCGGCGGGCATGGCTCCTCCCGCCATCTTCTCTTCTCCCTCTCCACTGCCTTCTCTTCTATTCTCCCTTATCCTTTCATCTCTCATCCCTTTCCACTGCCTCCTCTCCTCCCTTTCCACCGCTTCCTCTTCTCTTTTCCGTTTCCACTCTTCTCCCTTATTCTTTCATCTCTCCTCCGTTTCCACTGCCTCATATTCTCTACCTTCGGACGTCTCAGTTTTATTCGTCAAAATAGTTCACCGTAGAAACCTCTCCACACATGCTCACTGAAGAATAAGGTAGTTTTCTCACATTCTAACGCATTCCACACTGTCTCAGTTCGAACAGCGACGTCTTACTGTTAGAGCCAGCAACTATTCCCCACATACTGCATGGCATTGATCTGAATACACCTCTTGAACCATGTCCCAGCGAAGATAAAGAACTAGCTCAACTGGTTCAAGAGATGACGATTAACGGACTCACACCAGAGGCCGAGGGGTAAGTTATAGAAGCACGAGTATAATTATAAGATGCGTGTGTAAAAAATTCTACATACGTGTCTGAACTAATTTCCACGAGTGTTTATAACCTAGTTATGAATAATTATAGGCCATGAAGTCCCATCAGTGGCGGAACCATGATGAGATTTAGGGGGGGGGGGGGGGGGCGAAATCTAAAGCAAAATGATCAATTTTTTTTCTTTTAAGTAATGCAAAAAATACCTTAGAATTACAATATCAAATATTAAGGAATAAAAATAATATAAATATTAAAATATACGTACCGTGCTATGTGCTTCGATTGAGAGGTGGAAGTTGGATCCTACACTTTTGTATTTTTTTGAAAATATTGCAAAATGATTTCGTTCTCAATAGTTTCAAAAATTTCCCGCTCGATGTATACCACCATGCAATCATTCATCCAGTCATCCCCCATCTTATTAAGTAAATCAGACTTGACAATCTTCATCGAAGAGAAGACTCTCTCAACGATTGCAGTCGCAACTAGTAAGACCAATGTCAACTCAATAAGAAGATAAACCAATGGAAATAGAGCATTTTTTCTAGTCTCAACCATCTTTACAACAAGACTTCCAATATCTTGAAGTCCAGAAAAATCATCATTTCTTCTAACATCTCTAATGTAGGTGTTAAGCTGATCTTTAAGGATCATACGATCAGCTGCTGTGAAATCCTCTTCATAAAGTTCAGCAAGACGACATAACTTAGCATGGTCAAATGCTGAGAATGAGTTTCTTGGATCAAGGCATGCTATGTAAAGAAGTAACTCTGTACTTGCTTCTGTGAAACGATGATTCATCTCTTGAGCGATGAAATCAATAACTTGGAAAAATACTTCAACACAAAAATGGTGCATATGAGTAATATTTTGCCCTCCACGCCTCGAATGGCTGCGAGTTGGTATAATATCTTCCATATTTGGTACACTAATAGAATTATCGACACAGAAAGTTTTGACTTCTTCCAAAAATTCATTCCATTTTGTCTCCCTGAAATCCTGCAACCGTTCCTTCACTACTCCAACCAAACTCATAGCATTAACTATGTCTTGATCCTTTCGCTGCAAGACCTGTGACAATTCATTCGTAATTCCCATTATATCCCTCATCAAATGCATAGTGAATACAAACTCAAAGCTTTCCATCTTATCCATCAAACTCATAGCCATGGATCTTTGTTCTGACTGAACTCCATCATCTTTTATGTTTTCAAGCACTTCCAACACTGATGACCATATAGTGAAAAGACGGATTATTGTAAGGTGATGTGAACCCCAACGAGTATCACCTACAATATTATGGGAATTAAAAACTTATAAAAAAAGAAATAAAATATTTGAAGAGATTTAGTAATTATCTAGTAATCACCTGGTCGTGCGAGACTGATTTCTTGATTTTTGCCTCTTCCACTAGAAGTCTCTCCCTTGTCCAACCGATTCACTAAATTCTCATGATGACTTTGGCGAAGAGTATCTTTTCTTTTACAAGAAGCTCCGACCATATTCACAATCAAACAAGTGTAATTAAAAAAATCACAAACTTGTAAGTTATTCTTTGCAATAGCCACAACAACCAATTGAAGTTGGTTGGCAAAACAATGGATATAGATAGCAGAAGGATTGTCCCGCAAAATAAGCGACTTTAACCCATTGAACTCCCCTCGCATGTTTGATGCCCCATCATACCCTTGACCTCTCAATCTGGATATTGATAACCCGTGTTTTGCAAACAATCCGTCTATAGCATTTTTTAAAGATTGAGAGCGAGTGTCAGCAACATGTTCCACACCAAGAAACCTTTCAATTATTTGTCCACATTTGTTCACATATCTTAAAACCACTGCCATTTGCTCCTTCACTGAATTATCTCACGACTCATCAACCAGAAGAGAAAAAAATCCTTCCCCAATATCATTAATGATCACAAGTGTGGTCTCCGTTGCACAAGCATTCACCAATTCCTTTTGAGTTTTCGGAGAAGTCATTTGGTTGTTTCCAGGGGCATTAACCATAACTGTTTTAGCAATCTTTGTATCACGTAAGCTGTACCATTCCAAAAGTTCAAGAAAGTTGCCTTTTCTCAATAAACTCTCAGACTCATCATGACCATGAAAAGCTAATCCCTGCACCAAAAGAAAACGAATGCAATCTAAACCGCTGTTAAACGAATGTGATATGCATTCTCTTGGTCATGCCCATGTGCGGAAAATATGTGCGACACACTTTGCCGCTGATTTCTGAGTATTTCATATTTTTCTCTAGCTTCATTGTGAAAACTATTATAGGCACCAACATGTTCACCAAATTTTCTATTGCCTTTTTCCAATTGTTGAATCCTGTACATGTAAACACATCTCCTCCGCCTTGTTCTCCTTGAGATTTCCTAAACATATAACACCATAAACAATACGCCGCATCCTTTGATACACTGTATTCCAATCACTCATAGTCTTTAAACCATGTCTCTCTAAAACTCCTCATATCTTTTCTATATTTTTTCTTGGGAAAATTATGACCAAACGGTTGACAATGGCCTTTGATCAAGTACCCCTACCAATTTCATCTCTAATCCCAACATCATATGTTTCAATAGGTTTACGCAACCCTGGGTCACCAACAATATCATTCAAGTGATTTAACCCTGGGTCACCAATAATATCATTCGAATTAATTAAACTAGTTGGGGTTTTTTTGAACTAGTATTCTCTGAAGTAATATGTAAGTCATGAGCATTAGACGATTCACCGCTTGGTCCGCTTCGTGGTTTTTTTATCACAAACTTATCCATTATCTAAATAAAACAAAATAAATATATAAATAAAAATACAACAATTAGAAATCAAACTAATCAATTATAAATATTTTATAAATTATCAAATAATTAACTAAATCCTAACAAATAAATAAGTAACTAAATCAAACTAATAAATTATAAATTCTAACATTAACAAATAATTAACTAAATCAAATAAAAAAAAAACATACATGGCTGCCTACTCTGCTTCAGACCTTCAGTGCTTCTCCTCTGTTATCTATGCAACAGAGAGGAGGCGGCCGTGGCCCGTGGACCCGTGGTCCGTGGAGCGGTGGAGGAATGGGAGGACGAAGGGCGTCGCTGGAGCCGGATGAGGTGGCAGTGCCACGGTGACGTCGATGACTATGAGGCGGTGCCGCGGTGGACCAGGAGAACTGGAGAAGGGCGGCGTCAGGAGGGATGGGTTGGGGCTGGGAAGAGAGGAGCGGTAAGCCGGCATCAGGCGAGGATGGCGGAGCCGCGGAGTTGGGGATGAGGAGGAGAGGAGGCGAAGGGGTGGGCGCGGGTCTAGCGACTAGTCCGAGTCCGAGGAGGTGAAGGGTCAGTGGGTCACTCATGAGTCTCGTGACTCGTGGAGGAGGTGAAGGGTCGGGGGGGGGGGGGGGGTTCCGGCGTCGCCCCGCCCCCCTCGCCCCTCCGCCACTGCAGTCCCATGCAGGCTGCCTGCTAATTGATATGCCACTCATGGGTCATATCTATTTTCTATAAACTATATATATATATATATCATATATTGTCTCTCTAATGCCAAATTAACATGTGTTCACTGAGTTGTCAAAATATAAAACTTTGGTTGCTTAAGGGCTTGCTTTTAAACTGAGTGGTTAGAGTAACAACGTATCTGAGCAAAGATATTGATCAAGTTCCTGTTCATTTGTGAGGACTTATGGTGCAGGTGAGCATGAAAGCCTCTCGTCGGGAGAAACAACCGTCCTCTCTATGGGAGAGAAAATTAGAATTCTCAAGAGGAGAAAACTATTTGAAATTTTTATTAATCTGAAAAAAACTATGGAACTACAAACCCGAAAACTCCTTTTTTATAAGCTAAGGAGAAACCCACTTACAAATGGACTCACACAACTAATCCTCAATCAAACTACCAATCAAACTAATCCCGAAACTGCCAAATATGGAAAGTCATAATTAAAGAAAAGCCGCAAAAAAATGAAAGTTTTACTAAAACATGAATTTTCGGGCATAAGCTTAAGAAATTTGGAGTCGAGACGCCTTGGGTCATGGTGGATCTATCGATCCCCGATGATTCTTGTAGGACTCGACGAGCCGGTCGTTTTGACACATCATACGCCCCGATCGGTCACCGTGATCAAAAGTTATGCCTATCCGACGGTCACGATCGTCCGGAGATCTGATTCGAACTGACGGAAACCGGATGCGTTTCGACTGCCTTGGGAGCGCCGGTTTATCTTCTTGTCCTGTATCAACTTAGGCTCATTCGAGCCGACCTACAACAATATGGTCATATGAAATAAAATCATCCGATTTTGTTAAGAAATATGATTCCCTCATCTAATTTGTTAACAACACATGATGTTGATGGAATGCTTACACGGTACATATTTTACCTTTTAATGAATATGAATACACAATTATTTGAAAACAATCCAAATACCTCGTCTAACTTATCAACCACATCCACGATGACTTTAAAGATCACAATAGATATCTACTAAATTCAGAACTTTCAAGCTAAGCTCTGATACCATGTTAATTCTAACCATTTAATCAAAAAACTTAAGTTTTTTTTAATTAGTTGAGTATATTATCAAGGCTAATGGCGCAAATACTTGGGCAAAATTTAGTTAAAATCAGGTCACTAACCTACGTGACCGTCTTGCCATCAAATGTTGGTAATGGTGTTTCGACAGAGGACTAATTTTGTATGTTTTTGTAAATTGGAGGACCTGATATTCCACTTTTAAATTTGAGGGATCAGTTTGACTTTTGGCATACAGTAAAGGGTACTAAACTATTTTTTAACCAATAGGTAAATAACAAGATTTTGATTTTAAAAACCTGGTTGCACTAGAAAACCAAGCCCGAAAGAAAGACCCAAGGCTTTGGTTAGCATGCAAAAAGACCTAATGAGGGTGCTCGTATGCTAGTTGTCATGCTAGAAATGAAATACCAGAGAATATCAAGAACTTAAATAGGGCAGTTGAACATTTCGCCGCAAAACAAAGCTCAATATCGGTAAAAGCGTGCAAAATAGATTAAGAGATGATATCTTGGGCTTCAAAACTTGGGCCAATTCTTGAACTGGGATAGAGTCCAAAAAGGCTCAGCCTCTTTTTCGGCCCATAACCGTACGCACACATGATCACCCAAGTAAGGGCTGCCTACATCCTGTTAAGAGTGCATGTAAAGTATTATGCTCTTATCAAAATAGTTTATTGGCCAATCGTAAATAACTTGACGATTATTCACACAAAATTTTCCACATAATTATAGTTACTAAAATACCCAGAGGACAATTACTGAATTATCTATATAAATAAACATATTATAGACGTGTATAAGAATACTTGCATCTGGATTCTGGAGGAGACCAACAACTAGAAGATTTCCTCAACTAAAGTTCCAAAGAAAATTTTTTGAAAAAAAAAAAGTAACAACAGCAACAATAGTAAAGATTTGGGAACATGGCAAAAGGACCGGCTACTTCGAGTCTTTGACCCGACTCAAACCAAACCCGACTCCCCAATCCGTCGTCGCCGCGCGGTCGCCGGGAATAGCCAAAGGGGACCGCTTTTAGCTGGAGAAGCTGGCCGCCCCGGAGATCTTGAAGCGGCTGTTCCCAGCCCGGACGCGCCGAGACCCGCTCGGCTTCGGGCTCGACCGACCTATTACTATTAGGTCCAGAGCTCACCAGCAACCCCGCCACGAGGTGATGGGGTCAGGAGCTGAGTGCTGCGGCGCCGTGAACCCCTTCCGGCTGTGCACTGGCCTTCGTGCCTTGGGGTACCTGATGGTCCTCTTGGTCGCCGCCATCGTCGGCGTCTCCTACTACTCCGTAGTCGTCGTCACATGGGGCCCCCGCCTCCTAGACGGTGGCATCTACTCGGCCCTTGCCTTCTTGATCCTTATTCCATCCCACATCCTGGTAATCCTGATCTCCATACCTAGCTTATGCCTGATTTAACGTAAAGTGGCAGTTTTTAGAAGATGGAAATTGTTGTATATGAATAGACTGGCATGTTAAAAGACTCGGATACAGTTGGGATTGGGGGATCTAATTGACTTTCTTTTGGTGTTTACTGGATTTGGAGATTTGGTTGCGCGCTGAAATTGTGTAGAATAGTATTGAAGTTCTTCAAGGATATGTCGTATCTTGCAGCTTGCGCTGTTAATATGGAGTTATTTTATGGTAGTTTTCGGTGATCCCGGCACTGTTCCTGAAAATTGGAGGCCTATTTCCGACGAAGAGAATATGGAAATGTCCAGTTCCGTGTCTTTGTCTGATTATGTTGCCCCTGAAACTGGGGATGCTGCTGAGTGGTCTTCCGCAGAAGGACTGGAAAGACGGCCGGCTATTGGCTACTGTGGTCGTTGCCAAAATAGCAAACCTCCACGCTGCCATCATTGTTCTGTATGTAAGTTAAGCTTTTTGTTATAGAATTGACTTTGTTACTCATCTATTGTAGTTATACTTTTTATTTGTTTGATTCTCAACTTTTCCTTTGAGAATGATGGTACTGTATAAGAAGTTATCAGTTCATTTTTGTTTTCCCATTAGTTGATTCTCTATGGTGGTCCTCTTATTCTCCCAGTAGTTTGTGACTTTTATCATTTTTAACCCCTTTGTTTAGCTTTTTGGCTTATTCCTCTATGTCCTGATATATTTGACCCTTTCTTTGTCAAAAAATTTTTACCATAGTAAAATTTGTAATGGCTTAATATGGAAGTCCATAATGATGTTCAGTCTTGGAAACTTTCAGCTCATTTCGCCATTACTCTTTGAAGTACACTAACTATCTAAGGCGGAAGAAAATGGAGGAATACCATGCGTGTAATTTGGCAAAATTTTCACAATGCTTCCTGATGTTTTGAGAGGAAAAGTTACAAATAAGCAAAAGGAGGGTGAGGATGATGCATGTTTCTAATGTGCAAACATCTGTAATAGTTTTGGCCACAATCTACTAAATAAATTAATCAGGTTCAACAAATCTTGTGAGGTTTCTTGGGTATATGGTTAAGGACCCTCAATGTTGGGGTTAGTTTGAGTGTTGTCCCCATGCTTTAAAACACAGCAATTAAGGCCATATAAGTTTAATCATTTCAATGCAGGGCACCAGGGACAACAATGTTAAGGGGGTTTAATGAAGAGCAATTATTATCCTCAAGGAAGAATATGTAATTATTTTTTCATCCTAATGCTAGACCCCTTTGAGTACCTAACTTCTTATACTTTTTCGTAACTCCTAGAATGTCAGCCAAAATAAAGAGGATTTTTTCATGTTTTCTTCTAAGGTCCTTCAAGTATATCAAAATTGTTTATTCAATTAGTTAAGATCATTTTTCTTGCAAAGGCTGCATTAGATAGCTGGACAAGGCTTGATCTTTATGGCTGTCTCTTCATTATCTTTTGGTCTTTTCAGGTCAAAAATGTGTGCTAAAGATGGATCATCATTGCGTATGGGTTGTTAATTGTGTTGGAGCTCGCAACTACAAGTTCTTTCTCCTTTTTCTAGTACGTATAATTTGGTGTTTTTTATGTGTGCTATAATGTGGAAATTACATGTATAAATCACGCTTCGATCTGAATTTCTAGTTGTGGTATGTACAGGAATAGGCACCCTTCAGTAGCGCTGTTAAACTTAATGAAAATGATTTTCACTTTGTATGAGTTTATTTTCTCATTTTGATAGTCCTGAATTTTAGATTATCTTTTATATTTGACATCACGAATATAATGTTTCACCTATACAATCTCAATAAATTCATCAGGTATCATAGGATGTCTGATTAATGGTATAAATTGTCTTCTATTCCGAGCAAAAAGTGTGAATTACAAATGAGAGCGAGGACGTCCTTACATTTTGCAGGCTATAAGGGAAAATTCATAAACTATTGGAGCTGTAGTCAATTTCAAATATGTATTTTAAGGATAGTTTCGATCATACTGCCCAAGATAATGTGCATAGTTGACTTGTGGAGATCTTTTGTATGGCTTTAAAGTTGTTATTTGAAATTTTGAATCCATTTAAGCTTTTCTATTGATTTTGGATTCAATAGTTAACTTTGTTGCTTAGGTTTATACTTTCCTTGTGACGGTGCTGGACACCCTTGCATTGCTTCCGAGCATGATTAAATTCTTCGGAGATATCAAGAACCATTCCAGCTCATCTGGAGATCTCACTGTTACATTTGTTGCTTTTGGTATGGTTTTCCTTGGTAGATCGATTAACCAACCTCCTCTGTGAAAATGAAAGGTAGACCTGATGACTTCTTTTTGTGCAGTTTTAAATTTGACGTTTGCGCTAAGCCTTCTATGTTTTGTGGTTATGCATACATCTCTTCTGCTAAGCAATACGACCACAATAGAGGTAATTTACTCCTCCATTTTTATTTATTCAATTTACTCCGTTTTTATTTATTCTTAAGGCTATATTATCTTCATTTGGCTGAATTATAAGTTTGCACTGTTTTTGGCCTTCTGATGAATGAGTTACACCATACTCAGGTTTATGAGAAGAAGAAAGCAGTAGTGTGGAGGTATGACTTGGGGAAGAGGAAGAACTTTGAGCAGGTGAGCGCAAATGATCACTTTTTTGTTTCTTGTTCTCATTCACTTCTCATTTGTTGGTTTATAGCTTTCAGTTTTTCTTATTAACTTGCATTGGTTGAAGGTTTTTGGAACAAAAAAGCTGTTGTGGTTCCTGCCGTTGTTCTCTAGGGAGGATTTAGAAACCATGCCTGCACTTCAAGGGTTTAATTTCCCAACACGATCAGACATTGAATCTTAGGGCAAGGTTTGCTTCAGCCTTTTTGTGTGCTTATTCCAAAATGTCTGTATAATTATGCGACTACGGTAACAGATATTTGGAGACCCCACCTGACTGTGTACAAATAACAATAATGAGTTTCTATATGGTTGCAAAACTGCTGCATATTCAAACTCATGGCTGGGGACCTTTCGAGGGCTTTCCTAGAAAACAGGAATCAGAACAATGAAGATAAATCTAAGAAGCATCAGCAGAGAATTCCATCCTAAGAAAGAAAATGTGTTCCAAAAGCGTATTATTATTGACTCTTTTAAGGTATAGGAAGAAGAATCTTATTGAAGATTGTTTTCCGGGCAAAATTCTTGATCTCTCAGCTGTCCTCCAAAGCAGGCTTCTAGATGATTTAGTTTCCTGTCTGTTGATTGGTTTCCACGCTTGCTACCGCACATATGTTTTTTTCAGTCCTGAATGTCTGTCAGACCCAGAATCACATGGCAAAATTCGGTTGATTGGTGGCAGGTATCTTCACCTGCTAGACGTACTCTACCTGATAGAGTTATCAGCTGTTAAAAGCATGAAAGACGATGCCATTCCTCTATGTTCTTCCTCCTAAGTCCCTAATGCTGCAAGGGCTGTTGCAGCATGTTCCTGTCGTCTGCTGGTAAGTTATACTAGGATTACTAAATCTGTCGAAGTGTGGGGTGCTTATTATCTGCATATCTATATATCTTGCCAAATGTGCACTTGTATTTGGACATGCCATAGGGCGGCAAGTGTGGTGATCAGTAACTTTATGTCCATATGTTGAATACAATTTGCTTTAAACCTGCAATTACACATTGTGAATGTCTGGAACTGATCACAATTCCTTCTTCTAGAATATAT
Source organism: Narthecium ossifragum (assembly GCA_963920575.1). Lineage (NCBI taxonomy): Eukaryota > Viridiplantae > Streptophyta > Magnoliopsida > Dioscoreales > Nartheciaceae > Narthecium > Narthecium ossifragum. The sequence continues at coordinate 5,077,579 of OY986963.1, read as the reverse complement.
GATTTGGAGAACTGGTAAACTTCTCCGGGCTTGTCTTTTTACAATTGCTTCTGTGCCTCCATACTGTTTCAACTTCTTGTTGCATGGTTTATGGAAACTAGAGTATCGGCATTGCCATTAAAGATTTGGAGGATTAGCAAGCTTCTTCAGGCTTGTCTTTTTACAATCACTTCCATGCCTCTGTACTTATTTAACCTTTGGTTATACAGTTTACGGATTCTGAGAGTTATCAGTATTGCCATTGAAGATTTTGTAAGTCTCAACTTCGAGAATTCAGGGAGGTATTGCCATCCGCCAAGGAGATGAGGAAGTCTTCGGTTCATTGGATGACTTTATGTGAAGCTGCTGATAAATTAATCGTCTGATATATGCATCTTATAATCCCATGCATCATACGATTCCATCAACCAAACGCCCCTTCCCATGCATCATACGATTTCATCAACCAAACGCCCCTGCCCTAAGGGGGTGGCTGGAAGTGTGTGCCCACTAGCAGTGAAGTTTATTTTGTCAAGAGATGCATGCATGGGTTTGAAAGAGCCGCTTTCGAGGAAGCCAACTTTCCTTAGCTGTGATGTGCACCTTGACAACTTGCTGGTAAGGAGCTATTACATGGAGGAGGATGGGATGGGATGGGATGGGGATAAGATAAGTGATAGTTTTTTTCCACCCACTATAATAACAGAGAAAATCTCGAGCACTAGATTGATGGGTCATGATGTGACAATAGGATAGACTATAATACAAATATTAATAAAATACATCTCATTCCTCTCGGCTTAAGCTTCTAAGACTAGTGGCATTCAAAAACAGCGTTAGGATTCCAACAATCACTGTAATTAAGAATTAAATCCAATTCTATTCTCGCCCTTTCGCTAGAGTGCATGCATGTAAATGTATCAAAGTCTTCAAAAGTATGTTCCTTCCTGGCATGAGCCCCCCCCGGGTATTCGACTCCTCCTATGTCACCTTCAAAGACTCTGGACAAAACCAGTCGATTTAGCACATTTTTTGTTTCTCATGGAACATATATAAGATAAGATAGAGACGGTAGCTTCCTGCATTAGACTCCTCCATGGACAATGGATTTCTATAAAAAAGAAGAAGAAAGCTCTGATGGGGGAGAAGATGCTGCAGCTGCTGCAGAGATGAAAACACTGAGATGGGCTATTGGATTGCTGCTGTTGTTAACCGCCGCCGGCCTTGTGCTGTTTCTAAGCTGGCTTCTAAAGTACCACAAAGCAAATGAGCAGCTGTGGATGGTGCCTGTTGGTCTGGTGATGATAGGCACTCCTGTCATCGTCTGCTTCTCCTTCTTCTTGGCCGATGTCTGAGCGCTGCCGGCCTTGTTGATGGATACGTACGTTAGGATCGATCGTTTGCTTTATTGGTGACAAGAAGCTATGATCTTTTACTTGATCATCCTTTGAAGAGAAAGGCTCTGCTGGCTTGTGAATAAGGATTCAGGTGAGCTTGAGTTTTGTACGTAGAAATGGCAGCTAAATGGACTAACCATTCAGCAATTTTTCTTATGGTTTTTAGTAGCTAGTTTTAGTTTCCAAACAAATTAGGACGTTAGAGCAGTGAATTATATCGGAGGTCGACGGTTTATTATACATGAGAAGGCCTCTTATCAAAAGCATGAATTCCATTTACCTTACTCATTATATTATTTTTAATAAGGAATAGAATAAGATATATGTCAACTATATCTCAAGGAAACGTTACAATATATTTCAATAATGTATTTTCATATGATAAATACCAACAGCTACCATTTTCTATTTTGTATGATATGTACCTATAAGTATATTGAAAATTTTATAGAAAATTAAATATTTACTGTATGAAATATTTTACTTACTGTAATTACATGATGATAAAATAATAAATAAAAAAATAAGATTGGGGGATGCATATTTTACTGAGCAGGAGGACATTGCAAATTGAGAAACCGGGACGTAGGAAAGTAATATATTTTAAAATATTTTAGGACGTGTTTGGTCCCGTGGGTTCCACGAGATGGTATCCGCGGCTTGGTGGATTCCACGGATGTCGGTAAAACGGAATCCGCATCCGCCGTCAAACAGCGGAATGATCGGATGAGAACGGCGGACTCCACATATTCCATCCCATTTCATCATTTCATTTCATGATTCCGTCGCCCTGCCAAACACGCCCTCATTGGATATATTGGATATGAGAAAGGAAGCTGATTCAGATATTCTTTGTCTTTACAAAACTAGCCCTCAAGATATATATTTCGAGCATATGCCGGTAACCCGAATCTGCTAAAGATCACACCCGCTGTTCTCGACCATCAATTGCTGACGGTTGTAAGACTAAATTGTGGCACCAAATAACACGCCAAATCAGCGGCAAGTAAAAGCCAGCCTTACTAACGTCATGGTGGTGAAAACACCACACCATCCCTCACTTCGCACCCTAATTATTCCGGGTCTTTTTTAATCTAATATTTTTTACATGGTTATGACCATATTATGTTAAGCTATATTAATAATAAACTTATCCTCATTTAAAAATTTAATCTTTTGAGTCACGAGTCACGATCATTTTGGGGGTTAAAGCTTCTCTCTCTTACTAACCACTTATATTAATATTTTTTTATATAATAACATGTTATTGATATTATTTAATACACTACCCATAGGAAAATGTTTTTAAACGATTAGACTTATTGATGTGCTTTTAAAAATACATACAAATATTTTGATGAGGGTATAAAAATTTTTGCGTACGTAGTAATATTTTTTGTACGTGTTTGTTTTTTTACGTGCAAATATTTTTGTGAACCCATAAACATTTTTATATGCGTTTTTATGAGCGTATAAAAAATTTTGTACGCGTAGAAACATTTTCATGTGCGTACTGTATTAAATAATAATAATAAAAGATTAATATAAATGGGTCCACATGTCACGTGCCATATCATGATTGGTCTACATCATGCAAAATTTATTTTATTTTGTATTATTTTAATAATATATTAAATAAAATATTATTATATTAATATAAGTGGGTCCGTATGGGGATGCATTAATGTGTACGACCATGCCACGTCACCATGCTATGCCATGTGGTGACGTGATCTTTCTTCGCGTCCGCTGTAGGTGGAGGTCACGTTTACGTCGTTGGTGGCCACAGCGCCGATAAAAACACCATCAACACCGTCGAGCCATACGACCCGGTGGAGGACGAGCATACATCATTGCCGACGATGGCGGAGGAGCGGGCGTCTGCCGGAGATGGTAAATAAGCGGGTGTTGATAGGAGAGGGATTCATCAGTGGAGGCGTCGAACAGGACAGGTGGGGTGGTAATATTATACTTTATTATAATATATTTTTACTCTATTTTATGTAATAATATAATAGTATAAATTTTATAGGATTCAACGTACAAATACCGAAAACTTAACTTAATAGTGGAATAGAGAAAGATGGGTTAGCCAGTGTTTCAGAGATTGATTGAAACCAAAATTGGTTATGGGAGTGGTGCTAAGGTCGACAGCCAGCGTACGCTAACTCAAAAATAGAGCCGTTGAAAAGTTACTATAATACATATTTTATACACTTTACATACAAACATTAGAATTAACTTAATAGTTAATTCAAATATTATAATCTTAACCCACTCGCTTACTCACCATTATAATATTATATATTTTATATAATTTATAATTCTTATCCTTATCTCAAACTTAATCCACGAACTTATTCATGTTTTTGAACTAAACACCAAAAGTAAGTTAACCTTATCCCCCATAAGCTATTCTTATTTTTTTACCCCTGACCCCTTGACATGAATCAAACGGGGCTCGATGATTCAGAGTCCTTCTCACCGTGTTCAACTTTTGGGTGCTTTTTAGCGTCGTTCTAAAGCATAATTTGTGAAACATTATTTCTAAGACACCACCGTCACACCGACGCCTAACAAAGCAAACTCAAAGACATTTCTCATCCTCACTCTTTGTTTTTTTTCCGATCATCTCTCTTAAACACCCCGTTGATCACCATATCCAAATACAAATACAAATCACCAGCAAAATAGTTCTTAATTAGTTTTAGCTAGTTTAGTGACCAATCCGATACCCAACAAAGATTCATTGTTTTTCTCCATGGATTCCGAGCACCAGAAACTCCCGGCGGCTCAGAAAGTTGGCTCGGCAGCGGAGACCAAGGCATCGGCTGCGGCGACCGCCTTCCTGCTTCTGGTGAGCGTCGCCGGCGGCGCGATGTTGGTTTGGTGGGCGCTGGTTTTCCACCCCTCCAACGAGCAGCTCCGGATGGTTCCAATTGGCCTGGTTGTCTTGGGCACTCCCGTCATTACATGGCTCTCCCTGTTTGCCTCTGAATTCTGCCGGCGGCTCGACTTCCTCTGTCTGTGGAGCAAGAACTCCACGCCGGCTTCGTCGGCGGCGCCGGTGACGCCGACGAAGCCGGCTGCTGGCCCAACTGGCTCATCAGTTGACCCTGAAAGATGATTAATTGCAGAGGAGATCGGCAATTACCCAAAACGTGGAGGTGACATCGCCATTGCTTGATAAAATTCCATATTTTGATCCATTTTGTTTCCCCTTTTGTTGATAGAATATATATCGAGCTGCTTAATTTAGTTTGTAAAATTCTGTTGTAATATCCATTTATAACCGTTTTCTGTGGGGTTTTATCGTTAGTAACTGTAAATCAAGAAATTTTAAAGTGCACCTATTTAGTACCTTGGCTACTCCCATGTTGTTGTCCTTGTCTTAAGTAGTTGAGTCTGTGACTCTCGAGTCAAAACAAGTAATGTGAGCAATGTGGTGGGCTCTAAACTATCTTAAAATGCTAATTAATCATCGATTCGGTGTAGGTGATATCATACATATGGAGATTAGCCGGATTCCATCCCAAACCTCATCCAAGTTCAATGGAAATTTTCTCTTTGCATTCTTTTTTAATTAATGGAGCACAAAGACTATGTAAGGATTACAAACGAGAGCTAAGAAGGAACATAAAATATTAGGAAGGGTTCCAAAAGCAAAGATCCATGAGCGAGACCACTCGTAGATTCTACCAAGACCCGCCGGTACGTGCACCTCACACACTGGCCATGTATCTATAGTAGTAACACAAAGAAGGGTGCGGCTATCCGCACAACACTTTAGACTCTCCACTAAATATTTTTTTTGTAAAAATAAAAAACAAAAATTCTAAACTACCCTCACCATCTACCTCCCCCACCCCACCACTCCGGCAGCCACTGCCGGCCCTCTATCACCTATCCACCCCGGCGGTGGCCCCTCCACCACCTCTTCACGCCGGCAGCCACTGTCGACCTTCCACCATCTCTCCACCACGGCAGCCGTCGCCAGCCGCGGGAGAGAGAGAAGGAGAGAGAGAGAGAGAGAGAGAGAGAGAGAGAGAAGGAGAGAGAAGGAAGAGGGAGGTCGGCCGGCCATGGGAGAGAGAGGGAGGAAGAGGGAGGCCGGCGGGCGCGGGGGAGAGAAAAGGAGAGAGAGAGGGGGAAGAGAGGGAGGACGGCGGCCGCGGGGGAGAGAGAAGGTGAGAGAGAGGGGGGGGAGATGGAGGCCGGCTGGCTGCGGGGGAGAGAGAAGGCGATAGAGAGGGAGGCTGGCCGGCCGCGGGAGAGAGAGAACGCGAGAGGGAGGGAGGGCGGCCGGCCGCGAGAGAGAGAGAGAGGGGGCCACGGGAGAGAGAGGGAGGGAGGTCGCCGGGAGAGAGAGACCGCGGGAGAGAGGCCAGCGAGAGAGAGGGAGGGAGGCGTGGGAGAGAGAGAGGGTGCAGGCGAGAGAGAGGCCGGAGGAGAGAGAGAGGCCGCCGGAGAGAGGTTGCCGAAGAGAGGCCGCGGGAGAGAGAGGCCGCCGGAGCCGGGAGAGAGATCGCCGGGAGTGAGGCATCGGGAGAGAGGGAGAGGGGTATAGTGGGGTTTTTATATTTTATTTTTACAAAAAATATTTTTTATAGTGCGGAGAGTTAGAGTGTTGTGTGTATAGCCGCACCCTCACGAAAAAACTACCAACTGTATATATAAATAGTCCCAAATCCAAGAGGTGCTTGTAACTGTCCACTGGACGTCAACACCATGGAACCAGACCATTCGAAAACACTCGCCTATTAGCTAGTTTGATTAGTCAAAGCTCCCGGGCAATGTCATATTACAAGCTAAAAAAATACACCTAAACAAGAATAGGAGCCGGGGAAGGTACCAAACAAGGATAGCTATTGATGAATCGGTGGTTGTAGGCTATGTTTTGGAAATAGAGATGAAGACGATCCATGTGGCGTTGAGGCTGAGAGCGGCGTGTGGAGAATGGAGAATGGTGATCGAGTCAGATTTTTATGTTTCGGTGGATATTCTGAACGGCACGAGATTGTGGCCGAATGAGGTTGCGGGCCTGGCTTGAGATATTTGGTCACTGATCTTTCGATTCGAGTTCGTCTTGTTTCTACATGTCCCTCGGAGTTGTGTGGCACATACCGATTCAGTGGCTCGTTGGTGTCGTGTCCATGGCACCTCCTTTGACTGGGTTAGTGTTAAAAATTCCGGCAGGGATCACACCACGATGAGAGAGCACCAAAATAGAACTAGGAGGAGAGACACCAGATTTAACGTGGAAAACCTTCCGGCAAATCACCGCAAAGGAAAAACCACGGGAAGAGAGAAAACTTCAATATATGAGGAGATTTACAAGACTCAATCTCTCAACTCTCACATATAAATCTCTCTCAACCCTCCCAAATACATTCACTCAAGAATGCCCTTGCTTTCTATCAAACCCCTTTGCTTTCTCTCAAACCCTCTTGCTTTCTCTCAAACCCTCTTGCTTTCTCTCAAGCCCTAAGACCTCTCTCTAGGCCTCCAAGATGAGAACCCTCGTTCTACATTAAGGTTACACCCTAAGCCCTATTTATATCCACTAATTAACCCACACTCGGATTAATCTGGGCCCTTAAATCTTTCCCAGATTCCGCAAAGGATCGATCTTCTTGAATGAAAGGATCGATCCTTTCATTCCGTAGAAAAGACCGCCCCGAAGAGGATCGATCCTTTTGAGGGTAAGGATCGATCATCCAAAACACGCTCCCTGTCATGGAAAAAATCGCTTGGGAGGATCGATCCTTATAGAGCAGAGGATCGATCCTTTCCATCCCAGCTTTCTGTCGTGGGAAGAGGATCGATCCTTTGTTTCCTGCACCTTTGTTTTTCCAGCATCGCGCGTCCTCGTCGCTTCTCGTCGACGTCTCTTGTCAATATCTCTCATGGGGAGGGATTTTCCCAACAAGGGAGGTGGTCCTTGTTAGTTGCTATTAAATATAATTGCAGTAGTGATAACCATTTGGCTCAACTCATCAAAAAAAAAAACAAGGATAGCTATCATGCTATGGAGAGTCGTGCGAGTACTATTTAAATGGGAAGAAGAGGTGGTCTGGACGGGTCCTATCTGGGTGGGGGCAGCTGCGACGAAGCCGCTGGTTTAGGAAAGGCGTTGTTGCATCCTCGTGCATTTCTAGAGGGATGGATTTATCTTCTAGGGAAAATTATCATTTTTATCCCTTAAAGTTTCATCAAAATAACGTTCAAGTTTTAATCTTTTTTAAGTTTCAATTGGGTCCCTACAGTCTCTTTTTCATCATAATATGGGACATCTGCTTGACGTCGTTAAAAATAGAGACGACATACGAAGCTAAAAATATCAGACAACATCCATCACGTGTGGTCACGTGACTCTCCAGCCGTTAAAAATAGAGACAGCGTCAGACAGATGTCCCACATTGTGACGAAAATGAGACTGTGTGAATCCAATTGAAACTTAAAAAAGATTAGAAAGTTAAACGTTACTTTGATGAAACTTAAGAGATGAAAATTATAATTTTCCCTATCTTCTGATAGTGGGAGAACACTAATTATTGTAAAAAATATAAGTGAATATTTATTGAAATTTTTTGAAAAGGAATTAGAAAGAAGAAATATTCAGAGAATAAGAATGTACGTAAAGTAAAGCTTTTCTGT
>OY986963.1:5032018-5069346 GCA_963920575.1 Narthecium ossifragum | reverse complement strand
AGATGGTGGCACTATTTCACACATTGTCCTAATAGCGACTAGCCCTTTCTAGTCAAAATTCAAGTAATATTTTAGTTGTCGAATTTTGCTCAATGCCATATGTAGTGTTTGGATATACCCAGATCCACAGGGCTTCTATATACAGCGTGCCCATATATGTTGGAGAAAATCTAGTGAAGAAAAGAAAGATTGGAGGCTTTGAGGCGTATCTTAAAGACACTGTCTTTAAGGCGTTATTCGCTCCCTATAAAGTTTGCTACCGGGAAAATCGCGAACCGCCTCCAGGATACAACAAAGCCTGAGCCTTCAAACAGCAATCCTTGAAGACCCCCTTTAAGAATTTCTCGGTGAAATTAGTATGGTAACAGAAAGTTTGAGAGAGAAGAAGAGAACAAAAACGTGAATTAATTTCCAGCAGGATCTCAGCGGTATTTATAGACTATGAACCGAAGGCTTCGTTCAGAGTAAGCGACTCTCACAAAGAAACGCGATAATTCAAAAGCAATGCGACTTTTAATAAGATTGCGTCTTTTGAATTGCTGACCGTCCGCCTCTTCAAACCCACGGACCGTTTGAAGCACAGTAACAAAGCCTAAGCATTTTTGTCTTTATTCACATCAATCCACAGCATTTGTCCTTATCCATATTAATCAATTCACTTAATATATATAAGCTATATCTATTTATATACTAAAGTATATATCTAACAATCCCCCACTTAGCTTATAATATTAAGTGCTCTGTCACACACTAATAGCTTTATGCATAGATGAAGGTATCTCACGATTTAAACCTTCTCTTAGTGTAAGTATCTCAAAGTCTTAATAAAATCAATGGTGGCCTAGGCTTAAACCAAGATTCTTTATTTTAAAACCGGAAATACCACACACATAATGCTATTTAATTCTGTGAGAAATTCACGAAAATATTCTTAGCACTATTATGGCCATGTGCTACATCCTGGATTCATGAACATTTACAAAAGTAATATCCTAACTTTTGTTAGAAGCGGCACCACCCCTAATGTTCATATAGGTGAAGTCCTTTACATGCCACTGTTGCCTATGACAAATTAATAACTTCATTAAGAGTATAAATACTCACCCTTTCAAATGCAACATTTTAAGCACTTTCCTTTGGAATGGTAATAAAGAAATTAAGTGCTGCATGATCACTTATCAACAACTTGTTTTGCCCTTTAAACCTCTTGGCTAGTTGTTTGCTAGTAAGAGGTGGGGTTTCTATTGTTGGTGATCTTTTAAATGGTTTTGAGACCCATTCCCGCATATGTGAGTTTTACCATATCTCTCGAGAGTCCTTTAGTAAAAGTATCTGCTAAGTTTTTACTAGACCTCACATATGTTATGACTATAATGCCATCTGACACCAATTGCTTGATGTACTCATGTCGTAGGCCAATATGTCTAGACTTTCCATTATAAATCTTATTATATGCTCTAGACATTGTAGCCTCACTATCACAGTGCAAAGATATGGCTGACATTGGTTGTGGCCACAACTCTATATCCAGTACTAGATTCCTTAGCCATTCTGCTTCTTTGCCAGCTGCTGCAAGAGCTATAAATTCAGCTTCCATGGTGGAATGCGCAATGCAAGTTTGTTTCTTGGATGCCCAAGAGACAGCACCCCCACCAAGAGTAAATATCCACCCAGATGTGGATTTACTATCATACTCACTGGTTATCCAACTAGCATCACTATATCCCTCTAATACAACAGGAAAGCTATTATAACATAATTCTAAATTAATAGTTCTTTTAAGATAACCAAGAACCCTTCCAATAGCTTTCCAATGTTCTGCACTAGGATTTCCTGTATACCTAGACAACTTACAAATTGCAAATGCTATGTCTGGCCTAGTGCAATGCATAGCATACATTAAGCTTCCTATTGCACTAGCATACTCAAGTTGAGCAATTGCTCTCCCAGAATTTCCTTGCAGTTTCACCGAAGAGTCATATGGAGTACTTGCCTCCTTAAACCCCAAATACTTAAACTTCATAAGTATTTTATCAACATAGTGAGATTGGGATAATGTAAAACCCCCACTATTTCTCTTAACTTTAATACCTAAGATAGTATCTACTTCATTCAAATCTTTCATTTTGAAACATGAGGTTAGATACTTCTTAGTTTCAATAACACCTTTCATGTTAGTTCCAAATATGAGCATATCATCCACATACAAACAAATAACTACCCCATATTCACTTATAAATTTTGAATATAAGCATTTATCAGCATTATTATGTCTAAATCCATTATCAAATATAGCAGAGTCAAATTTTTCATGCCACTGCTTGGGTGCTTGCTTCAGTCCATAGAAAGACTTAATTAATTTACAAACTTTCTTTTCATTCCCTGGCATAATAAATCCTTCGGGTTGTTCCATATACACCTCTTGATCGAGATCCCCATTAAGAAATGCAGTCTTAACATCCATTTGATGTACAAATAAATTGTGAATTGATGCTAATGCTAATAGCACTCTTATGGAACTTATTCTTGCTACTGGTGCATATGTATCGAAGTAGTCAATACCTTCTTTTTGCTTAAACCCTTTAGCTACTAGCCTAGCTTTAAAGGTTTGAATAGATCCATCAGTATTGTATTTTCTCCTAAATACCCATTTACACCCAATAGGCTTGGAACCTTCAGGCAAATCAACTAAGACCCAAGTATTATTAGACATTATAGAATCCATTTCATTATCTACAGCTTCTTTCCAGAATGCAACATCTCTAGAGCTCATGGCTTCACTAAATGTCTTTGGGTCTTGTTCTACATTTAACAATATGGGTATTTTATTTAGAACTGTTGCTCTGTTTCCTTCAACCAAAAATACAATAGCTTGAGATGAAACAAAATCTGATCCTAGATCTTTTTCTTTTCTTACCCTTTTACTTCTTCTAGGCTCAGACAAAACATTTGTTGGATTTTTCCTAAGACTAGAAGATGGAGCGGAAACTATAACCGGTTGTTGTGAATATTCTATATCATTCATGGAATCATTACAGAATTTGTATTCAAAGAAATCAACATCCCTAGATTCCACTATGATATTAGAATCCAAATCTAGCAACCTATAAGCCTTAGAGTTCTCTGCATAACCGACTAAGATACTCTTAAGAGCTCTAGGTCCTAGTTTTGTTCTTTTAGGATCGGTTATCCTATAATATGCCAAACAACCCCATACCTTCAAGTAACTCAAATTTGGTTTTCTTCCTTTCCATAATTCATATGGAGAAATCTTTGATTTCATAGAAGGTATTCTATTATGTAAGTAACAAGCAATTAACAATGCTTCGCCCCATAAATTTAGAGGAACCTTAGCATTTAAAACCATAGCATTTACCATCTCTACTAATGTCCTATTTTTCCTTTCTGCAAGTCCATTTTGCTGCGGTGTATATGGCGCACTAGTTTGGTGTAAAATGCCATTTTCTTCGCAATAAGAGGAAAATTCATTTGAGAAATATTCTCCACCTCTATCACTACGAAGTACTTTTATTTTCTTATCTGTTTGGTTCTCAACAATGGACTTGTAGGATTTAAACATGTCAAAGGCTTCATCTTTATGTTTCATTAAATAAACATAAGTATACCTAGAGTAGTCATCAATAAAAGTAATAAAATATCTATTACCTCCTCTAGTCAACATGCCATTTAATTCACATATGTCAGAATGAACTAATTCTAATATATTAGATATCCTATCTGCTTTAGGAAAAGGCTTCTTAGTCATTTTAGCTCGAACGCATATTTCACATTTATCATTGTTATGATGTGCAAACGAAATATAATCATTCTCAGACATGAATCGCAAAGATTTGAAATTTAAATGTGCTAAACAAGCATGCCATAGATCAGATGACTCAACAATATAAGTAGAATTGGAATTTTTATTGATACTTAGTTTGAACATCCCATCACAAGAGTATCCTTTCCCTACAAATACACCATTCTTAGACAAGATCAACTTGTCAGACTCAAGTACAACTTTAAAGCCTTTGGCACATAACAAATTTGCAGAAATTAAATTCTTGCGAATTTCCGGGACATGCATAACATTAAGAAGTGTTAACTTCTTTCCCGAGGTAAATTGAAGTTCAATATTTCCTTTTCCAATGACCTTTGCCGAATTAGAATTTCCCATCAATACCTCATGTCCTTCTACAGCCTCTTCATAGTCCTTGAATTGAGACTTATCTTTGCAAATGTGAACCGTTGCTCCAGAATCATACCACCAATCGGATGAATTAACAGCACCAACCATATGCAATTCTGTTATCATCCCGATCTGTAACTTATTCAATTTTTCAGTGACCATTGCCACTAATTCACCACTTTGTTCTTGAATAACATTGGCAGCAACATCACTCTTTTGCTTCTTTTGAATTCTGCAATCTCTTTTAAAATGACCTTTCTTACTGCAACCATAACAAGTTTTGTTTTTCTTGTTGTTGCTCGAGTTGGCATAATCATCTGAATGCTTTCTCTTTCCTCCAGTTTTCTTTTGAAAGTTCTTATTCTCATCAACATAATTTACTCTAGAGCCCGGCTGTATTACCAGTCGCTTATCTAGAATTCGAGTTTCCTCTTCAATTCGTAGATGTTTCATAAGTTGCTCTAAAGTAAAATCCTCAGTTGAATGCAATAATTTCTTCCTGTAATCATTCCAAGTAGTAGGAAGTTTTGCTATGATAGCCCCTACTTGTAACGATTCTGGAACTATTACTTTCAAATCATGGAGTTTGGATACTAGGATTTGCAGTTCATGAACTTGATCCATAATTGAAATATTGTCATGCATTGAAAATTCAAAATATGTTAAGCAGCAGTCGCTGAAGCACTTCTTAAAGTACTTATCTTTGCTAAACAATACGCATTGACTTTTAGAAAAGAGAACTTTGGATTAGTGGCAGGATGACTTTGGCTCGTCAAACACGGTCCGCGTATAAAATTACAATTTTAAAATTACAATTTTAAAATTACCAATAGTATTGTGCTTAAAACGCGTGCATAAGATAAGAGATAAAGGCTAAAATCAGATATTTTGGAGCTTGGTGGTGCCCATATATATATAATAGGTGGGCAGGTGGCACCGGCAACCACTCATCTTCATTGCCCTCTCTCCCCTCCTTTTCATGTGACTAAGCTGTTATGTGTCACCCTCTTTTTATGACTCAGCTATCATATATAAAAAAATAAATTAATTAAATTATAATTTATAAAAACTGATCTTATATAATAGATATAGTTATATAGATAGATATATATATAAACCCATTCGTCATGTAACATCTACATATATGTGGCCAATCACGTTTGGAAATAACGTGTAGCCTCTGATCACTGGCTAGTGGCAGTCCGGGTGAAGCATATTTTGAGTCGACCCATGAGACCTTATGAGCCACATTCAGAACATTCGTTGATATATGTATGGCGTGGAGGAGACGATTGAGGCTGCTTCAATCTGGAGCCACCAGTTGAGCATATATATAGGTATAGTGATCGATCACAGGACTCCACCTCGTCTAATAAGCTTGTATCCGTACGTCTGGAACATGGATATACTTTATGGATGGATAGCTACGGTCGATGAGGACGAGAGAGAGAGAGAGAGAGAGAGATCGATCTGTAACCGTAACCAAGGAAGCTGCTGGGAAAGAGCATGCAGGAGAGCTGAGACAGTGACTGGAACTATTGGAGGTTTGCAATCAATGCATGTTGTTGGTTTCAGTACGGAATTACGGCTTTCACGATATGGTAGATCGATTATAAAAAAAACACAATAATATAAATAAATTTACATATTTTGCTTGGGTCTGATAATCCCACTAATAAGAACGATTTACATATTAAACTTATTTTGTTCTTAATTTTACAACGATTATTTTTGTGTTTTTTTTACAAGACATGGAATTCTTACATAACCAATATACTAGTATTTAATATATATTCATTCAGTAGATGTCATTGTACAAAAATGAGCCAAAATTAATTTTTTTTTCTTTCAGATGGGCACAATTAATGTTATCTTACGCTGTTTGACGTACAGGTGCACATTGTGAAAGCTATTGGATGACGACTACTAACTAGCACACGCTTGGTAATTAAGACTTATTATTATATATGCTATGTGACAGTGTGAGATAGGTATTTGCCATCCTTCAGGCCGGTTTGGTATATGGGTTTAAAAAAAATAGGATTAAGGAAAAATATGATTAGAAAAAGTGATGTTAAGAAATGAGGATAAGAAAAAGTAGAGTGATGGTGGTAGATTAAATGAGAATAAATTAATAATGATTACTTTTTGTGTTTAGGAATAGGAATGAGATTAAGAGGGGCTCCTTAACTCCATACCAAAGAGGGGTCGAGACCTTGACCAACCATCTCCACTTGTACTTGGCCAATCAATTAAAAACTAAAAATAAATGGTACCGGTGGACAAAAAATATTGAAATCCTCATGCTTAAAAAGTAACAAAGAATTCGAAAATAATGATAGTCTGAAGAGGCCATTCCCCTGTTACAACTAAAATACTGAGCTGAGTAACATGATATCCCAAATAACAATCCAAGATCACAACAGAGATATATGCATTCGAGTTTGAACTATTTAATCAACGTTTTCAAAACATAAAAATCGCTAAATTAATTTCTAACAGCACTATTTTATATTTCTTTAAAATAAATACTTACTCTCGTTATATCTTCAATCTCATCTAGAGTAGGGATATAAAGTAGATTACTCACAAAATGGGCTTCATAATGGCATGTGATTTCCCTCATAATGGTAGCAAAGCATGGAACAAAGAGGGGTTAGGTGTGCATCAAGGAAGGTATAACACTTGCAGTAGTTTTCATATATATATATATATAGGACAGTAGAAAATTAAGGACATAGTTGAAGACAAACATGAGGTTGGGCTATGTGAGCTCTTAGGATGTGTTTGATTGGGCATTATTGGGTGATGCATGTTCTACCTAATAGAGTAATAAATGCAATCATGTGTTTAGTTGGTGAGGTGTATCAACCCATTCACCCTTATAAATACTAAGTAGATGATGCATCGGCCCATACACTCATTTATTTACATTAACAGAAATTGATAAATTGACTATTTCTTCCGATGCATGCATTACGTGATACATCCAATCCAACATACCCCTAGCATCATCTATTCTAAGTGACGAATAATAATAATAACATTGGCCATTAAAGAAGGGCATGTTTCAACCATAGTCATTTTGAATTTGAAACCTTTGGCTATGTGGAGCTCAACCTCTGCCTTTCCATGAACACGGTAACAAATGAAGAGTTTTTACAAGATTGAAAAACTTCTACTTTTACAAACAAAATAAATAAGCAGAGCAGTAGCCAAAATTTCAAAAAACTTCGTTAGTAAGTAATTAATTAAAGAAACTAATCATTAGCCGGTAGAAGAAGAACACACGGAAAAGGGTGCCTCTCGGTCTCGGGTGGGTCAGAGACACGGATTTGGCACCGCCCCGCTGGAAAATGACTATCCACGTGGCTAGTTTTGATTGGAGAATTGTGGTGGGGTCCTTTGGGATCTCCGGATGATCCCCCCACCCATGGCCAGGGCCCCACGCCATGTGGTATTTATACCAATCATTGAACGCTGTTGGCCCTCCCTCATCTCTCGCTCCGTGCCGCGCAACCATTCCTTTCACTTTCTCTGTTTGTTCTCGTTCTTATCTTCTCGTCGGAGGTCGGCGGCGGCGGTGGTGGTGGTGGAGAGAGAGAGAGTGAGATGGAGAGGATGAACGGAGGAGGGGTGCCGAGGGGGAAAACGCGGGTGGGGAAGTACGAGATAGGGAAGACGCTGGGGGAGGGCACCTTCGCCAAGGTCAAGTTTGCTCGCGACGTCGAGACTGGGGATACTGTCGCCATCAAAATCCTCGACAAGGATCAGGTCCTTAAACACAAGATGGTCGAGCAGGTCCCTTCTCTATCGATATCCTGATTACGTTTATTAGCTTGATAGGTGTGTTTATTGCGGTGGATTTCCATGTTTTTGTGGCATTTCCCATTGCGCCCGCTGATTTCGTTGTTTCTGGGGGGAATATGAGTGGGATTGGATATGATTTTGATAGGACCTCTCGAGTAGGATTGGATTTGGACCTCTAATGCGCGCATGAGAAAGAGGAATGCGCTCTTGAGCTCTTGAGCTTTGAGTTTTTTTTTTTTTTTTTTTTTTTGGGTTCTACAAGTTTCCTCTTTTGGCTCTTTTTGTTAAATGTTTGGCGAAAAGTGACTACCAATGGTCTGACAACCTAAAAGTGGCAAGAAACTAATTTAAATGAGGTAAATATTTATTCTTCCCTGAGTTCCAGTGGATCAGTGGATAGGTGTATGTGCATTGGTTGTTATAGCTATTTTTTTGTAATTTCGTCTGAAGACTCTGAACTAAAAGGAACTCTGTTCTTTCTATTATGTTTACGATGGAAGAACTTCAAACTGGTATTGGTTTAAAGTTGTTTGATGTTAATTCAATGATGAAAGCTGCAAAATGGTTGCTTCGTGGATTTTGGATACAGGGAGGTTTCCACTCTCTAGGCTGTCATGACAGGCACTGAATGGTGCTTGCAATAGCTAGGTCTATCTGGTCATGATAGATTTTTACTATGCAAATAGGTTAGACTCACTTACATTAATCACAAGATGAGATGTCAAATGCCGGGCTTCATTGGGATTGCAGCATGAGCATGTGGAGGGGAAGGTACTATGGGACTGGACTCGTCAATCCCTCCCTTTCACCGTATCAGAACTTTTCTTCGGCAAGACAGTAGGGAGCTTCTTCTTCAGGTCATCCTCAGAAACCAAAATGGATTTCTTAAGGTTTTGCTGGATCTCTTGTTTCGGATGAATATTTGTTACAATGGTCGTAGGATGCCAGCAAGCCAAGATGGTGGCAAATGAGTCAGTATTTTATGAATTTGGAATGGATGTTGTTTTAGATAGTTCATGCTCTAGTTACACTCACCAAGGTATAGAACAGAATGAAGTCCTTTTGGCCAGAGCCTACTTCTGTCAACGTGACATATAGACTTGCCTATGACTGCATAAACTTTCTGCTTCATTCAATTGATTTTTCACATAATTTTAATGTTATTCTTTGTTACGATGAGAGCATTTATTCTCTTGGTTTGCAGCATGATATGTTCTGCTCAACTGGATTTAACAAGAGCTATTTGTTACCCTCTGCCAGATCAAAAGAGAAATTTCTACCATGAAGCTGATCAAACATCCCAATGTCGTTCAGCTCCATGAGGTACTTTGTACCACATTCTCACCTATTACATGATAAATCAGGACACACTTGCCTTTACAGCTTATTTCTCAAATTTGCTTATTTTTATCAGGCACCTTGTGAAATCACAAAATACTGCCTAATCTAATTTATGTTGGAAATCCAGGTCCTGGCCAGCAAATCAAAGATATACATTGTTCTTGAATTTGTAAATGGCGGCGAGCTCTTTGACAAAATTGTAAGGTTTTTTCTGCTTAGGTCTTAGTTCTTGGTCATATTTCTGTTGTCAAAAATACGCATGCTTGCAACTAAAGTTTGTTGGTGAATGTCAACTCAATAACTCTTTGGCTTCTAGGTCAATAGTGGGAGGCTTAGAGAAGATGAAGCTAGAAAATACTTCCAACAGCTAATCAATGCTGTGGATTATTGTCATAGCAGAGGTGTTTATCACAGAGATTTGAAGGTTCAATAGAACTTGAGTTTTTCCTAGATGTAATGTCCAATACAGATAACCTTCTCTGTATGGAGGTAGTGCATTGAACTGGTATATCCTTGCTTTGTGCAGCCTGAAAATCTACTCCTAGATTCATATGGTGTTCTCAAAGTTTCTGATTTTGGCTTAAGCGCATTTGCTCCTCAGCTACGGGTAAGTAAAGTTTTCATCGTAAACTTTCCACCTGTGATGCTTGGTTTGATCTTCTCCAGCTGAACTGATCCAATTTGCAGAATCAATAATAATGAAGCTTCCTTACTGCTGCTTTAACGTTCATATGTTCATAAAAGCAGTCTTTCTGCTTCAATAGTATTTCGTGCTTCATAATTCAGTAGCTTTTAGGCTGGCTTGTATGGTTGGGCCCCCACTTGGATGCATTGAGTGGAGGGACAATGTTCTGCATCATTCTTTGTCGAATCTCCTTTGATATCTATTCATATCTCAGTAAAACCTGATAGGGTAATATTTCATAGCAAATTGAATACAAGATGTTATCATGTGTGAAAGATCTCTTACTTTTCACCAAACACTAAGAGACCCTTGCTTCTCTCCTCAAGTTGGAGAGCCTTGCTTCTCCTGAACCCTGTTGGAGACCCCTTGCTCCTCATAACCTGGTGGTGGGATTCGACTCTTTATAGACCAATATCTTGGTGAGAGATATCTTCACTTTTCCACGCAACACTTGGTGGGAGGCAACTACTCCACACTCACAAATCTTTGTCGGAAGTAACTTCTCCACAAATGCTTTGGTGACAACAAAGTATCTGAAATACAGAATGGCACTTGACTCTTCGGAAAACACAAAACACTCTTGAAAACATAAGGACTCTTAGGAACCTGCAGTTAGACTCTTAGGAAACATGCATCCATTAATAGAGTCAAAGGCTTAAATTCCCACATATTCTACAATCCTAAGTTGTTTCTGTAGTCTTGTCATCTGTATTTTATTGCCTTTTCGTGGAAGAATGCTCTTTTGCTTGTATGTAGCAGCTTGGCAGACTAATTTGTTATTTTGCTTATGTTGTGACTTAGGAGGATGGATTACTACATACTGCATGTGGAACTCCAAATTATGTTGCCCCCGAGGTATGCATGATCATCCCTTCCTATAAATGGATTTTTCTTCGGACATCCAAATGTGTTGTATCGTGGATGATGTTTCATGCTGGAGATTTTTTGCCCTAGGTACTCCATGATAAAGGCTATGATGGTACAGCCGCTGATGTATGGTCTTGTGGGGTGATTCTTTTTGTCCTGATGGCTGGTTATTTGCCCTTTGACGAGCCAAACATCATGGCCTTGTATAAAAAAGTAAATGTAGCAATGTTTTAACTCTATTTCAGAGACTATGTAGTTGAAGAATGCTAAATGATCCTTTCAGTTAACTTCAATTGCAGATCAATAAAGCAGCTTTTACGTGTCCATCTTTTTTTTCTTCTGGTGCAAAGAACTTGATCAAACGTATTCTAGATCCTGATCCGAGTACTGTAAGTTGTTAAAATAGGATATTGTTTATTAAGTTTTGTTACGCAACTATCAATTTAGTTCTGTTCTTGTTGCTCTTTTCTAGCCCTAATGGTTTGACGTTGCTGTTTGAACTGGTTACAGCGCATCACAATCCCAGAAATATTAGAAAATGAATGGTTTAAGAAAGAGTATAGATCACTACATTTTGAGCAAAGTGAAGAAGTGAGCCTTGATGATGTTGATGCTGTTTTCAATGAGTCACAGGTAGGTTGAAATTGCTCTGATATTAGTAGTGGAAGTTACCTGAGTTGTCAAATACTTGAAATTATGTGGATAACTACTAATTTTAAGTTAGATTTTGCACATAAACATCTTTATGCGCTTAGCGGCTTGAAAACTATAGTTTTACAGATTTTTGTTAATTGTGGATTTGCTAATCTGATACCATGCTCTCATGGTGTCATGTCCTTGGCATGTTGAGAGTTTGTGAACACTTGTATGGTCGCGATTAATTGCAGCTCATCACTGATGTTAGTTGTTTCCATGTGCAGGAGCATCTAGTTACAGAAAAGAAGGAGAAGCCAGAATCGATGAACGCCTTTGCACTTATATCAAGATCACAAGGTTTCAATCTAGGGAACTTATTTGAAAAACAGACGGTGCGTTGCATAAGGTCCTCTGTAGTTGATACCTTTGCATGTTGATTGGAGACTGAATTTACATAAGGGAGCCGCTTTGGCTTGATCTTTGTTGTGCTTGGACAATATTGACTACTGTAGAGTTGCAAAAAATTGAAAAGAAGTAAATTAAATCATCTTAGTGAGATCATGTAGTTTTCCCCGTGAGAGGCAAGATAATAATGCTTTATGTTTCTACTCAAGTTCTTCAGCTTTTGAGTGACAGGGCCTTTTCAAGCGAGAAACACACTTCACCTCGCAGTACCCTCCCAATGAAATCATGTCTAAAATAGAGGAAGCTGCTAAGCCTCTAGGATTCAATGTGCGGAAGCAGAATTACAAGGTACGGACAAGTATTCTATTTGTTGCTTTTTTAATCTTTGTTTGGTCTGAACTATTCTTGTCTGGAAATTCATGGTTAATTGCTCGTTTTCAGATGAAGTTACAAGGTCACAAAACCGGGAGGAAGGGCCACCTATCTGTAGCTACCGAGGTAACGAGATGAGTTGCTCTAGTTTGAATTGCCCATCGAAAAAGCATACGGTAGAGGACATAGGTTAAATTAGGCTATTAAATGGACATAATTCTCACTCTCAAACCTGGTCATGGCATAGGTAATATGTTCTTTCAATTCAATGTTATGTTTTACAATGTTGTAAGACTCATGATAGCATGAGAAAGGCAAAAACTAACCAAGGCTTTCTACTAGAACAACTTTCATGGTGATCTATATGTTCAGTCAATCTCTACCTAGCACATAGGAACAATAACATGTGATCACAATCTGAAGGCCTGTAGAAAGACCATTGATAATGGCTTGAATAGTCACAATCCAAATAACTGACTTTCTCCAATAGTTCCTAAATTGTTTTATGCTTAGATGTTCTGCTCAAATGCCCAACTACTAAACATTCAATTGATTTTTATTTTGATTAATTTCATCAATTGTTGAAGTTAGTGCAAAGTCTTCCTGCAGTTATGCTTATTTTTGTGTTTGTGGTCGATAATAAACTCTATCCTCTTTCCGTTTTATGACCACTGTTGCATCTGTATTCTCTAACATCCTGCCCATTCTGTTGGCCATGTCCTCTATACCAAGTAGAGGTTCCGTAAAATAATGGAGCTTTGTAACGCCAATATTCAAATGTTCATCTTTGGACACAGTGAAATTCTAAGAAATCTTTAGGTATCCACATTATTTCATTCAGGTTTTTGAGGTTGCTCCATCTCTCCACGTGGTTGAGCTTCGTAAAACTGGTGGAGACACATTGGAGTTTCACAAGGCATGTCAACCATGAAGTCTAATTAAGTTTATCTCTAACATCTTCTTATGAAAGTTTAGTGTTCAACTACTGACTTGTTTGACATATCCTCTTCTATGGATTCTTTGCAGTTTTACAAGAACTTTTCTTCAGGTCTTAAAGATATTGTCTGGAAATCTGAAGCAACTACTGAAGAAACGAGATCATAATTGAAATCTCTCAGTTGTTCACGGTTACATTTAGGGAATCTTTGTTGCTTCTGTTTTTTTCTAATGGGAAGCTCCAGTCTACCGGTAATAAGAAGGCATTTGGCCGAGGTAACTGGCAGATATCTTCCTCTTATTATGTGACACAACTTTTTTTGTGGACGTGACTAGTGCAAAGGATCCATTAATAGACCTCTATCTGTAAGCATCTCATAACGATGATCTTGTTGGCAAGCTTGAATAGATTGAGCACCTAACAAGAATAAGGTATTAATTGTTATGAGTTATACCACCCAGTTATCTGGAGGGCACTTTTAGTACTCAACATGGTTCTGGTTTCTTCACTGACTGGATTAATCCTATGTAGTTATAAATCTGTTGAACATTTGAACATATCTTTTGATCTTTTGCATTCTAAGATCTAGTCTAAGGTTATAAAAGTGCCTGACTGGCATTTATTGTGCCTCTTTCAAAGCATTTTCTGAACAACTAATAATTCAACTGATGGTTATGATCGACATAGAAAGGGGTACTGAGAAGCTATTCAATGCTGTAAAGCTTTTGAAGCAATGCATTAAAGTGTAAGAAGAGGAAACCTTCTAACTTTTAGACTAACTTGGACTAACTTCCGGAAAAGAGCAACCCTGCTTAGGTTCTGGTGATTCTGGACCCCCCCAAATAAAAGAAGATAGTCATATATTTATCCCTCAAACTAATCACAAATGCACACTTAAGGAAGGCAGTGTGTTTTTTCTTGTAGCTTGTAACGAATGAGAGATGACTCTTCTGCAAGAAGTTTGGGGTCTGAATAATGAATGCAGGTGTGTATCTTGCATGTTAACTGCTGATAATAGGACTGAAACATCAAAACCAACAAAGGAATTAATCTAAAGCAGCTGGTAAGCACCAGTCTACAAGCCAAGCAGTTATGGGTGTGTTCTTCACTCAATGAAGAAGTTCCCAGCCACTTCGAGAAGGTCGCGACATGAAAGAATTAGAGATATATAGCTGTTGGTTAAGCACCAGTCTACAAGCCAATCAGCTATATATGGGTGTGTGCACCACCCATCAACAATAAGTTCCCAATCGTTTGAGACGATAGCGATGGGGAGAAATCAATTTGAAAGGTGTTGGTTAAGCACAAGTATACAAGCCATTTAGTTGTGGGTATGTGTCACTCAACAATAACATGTTCTCAGGGCTCCACCTATATGTGATGTCTGAGACGTAGTTGCAATTGGCAAATGCAAGTGATGTGATCTTTTCCCAGCTATCATTGAATAATATCATGCATGCATCTTAACGAGTATAATTGAAGCAATCATCATCATGGCTTGATCAAAGCGGCAAAAAAGAAAGTAGATACGTTTCAGAAGTGCACGGATCTTTATTCTTATTGTTTTACTATCAGAATTAGTCTTACAAGTCTTTTGATTTCTCAGAGTTTGCATAGTTTCTAGTTTTTTTTTTGATAAGTTGAGCCAAAGAGACTAAAACCTAGTTTCTAGTTGTAAGTCCAGTCTAGTTTCTTATTGTTGAGAAAGAGTTGAGTTTTTTCAGTAGTTAGTTGTCAATTATGTGCGTCACACGTCTCACCTATATACTTATTATCCATCATGTGCGCCTAACACGACTCACACATGATCTCTCTCCAACAATTGCCTCTCCTCCTCCCGCTTGTAGACAAATCTCAAGGAAGATTTCCCAGTCAGTCATTGCTCTCATAATCAATCAATCAATTGAAAAATGTTAGGCTTCTACTTCTTTGTATATATCGCTCTCAAACAGTCAAAAGCTAGTGATGATAGCTTCTGGAAACTAATAATACTATTCTTTTATTTTATTAGTTAAGCCTATTGAGCCTAGCTGTTAGCCCAAGATTGCTATATCCGTTCACTATACAGGTTTCTTCGTAAAAGTGCATGTACTTTTATCCTACAAGCTAAATTGGTGAAGTTGATGCATGTACTATACCAGTGGTGCAAATCTTGAGGGAATTAATAGTCTCTCACTAATCCATCAAGCTAGGAAAGTATGGCACGACTCTCTCTCTCTCTCTTGACAGATAAAGGAACCATTCCAGTAATGGTGAAAATGCAAAGTGCTTTTTTTTATGCTAGAAACTAGGAAGCAGCTTAATAACAATTCTAGAAAGCAGGAAACAAACTAACAGCATAAAAGATCTGTTTCATAAGATGAGGGATGTGGGTTTGTTGGTTTGTAACAACAGCTAAGTGGTCACGTGATTGACATCAAATTCACAGCTACAGGCTTTTCCGCGGCATCCTTGACTCTCTCTCTCTCTCATTTCCTGCCTGTGTTACTAACTCACTTTTATCCTACATACTAAGTTGATGCATAACAGATGCATACACCACATGATGAAAAAAAACAGTTAATACAGTGCATCTGTTGTGCACTCGTGAACATGTTAAAATATATTCAATAAAATTATATGAACACTAAAATTATATAAACATTATTTTAATTTCAATAAAGTCATTATATTATGACACATATATAAACAAAGAATCAAGGCCCATCAGTTGATTCAAAAGACCAACCAAACAACAACGATGCATTTATCCTCTGACCCATTTTTCAAATTATTGGACTAACTAAACAAATGTATCTATTGTCCGATCCCACGATCCAATTGAATCGGAAGTTCCACCAACCAAATAGCCCTCTCTCTCACACACATCAAAACTCCTGTTCCAGTTTTTTTGTTTTTTTGCTTAGTTGAGCCAAACTGTTGCATTACATCCAGCACCTACACTGCTATATTACATCAACCAAAAACCTCCTCAACAGCCCCCATCCGACCCGACGGATAAGATCACAAAAATAACACCCTAGACTCGCTTAAACTCTTGCTCCAGTTGAGCAATAGGCAACCATGCAAGTTTTCTCTTCCAAACCGGCCCAATCAAAACCGGCCCAATCAATTCAACATCCGACCAGATTGTCTCCACTACGCTGTCCTCTTCAGAGAAACACTACAGCTGTCCACTCGTACTTGCCATCAATAGCCACGGAGCCCCCCCCCCCCCCCCCCCCCCCCCTCTCTAGAAAGTAGAAACTTAGATGTTCTCAACCACCGCTTCGTTTCCTGAGCGGTTGGTTGCTCCGGTCAGCGGCTGGTAGCTGCGAGATCAGCATCTTCCAACTCCGGGGCCCATAGTTCTACAATAAATGAGAGCCAGAGTCGAGACTTTAATGTTTTAAACACAGCTTTGTTAGATTACTCGAATATGGATGTCTCTTTATAGCCAGGAGATTTAATACAACTGTGTGTAAATATATATATATCACTAGATTCCTCCAGCTATTTTTGATTGAATGAACCGTACCTGCCCCAATTCGATGCAATACACGTTATACAGCCTATAGATAATTGCACACCCACATAAAATCTAACAAACAAAACCACACAAACAAATTACTTTGGATAAAAACCAGTCTTTACTGGTCCCCGTGCCACGTATACTTCACATCTTGACAGGGTATCGCTGGATGCAGTCGGCCCAGGGGTTGCACCGGGTTTTGGCCCCTTTCAGCTCCTCAATGGCGGGGACATCCCTCAAGGCGAGCCAAACCGCGCTGTTGCATTTGAATCCCGACCCGAACCCAATCTGCCAGACTCGGTCGCCTTTCCCGACCCGACCCTTGGCCTCCGCGTACGCCAGCTCGTACCACAGCGAGCTGCTGCTCGTGTTGCCGAACCTGTGCAGCGTGCTGCGGGACGGCTCCATGTCGCGGTCCGTCAGGCCCAAGTTCTTGTGCACCTCGTCGAGCACCGCCCTCCCGCCGGCGTGCACGCAGAAGTGCTCGAACGCGCGCTTGAAGTCCGGTATGTACGGGCGCACCCCTTTGAGCCCCAGCGCGCGTCGCGCCACCAGGGTCATCAGGAACTTTAATTGCTCGCTGAGCGGCAGCACCAGGGGGCCTAAGGTCGTGATGTTGGTCTTCAGCGCGTCCCCGGCCA
Organism: Narthecium ossifragum; assembly: GCA_963920575.1. Classification (NCBI taxonomy): domain Eukaryota; kingdom Viridiplantae; phylum Streptophyta; class Magnoliopsida; order Dioscoreales; family Nartheciaceae; genus Narthecium; species Narthecium ossifragum. The sequence continues at coordinate 5,051,952 of OY986963.1, read as the reverse complement.
CCGCCATCAGCTCTCTGGCCAGGGACACGCCCACCACTCCAGCCTCGTCCTCGCGCTGGTAGACGCAGTTGAAGCAGCTGTCGTTCGCTCCCTTGTGGGTGCGCACCGTGTGCATCAGCTTGTACTTGGCCCTCCCCGCGTCGCGCCTTTTGTTCGAGAGCAGCACCGCGCCGGCGCCCATGCGGAAGATGCAGTTGGAGAGTAGCATGGATCGGTCGTTGCCGAAGTACCAGTTGAGGGTGACGTTCTCGGTGCTGAGCACGAGCGCGTAAGAGTCGGGGTTCGCCTGGAGGAGGTCCTTGGCGAGGTCGATGGAGATGAGCCCGGCGCTGCAGCCCATGCCGCCGAGGTTGTAGCTCTTGATGTCCTCCCGCATTTTGTACTTGTTAATGATCATGGACGCGAGGGATGGCGTCGGGTTGAACAAGCTGCAGTTGACGATGAGGATGCGCACGTCGCGTTTCGGGTCGATCCCGGTGCTGGCGAAGAGCGCATCGAGGCTGCCAAACATCACCAATTCCGCTTCGTTCCGGGCCTCCGCCATGCAGAGGCGGGGAGGCCGCGCCTGTATAGCGTCCGGGAGGTACGTCTCGTCGCCGAGCCCCGAGCGCGTGGTGATCTTCGTCTGGAAGTCCAGCGACTCCTTCGTGAACCCACCGGTGCTCTCCGTCATGTCCAAGAACCCCTCTTGGCTGATCTTGAGCCCGTCTTCGGCCTTGTAGCATGCGAAGTCAACGAGGTACACGGGGCGCGGCCTTTTCAAGTAGTAAGCCGTCAACAACGCCACAGCCACGGAGGTCGCGGTCAGCCCGTTGGCAAGGTCGACTGAGAACGTCGCGGGCATCACCAGCGACCGGGGATCCACATGCAGCAAGGCCGCAGCAGCCAAGGCTAGCACCGGCACCAGCAGGTACGACCAAGGTACGGTGGTCGAACGGAGGCCGAGTTTGACGTACTTGAGCTTCACCGACTGCAAGAAGTCCGGCAACGTCCGGCGTATCTTGATCACGATGGAGTCGTCGGAGCCCTTGAACGCCATCTCAGCGGTTAATCTCTCCTTCTCCATATCTAACCCCTGTCTTATCCTCACCTCCTCCTCCTCGCTATAAGAATTCTTCCTACAAGGAGCAGCTATGGTTTAGAAGTACTCGAAAGCCGCATGTGTATATATATATATATATAGGGGACACACACACACATATAAAAGCTATCGAAACGAAAGCGTGTGTTGCTTTCAGTTCAAACTACAAAGAACTAGAGCGATGTGTTCTAATAGTGCTCTACAAATGGTGGGGTATTCCTTAAATCTATGTAGTTAGCTATAGGAGAGGAGAGTACTGTTAACTGAGCGAGACAATTAACGTGTGGTAGGAGGTGAAAAGAGAGGGCTGCGGGGTCATAGGTGGATGGGTGGGACAGCTCGCCTATTAATGGGGGTGGTTTGGAGAGAGGAGAGGTGAGAGCGCTCAACCACCTCGATCTATTAGAAATCTTGGTGGTGGTGGAATTGCGAAGAATTAATAGCTCCAACGCCAACGCTAACGCTGGCAGCAGCGACGTAGGAGAGTACTCTACCACTTTGGAATGGGCCACCACCCCCTGCGAGGAGGGAGGATTAGTGGCTTCTGGCCGCTGTCTCTCTGGTTGCTCTCTCGTGCTGCTGGTTCATTAATTCCCCTTTCTAATTTATTGAGAGAGGTTGGACGAAAGCTCAAGCGTGGAATTCTGCTCCTCAACTTTGGAAACCGTACACAGGATCAGGATTTCGTGTTAAACATGACATCTGAAATCAAATTTCTCGTCTACTAATTTTGATTGCGTGATTAAAAAACAAGTCCACGCGGTCGTCTTGCTCAGTTCGTATCTTTTTCTACCAACTCCAGCTATTGAGCTAATTCTCTTAATTAAATCGAATACAACCCACCATTTCTGCATGTGGTGTGGCGGTTAATTAGACTTGTAAAAATCGAATTCTATTTAATTACCCATCCTGAGTTGAGTCAGGGTAAAAAAACTAGCTAATTAATCATAAGTGTGGAAAGAGAATGCTAATTAATCTCTGCTTACCTTCCATTGTCTCTTCCTGGCCAGATAGTGAAGAGGATATTAAGCAGGGGTCTGCACTTTGTTAGCTATCTATCTATTTATCCATAATGTTTGTTGATTGATTGAAATTAAGCATGATTTGACTGATTGGAGGTGAATTGCTCTGGCCATGGAGGATGTAATGCATGCTGGACCACCCACCATGATACGGATAGCAATCCGCCTTACCGGCACCATTTAATCGATCAAGATCAAGCATTGACCTCTAACTTGTACTGTCGATTCACACGAGCACAACACGTGGGAAATTAAGCACTCTCATGCATCTTCTAGTTAGTAGTGTACATACATAACTCCTACCTAAGCTAAAGTACGTTGGTCCATATACACACTGCATTCTTCATATCGTAGCTATCTTATTGCCTCCCAACATTAAAGAGCGCAACAAGGAAGATAAGGACTGGGTCTGACTTTAATTGTATCTAGTAAATGTCGTCTTAAAGGAAGGTAGTCCTGCAGATTATTGCTGCATCGATGAAAAGGTCAATGCTTGACATGAGGGACACCAACATCTGATCAAGTTGACAAATTACGGAATTCGTGTACCAATTCACATGACTTTGGCTTCACTTTTGGAAGCGCGTTGAGACAATATTGATAGCGATACCAATTGAATGGAATTAGCTAGATTCCCCGCCCATTGCGTATTTGCGTTAAGCAAGGGAGTAGGAATCTTCTGATATATATATATATATAATTATAGCCAAACAGTGGAAACTTTCTTCTGAAGCAAGGCCTCTAGAATAGGCGTAAATCCGAAGATCACACGGTCCATATATAATAGAATAGAACATGCACTTGGAACACTTTAAAGGCAGACTATTAGGCCACGTTTGTTTCGCGGGACAGGATATGGGTGGATATAATCTCCCGGGAGATTGTATCCCGGGATATATTCCCCCGGGAGATGGTGTGAGGGGTACTCTTCTCTCATGTTTGGTAAGACAAATGATAAGGTGGGAGAAGATTTAATCAAATATTTAAAGTTTTTTAGTTTTTAATCCAATGAATCTTATCTCATGGGATTATTTTATCCCATATACAAGGGATATGGAGTCCCTATTATCCCATGTCTAAAATCACACCAAACATGGAGTAAAATGGGGTCCACATGATTACTAATCTTATCCCACCTATAATACCACGAAACAAACGAGCCCTTAGTGCATTAACGAGGTAACAATGTTCGAAAATGGCAACTCTAGCTAGCAATCTTGAAGTCTCATCCATACTCATGGTGGAAGTGGTCACATTGTAGGAGGATGGTCGAAGCTCAACCAATCTTACAACTTTCACCCTTGACTAAGCATGCAATTATTTTATAATTAATTAATTACTTGAGTGCATATATAGTGCATGTAGTGGCTAATTAATCAGGCTAATTAATTGTGATTTTCCCGCCGTAAGGTCTTGGGGTTTGAATTCTCCGTGCGAGGACTGAGTGATTGCATGCGTATATTCGTCCTAAGTCAAGATAGGAGGCTGGCCTACTCTTTCTTTGTTTAAAAGATTGAAATTTTGTAGCTAATAAGTTATAGGAGCAGCTATAGTTCATGAATATCGATTGCAGTCTTCTCTTTGTTTTATCTGAGAGAGAAATAATTAGTTCCTAGCTACCAAGACTAAATAAAAGAGCGAGCTTCTTAATTCATCACCTTTATATAGACTAATTAAACAAACAAGTTCCATAATTTATAGAGTATATATATATGTTGCTCATATAAAATTTTTCTGCTCTTTTCAATCTGAAAATGTTTGACTAATTAATTTGAGATCGAAAGATGGTGATAATTATAACAAAAGTTCACAATCCAGATGTTATCATGTTCAAATTCAATATGTAATGTACTATTACTTCTTTACAAAGAAAACAACAGGTCTGTTCTAGGTATTAGTCTTTATTTATCTAGTCAAGAAAACCTCTGAACAGGCTTCCACGCATACAATTACATGCAGTTTAGTTCCAAATTGCGCCCTTTTCTATAGCCGCAAATGTACGTAGGTTGTTTTGTATTCAACTGGTTTGTACATTCAGCTGTGGAAACAACTCTTCCAATTAAGTAATCCTTAAAATGAATAGAAAACTTGTTAATTAGGATGTTATGTCATACCATGCATGCATATTTTCATAATAGATATAGCAAGAAAGAGGCCTCTTGGCCAATCCTTGGAACATATAAAATAAGTAGGTTGTTGTAGAATCTGTATCTCATATATATGCCAATATATTGTTGACTGCTTTATATATATATATATCCAAGGAAAGAAGACTGAAAGATTACAGATGCACCTAAATGACCACAACAACTCATGTTGGTCATCCCAGTTATCATCTGGTGATCTGACGAAGATCAGCTTGTGTAATAATATAAAGAGATGAATTGATCAGCTAGAGTTTCAGATCAAGGTGCATGCATGTATATACGCCAATCCAATCTTTCTGCTGAAAAATTCCGGAAGGAAGAACTAATCCAAACCAGACCAGCATGCATGCATGTGGGTGGTGATAAGATAACAGTCACAAGCAATCTATATACATATAATTCTTGAAGTAAGTCTTCATTGTTGAGCAAGTGCATGTTGATGACATCATCCGGTTCTTGCATAATCTAGTTTCGACAAGGGGTTGAACCGGTCTAGATTGAGATTGGATCATATAGATCTGGATAAGATCCAGTAAGGTATCCTAGGAAAGATCAAACTGGAAGTAGCTAGCATGCAGTTGGATTCAGAGCAGGTAGGTTACATATAAACATGGTGAGTTAAGGTTGATAATAAATTAATTAGCATCTTTGATTTGGTCAGCATAAAAATATTATGAGCTTAATTGCTGTACAAGGTTTCCTGGCAGTTGAAAGTCTGCACTTCTTAACGCGTGGCTTCCCACATAGCCATGATAGCTAGTAATTTTTTTTAGCTGTTTAGGATCCCTATACATCCGGGCCCTCCCTTGGTTTCTTGCAAAATAAGGCCCAAAGTCTCAAAATGTTGATCCGGGGTCCTAACATGGATGAAGTCATGCCGTGTCATAAATAATAAAAAATTTAATTTTTATCCACTTCTCCCTGTACTCCCCGATCTCTCTCACTCCTCTCTTTCTCTCTCTCTCAAGCTCATCCAAAGGAGAAGTTGGAGATAACAGAGAGACCAATGGCGACGGCGAAGAGATAGAGGTTGCCGAGGTGTCCCATGAAAATCTGATAGACAGGGAATGTTGAACACGATCAACACCGCGATGCATCAGAGCTTCTTCATCTCCCCCACAAACACCTCCAATTGTCCACAAACACCTTAACCATCAAGATATCCCGAAACTCCGTCGCATCTGCCTCAGCAGCCGACGAGTCCTCTTGTCGCACCACCAGCTTCGTCTCCGACTCCAACTCCTCCTTCCCCTCCATGGTCACCATTCTCGCCAAGTTGGGATCCAGGAAGGGGCCCTCCATCCCAATGATAGGCTTCTTTGGTCTTAGGTTTCGCTCTTTTTTTAGAATTCGCGTTTGGACGGTGGGGAGGAGAGGTAGGAGGACCTTGTCCTCTCTTATTTATTTAGCTAATTTTTTGGGTAGCCTGGCGAGCGCGACCTAAGCAGGTGTCATTGGTTTTTAGGATACTCTATGCTCATCATGTGTGAGAGAAGTTCGACATTTTTTTTCTCTTTTTTTATCAGATAAGCTAAGGCTAGGTTACAATTTTTTAGAATTATTTTGGGAAAAGTTATAGGGATCACAAGTGACCTATTATTTCATGCACATATGCGTGTTTATTCACTTGTTTTTTTTTATCAGTGTTGGCAATCCGCGCGACGTAACTTCGAGTATAAAGTTATACGCGGAGTATATATAAATAAACAAACACGAGAGTAAGGGTTATAAGCGGCGCTACTACAAGTATAAATGCTATACACGACATAACAGCGAGTATAAATGCTATGCGTGAAATTTATCACAATAAACGCGTGTAATGCAATACAAACACCAATGATGCACGAATATTTTGCACACACGAGTATAAACATCTCATCTACGCATATATTAGTAAGCTAACACTAAGTTGAAAATATGCACGTAAATTATAATATACGTGTTAAATTGACATACAAACGCGCGTAAAAGTTAGGAGTAAAAAATGCGTATAAAATGCATGCGTAAAATATGATATGCACGTAAGATTGAGACCCGAGAACATTACGACCATTTCCAAAGAGAAAACCAATCCACCGTCCCAATCCCAACATAAACCAACCACCAAATCCGTTACCAATGCGAAACCACACCCAAGCCCATCCGCCCGCCGCTCCCAGCGGCTCCGCCCCCGACCCTGGCGACGCTTCCGCCGGAACTCTCATCACGCCGCGTGGTGGAGATCATCTTCGGCTCTACTGCCTATCCCATCCTACGACTCCTGCTTCGTCGGCGACGGGAATGAGATGATGCAGTTCCTCTGCCACGTCTGGAGATGACGACGCCTGCCGCGACGTCAAGGCGGGTATCCGCATGTTCGCCGGCAGCGGTGGCGCAGGGGGTTCCCCATCGCTTACTTGTTGAAGACCTCCTCGTCAACCACCATGGAAATGTCGAGCAGAGGGTTCCCCATCCCAATGAGCATGACTTTGTACGCCATTGGAACGAGCTAGTGAGCATGTGAGAGAGCGAGTGAGAGAGAGAGAGGAAGGACATTGTTCTCTCACATCCCCAGTCGATCGGAGAATGGTGTTGCACATTGTGACGAGGAAGTGCGCAACGAAATGTAACTAGGTCCCCATTGTCACACAACTCTTGACTTGGGTTTGAGGAGCGTCTTATAAGAGGGGCATGTAACACAGTTAGGGGTGGCAATTCGGGTTCGCAGGTCGGATCAGGTACTAACCCGTTTAATAAAAGCTAAACCCTAACCCGACCCGTTTAATAAACGGGTCATCCTTATCAACCAGAACCCAACCCGTTTATAAACGGGTCAACCGAACCCGACCCGTCTAACCTGTTGATCCTAACCTTGTTTTGATGATGCCAATATACATTAAATGATAAAATATATGTTTAATATTTATTACCCCTTTAATTGGAGATATTAAATTCAATATTCAAGTTATTTTGTACTGACGGTCGATGCAAGGATCAACCGTGGGAATGGGACGGTCGATCCATGGATCGACCGTGATGAATGGTTCATACTTGGCTATATGAGTATTGACGCGACGGTCGATCGGTGCATCGACCGTTGGAAGCGTTTTTCTTGACAGAGGCTCACGGACGATGCGACGGTCGATGTGGCGGTCGACCGTGGCGCATCAATGAAGAAAGTGGAGACGCGACGGTCGATCGGTGCATCGACCGTCCGAAGCGTTTTTCTTGACAGAGGCTTACGGACGATGCGACGGTCGATGCGGCGGTCGACCGTGGCGCATATATGAAGAAAAGTCAAGGAGCGACGGTCGATCGGAGCATCGACCCTGGGAAGCGACTTTCTCAACAGAGGCTCACGGACGATGTGACGGTCGATGTCACGGTCGACCGTGAGAGCGACGGACGATGCGTGGATTGACCGTCGACCAAAGAGGCTGAGTTTTTTTATACGTGACGGACGATGGACGGATCGACCGCCAAGAGCGCGCAGAGTAAAAAAACTAGCCATTGGAGAGTTGCAGGGAGCCGTTGGGGCTTCTTATTGAGCTGGTTGAAGCCCATCTATAAGTAGTCTCTTCATGTAAACTTGTCACAACTTTAATCACTATTATTGAGATCATTTGAGCAAGTTCTAGGAAAGAATTTTACTTATTCTCTTTGAGCTAAAACCTTTGTAAATCTTCTTTAAGTGTGAAGAAGTATCTTGAGAGTTGTTCAACAGCAGTTGGCTGTGATTGTAAGGTCACCAAGCACCAGGAAGCTTGGAGGAAAAGCTTGTAAGGGATTTGCAAGTAGTGGAACCTTAAGCAGAGCCTTGAGTGAAGTGGACGTAGACCAAGAGTTGGGTCGAACCACTATAAATCGGTGCCATCCCTCTAACCCTTCTTTCAGTTAATGCTTGCATGCTATTGTAGTTAAGTTTCATTTTGTTTACAAGCATTCTAGCTGTTAGATTCTTTTCTATCTGAATTTTCCATCAATCTAGTTTTTCGAAAAGAGTCCAATTCACCCCCCTCTTGGACCTTCAATTGGTATCAGAGCTAAGTCTCTAATTTAGTGGTGTAACAACCCTTAGAGGATCCTATCTAGAGATGGAAAACATAGAGGGACAAGCTACCAATAGGCCACCCTATTTCAATGGTTCAAACTACAATTATTGGAAAACAAAGATGGAAATCTTTGTTCAATCCATGGACTATGAGGCATGGTTTGTTATAGAGGATGGACCTTATGTCCCTACCAAAATTGTTGATGGGAAAGATGTCCCAAAGACAAAGAGTGACTACACCCCAATTGACCTCAAAAACCTTCAAACTAATGCCAAGGCCAAAAGCTTTCTATTTTGTGCCCTTAGCCCTAGTGAATTCAATAGGGTCTCCACATGCAAATCAGCAAAGGAGATATGGGATAAGCTTGAGGTTACATATGAGGGAACTAGCCGGGTTAAAGAGTCAAAGATAAGTATGCTAGTACATGAGTATGAATTATTTTGCATGAAGAATGATGAGACTATTAGTGAGATGTTTACACGTTTTAATAACATATTAAATATGCTTGAATCTCTTGGAAGAATTTATGCTAATGATGAGATTGTGAGGAAGATCCTTAGGTGTCTACCTAAGTCGTGGGATCCCAAAGTGACAGCGATAGAAGAAGCCAATGATCTATCCAAATTGTCACTAGATGAGCTCATGGGTTCCCTCATGACCTATGAGATGAATTTGAAGAGGAGCAACGAAGAGGGAGACAAAAAGAAGAAGACGGTTGCCTTTAAGTCATCTAGCAAAGATTCATCCGATTCAAGCGATGGAGATGACGATGAGGAGTTGGCGATGATATCAAGGAGAATACAAAAGATCTTCAAGCGCCAAGGAGGAAAGAAATTCTTCAAGAAGAAATTCTTCAAAGGTGAAAGATATAATCCTACTTCTTCTAACTCAAATGAAATCATATGTTATGAGTGTAGGAAGCCCGGACACATCAAGCTTGAATGTCCTAAACTCAAGAAGCTTTCAAGGAAGGAGTTCAATAGTAGGAAGGCAATGGTGGCTACTTGGGGAGAAAGCGATGTGGAGACTTCATCCGATGAAGAAGAACAAGAGGTAGCCAACATATGCTTAATGGCACATGGAGATGAGGAAGAAGAACAAAATGAGGTAGAGGATGAGCTTGCATTTGAAGAACTCTTTGATGCTTATCATGCTTTAGCTAATGATTTCAAATTCCTTAAAAAGAAATACTATGCTGCTTGTAAGGACTTGAAGAAAGTAGAAGAAGAAAAAGTAGATGCCATGCATAGGATTGGAACCTTAGAAAAAGAAAACAAATGCATGCTAGAGAACAAGTCTTGTGACACAAATGACACACTTGAGGATGAACTCAAGGACACTCAATATGAGCTCACCATATTGAAGAATACAAATTATGATATGCAAAGAGAACTTATCTTCTTGAGGAAATCCAAGAGAGATCTCACTCTAGAGGTTAATGACCTAAAAATCACTATAGCCAAATTTGTGAAGAGTAGAGATAAACTAGATGAGATCCTTGATAGCCAAAGGAACTCCTTGAACAAGGAAGGAATTGGCTACAACCCTAGGAAGGTGAACAACCAAAAGAAGACTAACTTTGTTAAAGCTTCTTCTCATCCTCCTAAGGTAACACAAGGACCTACATGTCATTATTGTTGCAAAGTAGGTCACATTGCACCTAGTTGCTATCTCATGAAGAATGCTAATGCTAAGAAAATCTGGTCACCTAGATATTCTTCTTCTCTTATGCATAGTACTAATGCAAATGGACCCAAAAAGATTTGGGTACCAAAAATCAAAGTTTGATCTCCTATTTGTAGGATTGCATGAGATCCAAGATCAAGACCAACTCAAAGGCTAAAAGATGGTACCTTGATAGTGAATGCTCAAGACATATGACGGGTGAAAGGAGCATGTTCTCAACCCTTCAATCTAAAGATGGAGGAATGGTGACTTTTGGAGATAATGGAAAAGGAAAAATTATTGGCATTGGCAATATTGGTAAAACCTCTTCCATTATTATTGAAAATGTTCTCTTAGTTGAAGGTTTGAAACATAACTTACTTAGCATTAGTCAACTATGTGATAGAGGTAACAAAGTTATTTTTGAAGATTCAAAATGCTATGTTAAGAATGCTCTTAGTGATAAAATCTTGCTAGTAGGACATCGTGATGGTAATGTATACACATTTTATCTTAATGATCTTGTTTGTCATGATGATCTATGTCTTAGTGCTTTAAATGAAAATTCTTGGTTATGGCATAGAAGGCTTGGGCATGCTCACATGGATTTAATATCCAAACTTTCTCGAAAAGACCTTGTTCTTGGACTTTCCAAGATCAAATTTGAGAAAGACAAGATTTGTGATGCATGTCAAAGAGGAAAACAAGTAAAATCCTCTTTCAAGTCTAAAGATGTAGTTTCTACCACAAGAGCACTAGAACTCATTCATATGGACCTTTTTGGGCCTACTAAATCAACTAGCTTAGGTGATAGCTCATATGGATTTGTTTTAGTAGATGACTACACTAGATTCACATGGGTGATTTTCCTTGCACACAAAGATGAAGTCTTTGAGGAATTCACCAACTTTTGTAGAAGAGTCCAAAATGATAAATGTATTCTCATTACATGCATTAGAAGTGATAATAGAGGAGAATTCAAGAATTCACAACTAGAAAAGTTTTGTAATGACAACGGGATTTCCTATAACTTCTCTTCACCTAGAACCTCTCAACAAAATGGTGTTGTTGAAAGGAAAAATAGAACCCTTCAAGACATGGCTAGAACTTTATTATGTGAAAATAATCTTCCTAAGTATTTTTGGGCCGAAGCAATCAATACCTCTTGCCATGTGATAAATAGAGTAACCTTGAGACCCATTTTGAAGAAAACCCCTTATGAGCTTTGGAAAGGAAGAATTCCAAATATTGGGTACTTTAGAGCTTTTGGTTGCAAATGTTTTATCTTAAACAATGGTAAGGATAATCTTGGAAAATTTGATGCTAGATCCGATGAAGGAGTTTTTCTTGGATATTCGGGAAGAAGTAAAAGTTATAGAATCTTCAACAAAAGGAGTTTGGTGGTTGAAGAATCAATGCATGTGACATTTGAGGAAATGATTTTAATTCCTAGTAGAATTGATAATGGTATAGATGAGGAAAACCCAAATGACAAATCAAAAGACTTATTGGATGAAATTCAAAATGATGTTGAGGAATTGAATGTTAGATTTGAGGAATCCCTTGAGATTATACCTAGTGATCAACATCATGAGTTGCCAAAGGATTGGAAGTATGCATCTTCGCACCCAAAGGAATTAATAATTGGTGAACCATCAAGAGGAATCCAAACTAGATCTTCTTTAAATACTTGTGCAAATCTAGCCTTCCTATCTCAAATTGAGCCTAAAACGATAGAGGAAGCACTAGAGGATAATCATTGGATCCTAGCAATGTAAGAAGAGTTGAATCAATTTGAAAGAAATGAAGTTTGGAATTTGGTACATAGACCTCATGATCATCCCGTTATAGGTACTAAATGGGTGTTTAGAAACAAAATGGATGAATCGGGAACAATTACAAGGAATAAAGCTAGACTTGTTGCAAAAGGTTTCAATCAACAAGAAGGAATTGATTTTGATGAGACTTTTGCACCGGTAGCTAGACTTGAGGCAATAAGACTACTTCTAGCTTTTGCATCTTACAAAGATTTCAAATTATATCAAATGGATGTTAAGAGTGCCTTCTTGAATGGTTTACTAAAAGAAGAAGTCTATGTTAAACAACCCCCCGGTTTTGAAGACTATAAAATGAGGGATCATGTATTCAAACTCACTAAAGCCTTGTATGGATTAAAACAAGCTCCTAGAGCTTGGTATGAAAGGCTTAGCAAATTCTTGATGGATAATGATTTTTGTAGAGGAAAAATTGATACTACATTGTTTACCAAATCAAAAGGCAAAGACTTGCTCTTGGTTCAAATTTATGTTGATGATATCATTTTTGGTTCTACAAATGATAAACTTTGTGAAGAATTTTCCACATGCATGCAAAGTGAGTTTGAGATGAGTTTAATGGGTGAACTCAATTATTTTTTTGGTTTACAAATCATGCAAACTCGAGGAGGGATCTTTATTAATCAAGCTAAATACACTAGAGACCTACTCAAGAAATATGATTTTGTAGAATCCAAAATTTATAGAACCCCCATGTGTACAACACTAAAGCTAGACAAGGATGAAGATGGGAAACCCGTTGAACAAACACTTTATAGAGAGATGATTGGTTCTTTACTCTATTTGACCGCTAGTAGACCGAACATCATGTTTAGTGTTTGCCTTTGTGCTAGATATCAATCTTGTCCTAAGGAATCACATTTGGTTGCGGTCAAGAGGATCTTTAGATATCTAATAGGAACCCAAAATTATGGTTTGTGGTATCCTAGAAGATCATCTTTTGATCTAATTGGCTACTCCGATACGGATTTTGCCGGATGTAGACTTGATAGAAAGAGCACAAGTGGTACATGTCACTTTCTTGGTCAAGCACTTGTTTCTTGGTTTTCCAAGAAGCAAAATTCAGTTGCTTTATCCACCGCCGAAGCGGAATACATTGCGGCGGGTAGTTGTTGTGCACAATTGCTTTAGATGAAAATGCAATTGGAAGATTATGAAATACATGTAGGCAAAATGCCCATTAGATGTGACAACACTAGTGCCATAAAACTTATCTAAAAATCTCATCTTGCATTCTAGAACAAAGCACATAGAAATTAGACATCATTTTCTTCGTGATCATGGACAAAAAGGAGATATTGCACTTGAGTTTGTTAGCACCGAACATCAAATTGCAGATATTCTAACCAAACCCTTGAGTGAAGACAGAATTCTCTATCTACTAAGGGAGCTTGGGATGTCCAATGGATGTCCAAAATAAAGGAGCTAAAAGGAAAAGGTATGGTCATACCATATTCAACTTGAATGCTAAATTTTGGTAAATCAAGTTAATATCATGATTAATGAGTGATTTTTGTCTCATAATATTTAGTTACACGTGCTTGTAAAGATTTGTGATGTTTTGATTTAAAAATGATTTTAAATTGAATTTCAAAACTCACTTTCTGGGACTGACGGTCGATCCAGCTTTCTTGACGGTCGACCGTGCGTACCTTCGCACTGGACGGTCGACCGCCAACCTCCTCGGATCGACCGTGGGATGTAACTTTTAGACCCATTGTGTTCCACGGTCGACCGCCAACTTCGTTGGATCGACCGTGCGACAAAATATGTGCGACGGTCGACCGCCAAGTCTTCGGATCGACCGTGCGACGTTTTTTTTACACAATGCTCGCGACGGTCGACCGCCAAGTTCCTACAATCGACCGCCACGGACCGTGTGACAACTTAAGTCGGGGCTTTTTCGTCTTTTCCACTCAAATCTCCCTTATAACTCCCGATCAACCCCTTCACTCCTCACTGGTTCGACCGTGCCCTAGCTACTCAAAACATCCGCAGCCACTCCTCCTCCTCTCCTTCTCAAACCGATCTCCTCCTTCCCACTCAAAACCCTAACCTGCTGGTGGATAATGGCTCGCACCAAGAATGCTGGTCCTCCTTCACCTGAGGAACTAAGTGCACATGGGAAACGGAAGAAGGCAGTCTCAAAGAAGCCATCCGGAGGAAAGAAAGCCAAAGGAGCTCAAGGAGGTTCTTCATCCAATCCTCAACCTACCCCCTCCTACGACGACTACTTCTTCATGGATATGGAGAGATATAAAACCTGGCCTGATTTTAAGGACAAGTTTGTAGTCTCAGGTAGAGCTTTACAACTGCCTTTAAACAAAAAACACGTAGTAGAGCAATACTTCACTGATATGGGATGGAACAAATTCTTAGAAATGCCTCAACACATCTATCCCGAAATGATTATGTATTTTTATTGCAATATGAGTGAGGATATAGATGATGAGGGATATGTAGCTATTACTAGCTATGTCTATGGTAATGAAATCAAAATTACCATAGAATGGTTGAATGAGCTACTTAATGCACCTAATTCAGGAGAGTGCATTTACTTTACTTCCCATGAGGATTTAAATAGAGCTGATCATGATAAACTAGGGAGAAGGGCTATCCTCAAGCCTCTACAAGTTGAGAAAATCCCTATAGAACTAAATAGTCTCAACCAACAATTTAGGGAGCTTGCCCACTTCCTAAGAACAAACCTATTTCCTAACCTTGGCCATCATGATAATTTGAAACCTATCCATGCCTATGTTCTTTCTTGCATGGTTAGGAGAAAACCTCTTAACCTAGGCTATCTAATTATCAAGGAAATGCTAAATCTAAATGCTAGGCAATCACTTCCTTTTGGGGGGCTCCTAACAAACATTTTCAAAGCCCTCACCCTAAACCTAGCCGTTGATGAACGCAAACCCCTTTCTCAACCCTTCACCAAATCCACCTACAAGAGGATGAAGGCCGCCAAACGAGCTTTAGGCCTCGGTTGGCCTCAGCTCAGTGCCGATGAGGATGATGAGCCTCAAGAAGAGCATGAAGCAGAAAATGTAGGGGGAGAGCCTTTACCTGAAGGGGATCAAGGAGAAGCCTCTAGTAGCCAAGTTCGTCGCACCACGGCACAACGGCTTGATGATCTCGAAGCTAGAATGGGAAGAATGGAACTAAGTCTAGATGACATCAAGACTTCCCAAGCAACAATCACCGGAGATCAAGCCAAGATGTCTCAGCAACTTGACGAGATTTTCACCTACATTAAGAATGAATTTCCACCTGGCACTCCTTCAGCAAGCCTCTAGTGATTGATCCTAATTCCCCATCCTCCTTACCTCTTTTTGATAATGCCAAAGGGGGAGAAAAGTGTGATGAGTGTGATGAATGTGAAAGCCCTACATTTCTTACTTGTGTATTTTGAAAAACTTTGTTTTGAATTGAAAGTCTTGTAAGTTCAAAGTTTTCCAAATGATTTTGAATGGAAATATTGTATGGAAATGTTGGGATCCTTTGAATGAAATGCAAATGTGTTTGGATATTGCCTTGATGTATTAATACTGTCATAATTCAATATGAAATCACTTCATGAAAGCATAAATGTTATTACTGAAAAGAAGTGAATATGCTAAAATCCAAACCATTATGTCAACATATCTTAAATGGAACTTTTAATATCATTTTAAAGATATATGACTTGTGTGCATCTTGAAAACTGACTTTAGAACATATTTTTTTGAAAGAAAAGGATGCATTAATTAAGGGGGAGTCAAGATATTTTATCATCACATTTAAAAGGATTGTCATCATCAAAAAGGGGGAGATTGTTGATCCTAACCTTGTTTTGATGATGCCAATATACATTAAATGATAAAATATATGTTTAATATTTATTACCCCTTTAATTGGAGATATTAAATTCAATATTCAAGTTATTTTGTACTGACGGTCGATGCAAGGATCGACCGTGGGAATGGGACGGTCGATCCATGGATCGACCGTGATGAATGGTTCATACTTGGCTATATGAGTATTGACGCGACGGTCGATCGGTGCATCGACCGTCGGAAGCGTTTTTCTTGACAGAGGCTCACGGACGATGCGACGGTCGATGTGGCGATCGACCGTGGCGCATCAATGAAGAAAGTGGAGACGCGACGGTCGATCGGTGCATCGACCGTCCGAAGCGTTTTTCTTGACAGAGGCTTACGGACGATTACGGTCGATGCGGCGGTCGACCGTGGCGCATATATGAAGAAAAGTCAAGGAGCGACGGTCGATCGGAGCATCGACCCTGGGAAGCGACTTTCTCAACAGAGGCTCACGGACGATGTGACGGTCGATGTCACGGTCGACCGTGAGAGCGACGGACGATGCGTTGATCGACCGTCGACCATAGAGGCTGAGTTTTTTAATACGTGATGGACGATGGATGGATCGACCGCCAGGAGCGCGCAGAGTAAAAAAACTAGCCGTTGGAGAGTTGCAGGGAGCCGTTGGGGCTTCTTGTTGAGCTGGTTGAAGCCCATCTATAAGTAGTCTCTTCATGTAAACTTGCCACAACTTTAATCACTATTATTGAGATCATTTGAGCAAGTTCTAGAAAAGAATTCTACTTATTCTCTTTGAGCTAAAACCTTTGTAAATCTTCTTCAAGTGTGAAGAAGTATCTTGAGAGTTGTTCAACGGCAGTTGGCTGTGATTGTAAGGTCACCAAGCACCAGGAAGCTTGGAGGAAAAGCTTGTAAGAGATTTGCAAGTAGTGGAACCTCAAGGAGAGCCTTGAGTGAAGTGGACGTAGACCAAGAGTTGGGTCGAACCACTATAAATCGGTGTCATCCCTCTAACCCTTCTTTCAGTTAATGCTTGCATGCTATTGTAGTTAAGTTTCATTTTGTTTACAAGCATTCTAGCTGTTAGATTATTTTCTATCTGAATTTTCCATCAATCTAGTTTTTCGAAAAGAGTCCAATTCACCCCCCTCTTGGACCTTCATAACCCACTTAAGTAAGAACGAAAACCCAACCTGTGAGGACCCGTACCTCCAACCTGGTCCGTCCGCGTTAGGTCGAGGGTTTGGGTTTGTGGTTTGGCTCGGTTGGCCTTGGGATGCGATCGGTTGATCGCATCACTGTTTTTGACCCCAGTGGCATTTTGGTAAATATGCTCCCTGGTGGTCAGTTTCACACCCGCGTTGTACACATGGTCATTGATTGATGTATGTGTTTGATTAGAACCTTTAGGGCGCGTCTAATCGGAAGATCGGAGCTCGATCGGGAGAGATCGAATCGGACGGCTGTGATGGATTCCAGCATTCTATTTAAGCCTTCCTCTTTCTCTTTCTTTCCTTCTTTTCCTTCTCCTGCCGTTGTCTTTCTCCTCTCTCTCTCTCTCCTGCGGCTGGGTGCTAGGGCATCGGAGTGCGGATTTCGAGGAGCGGCTTCCGGCGATCGGACTTGGAGGATGCGTGGAGGAGCTGCCCTGCTTCATCAAGTAGGTGTTTCTACCTCGATCTTTGGATCGGGTTCTCGTAGGATAGGTTTATTGTATTTTTGCTGTAGCAATACTTGTTAGAATGTTGTGTAGTTCGTTGTGCGTGTGTTGTTGATGCTTTGAAGTATTCCTACCTCGCGATTTCCGTATTTTACCTGCTGAATCTTGTATTATCGCCGTTTATCGGCTTTCGGCCGTTTTGACCTAAATTGGAGATTTAACTGTCAAAAATATGATTTTTTCGCACCATTAGATTCCCCATCATCTTTCATGCATGCTTGCAAAGTTTCATCGAATTCCAACTTGATTTGATCCTTGAAATCCAAGAAATTGGATTTCCGGCACTATTCTGATGAACTGTGTATAAGGTCCGACGGTCGATCGGTGCATCGACTGTCGAGTGTTGATACGCTCTTTTGGGGCTCGACGGTCGATCGGTGCATCGACCGTCGAGCATTGTTTTACTCTTTCTGGGCCTGGCGGTCGACCGTCGGATCGACCGTCGCATCGACCGTCGGATCGACCGTCGCATCGACCGTCGGGCTCTATCGGGATTTTAGCCTCCCAGGGTCGATGCATGGATCGACCGCGGGATCTTCGTTTTTCCGATTTTACCTGACGGTCGACCGTTGGATCGACCGTCGCATCGACCGTCAGGCGTTGTTTGGTTTTGGGCTTCCCAGGGTCGATGAGTGGATCGACCTTCGCCCTTTGGTTTTCTTCGTGTTGGCCTCACGGTCGACCGCGACATCGACCGTGACATCGACCGTGGCTTCACAGTCGACCGTCGGATCGACCGTGGGCCCTTGGACATGGTTTTCTGGTCTTTCTTGAATGGCTTTCAATCGTGATTGATCTTTAAACATTTTGGGAAGTTTACAAGTGAATTTTGTAGAGTTTTCAAAGGATTTCTACCGAGTTTGAGGATCGATTCGAGTGTTCTCCTTTTTGGATGAATCTATAGTTTTGATAAGTAGTTAAATGCTGTATTGGGTTGCTTAACCATTATCTAGCTATGAGTGCTAGCTAATGAGGAATTGTGGAACCTTAGCCTGTCGTCGGCGAGTGCCGATGGCTATTGTATAAATGTGGCCAGTTATCTGTGGGGTAACTGTGGAACCTTAGTCTGTCAAGTGCAAGAGAGCACTGGAGACTATTATATATCTGTGTTCAATGCTTGGCTCAGTATCTTTGTTTGATTAGCATAGATTATCTGTATTTGAGGCATTTGCTATGCTTACCCTTTGGCTAGCTGTAGGCTATGCCTAGCCCTGTATGATTAATGACATCTTGTTGCATGCTTATATCTTATTATCTGTGCCTGAGCATTGCATGCATCTTGATTGCATTAGAGACATTTGAGGTTAGGCGGGTGATGGGTTGATCGCTGATCCGAGGCTTCGGGTAGCTCGGATCTAGCCATTAGGACCGCGGCTGGGTAGTCAGGATTAGGGTGTGATTGTATTAATCAGAATTTCGTGTATTGAGGATATGCGATAGCTGACTCTGATCATTGTTGAGGTTTAGAGGTCGTGTTGGTCTCCCAAGGCCAAGTGCAAAGGATGGTTGCCAGTGCCCCTGACATGGTCCCCAGGCAGTGGCTTCCTGCTAGGTAAGGGTGATCCTACTGGTTCTGGTTCTCTGTTTCCTCCCAGCGTGTTTGGAGAATGTGTCCCAGCGTGGTCGGTTGAGAAGAGTAGGATCCTTGGGGTAGTCGACAGGGGTTGTGGAACCCCGTGGCATTCCTTAGACTTGTGCGGGAAGACAACACTGTTGTTGTTTTCCTCCCTTCAGTGTGTCGTAGAGTAGAACCCTACTGAGCTTATCGCTCACTCCTACCCAGGCTGCGTTTGCAGGTGCAGGCGCCAGTTCTTCTTCAGTAGAGCCGGCGGATCAGCTGTGGTGGCGCGACTACATCCAGAGGTTGCTGGAGGACGACCGTTGTACTTTTGACAGATTTGTAAATTATGTACATTTCGAGGACTTTTGAGATTAATGTATAATATCTTTCCTTTGAGGATCTTGTATCAGTACAACATGATGTATATTTGCAAATTAAATATCTGTTTACCTCTGGATTATAAATTGTTTAAGTTTTTTCTATAATTCCGCTTTGTATCGTGCCAATTGGAGATGAATAGTGTATGTTTCCCCTCACGCCTCGGCCCGGATGGATTTTCTGGGTCGGGGTGTGACACAACCCGTTTATAAACGGTCAACCGAACCCGACCCGCCTAACCCGCCTAAGTGACAACGGACGTCGGACGACGACCGCGCGACCCAAGAGCAAGGACACAGTGCTTGGTCACCAGATCTGACCGAAGGATGGCCGGAGAGGATTCGGGGAAGCCTCTGGCATCCAGATCTGGGCGGGGTCGGGGAGATCGTGGGTGGCGGTGTAGAGCGATGGCGGCACCGGATCCGAGAGGGTTGAGGAGCTCGGGCGACGGGCGGAGCTTCCTGCGAGGAGATGGAGATTGGAGATAGAGGGAAGAAGACTTCGGGTGCCGTTGGAAGGGAAGATCTGGGACTGCGGGTGTTGTCGGGTGCAGTCGGATCTGAGAGGGTTGAGGAGCCCGGGCGCCATATCTGGGACTGCGGGTGGCGTCGAGATGTCGTCGGGTGCCGTTGGAAAGGAAGAAGACTTCGGGTGGTGCCGACTCGAGGGT
>OY986963.1:4785916-5031818 GCA_963920575.1 Narthecium ossifragum | reverse complement strand
CCATAATTTGTAGTTACTATCGCATAAAAAAAGGTAGAAAAACTGGGAAGTAGCTACCAATATTTGTAGTTACTTCCCATAATTGTAGTTACTTTTTCATAATTTGTAGTTACTATCGCAGAAAAAAGGTAGGAAAATTGGGAAGTAACTACCAATATTTATAGTTACTTCCCATAATTGTAGTTACTTTTCCATAATTTGAAGTTACTATCCCAGAAAAAAGATAGGAAAACTGGGAAGTAACCACCAATATTTGTAGTTACTTCTCATAATTGTAGTTACTTTTCCATAATTTGTAGTTACTATCGCATAAAAAAAGGTAGAAAAACTGGGAAGTAACTACCAATATTTGTAGTTACTTCTCATAATTGTAGTTACTTTTCCATAATTTGTAGTTACTATCGCATAAAAAAAGGTAGAAAAACTGGGAAGTAACTACCAATATTTGTAGTTACTTCCCATAATTGTAGTTACTTTTCCATAATTTGTAGTTACTATCGCAGAAAAAAGGTAGGAAAACTGGGAAGTAACTACCAATATTTGTAGTTACTTCCCATAATTGTAGTTACTTTTCCATAATTTGTAGTTACTATCCCAGAAAAAGGTAGAAAACCTGAAAAGTAACTACCAATATTTGTAGTTACTTCCCATAGATTGGTAATTACTTTTCAATATGATGGTAGTTACTTCCATCATAATGGTAGTTACTTGTCATTTAAATGACAATTACTTTACAAAAAAACTGTAGTTACTTCACCAAAAATAATTTCAAATTTTTTTTATATTTTCTGGTATTTTTTTATACTTTTCTACCATTTTTTCTCATTTTTTCCGGTAATTTTCCTATTTTCTGGTATTTACCAACTATTTTTCAATATTTCCTTTTTTACTATTAATGCCCCCATTAATGCATGCATCCAGCCATAAAGTGGATGCATTCATGCCTTCCATGTATTGGGAATAGGTGTATATATTCCCAACCACTCCATTTAATGCCAACCACCTAATTCAAAACTATTCATCCAACTCTCATTTAAAAAAATACATAAAGGGTATTTTAGAGATAAAAAAAATACAGCTGTCCAAGAAGGGACTAAATGGCTTAAAATCTTTCAAGGAGACTATACAGCAAATAAAGTCTCTAAAAGAGACTAAACACCAATTTTTCGTAAAAAGTAATATATTTGACTCTCTGGTTTAATTGAAAGGTTCTTTTCCGTCACTATATATGAAAATAACATTACCAAAATATAATTCTCATGATAAAGGCAGTGACAACGATGGAATAGATCCCAAGATGAACAGCTGAATAATAATAGCATGATAAGGATTAGGCATGATAGCGAGGCAAAATGGGAATGGGAGCACCTGAAAAGTATTACCATACCAATCATTAAACATGCTAGAGAATATAGAAATGGATATGGGAAGGCTGAATGATGCAAGCAAAAGCACGGAGTTGAAAAAGTTGAAAAAGTTGAGGGGTCGTAAGAATTCAGGCCTTACTGGGCAAGTGTCTCCTTGACATCTCTTTTGTCAACGATTACGTTAAAGTCCTCTATAAGTTGGGTTTAAGATCTGAACGAGGAATTGACATCAAAGACCGTGTGAATTGCTAGCCCAATTAAGTGCATGGGCGCGCATAGTCATGCACCATCCATAGTCATGGGCGCGCATAGTCATGCACCATCCATAGTCAAATACTTTTATGAGTTCAGAACACGTTAGATACGATTACAAAGTCTCTGCAGTCTCATTCTCTCTCGATTCACCCTCCTTGTATTATAATGACACGGACAGACTTATCCGGGGTCATGCATGTACGACTTTTGATTTGACCAATTCATGCTAAACAAAAAAGTCTAGCTAGTATAATTTCCATCTGGCAATCTTTGATAATATAATTTCCATCTGGCAAAATGGAAATGGGAACACCTGAAAAGTATTACCATACCGATCATTAAACTTGATAGAGAATATAGAAATGGAAATGGGAAGGCTGAATGATGCTAGCAAGACAAGCACGGAGTTGAAATAGTTGAAAAAATTGAGGGGTTTTAAGAATTCAGGACTTGTAATTGGGCAAGTGTCCCCTTAGATTTATCTTTTGTCAACGCCGACCTCTACAAGTTGGGGCTTGAGTGAGGGATTGGCATCAAAGACCCTGTAAACTACTAGCCTAATTAAGTGCATGGACACGTGGAGTGCACAATCAAATGCTTTCATGAGTTGGGGACATGCATGTTAGATATGATTACAAAGTCCTTGCAGAGTCTCATTCTCTGGCTATTCACCCTTTATTTGACTAATTCACGCTAAACAAGAAGTCTAGTATGATTTCCATTTGGCAATCTTTGATAATATATGTTTCTACTTCGTATTTCATCAGAAACTTCAACTAGAGTCCTATATGCATGTTAAACTCAAGCTTGTACCTTTGTTAGGTGAGAGACGAAAAGCTGGGTACTGATGGGCTGGGCTGGGCTAGCCTGACTCCAATATCTACAGCTAGTCTCAGCCCAATATCTACAGTAGCCAGACAGTAAGACTACGATAGATATATGGATTTTTTGTCATATTGGACCTTTAATGTTCACATTTGACAGAATGAGATCTCCCTCAAGTTTTTTTGCAACAGAGGACCCCTAACTATATAAATTCCGATTTTACCCCTCGCATTTAATGACAAAAAGACAAAATAGCGATGTTCACATTCTGATTTTGGTTAAAAATTTAAAAAAACATCCCGTCACATTTAATGCGACGGGATGTGTCTTTTTCTCAAAACTTCTTCTTCCTGAATCTTCTTCCTCCCTCCCGCCGGGTATGGCTCCTCCACTACCTCCTCTTCTCTTCTTTCTCTCCACTGCCTCCTCTTCTCTTCTCCCTAATCACTCTTCTCCTTTATTCTTTCATCTCTCATCCCTTTCCATTGTCTCCACTTCTCTACTTTCGCCAAAATAGTTCACCGGAGAGATGAAAGAATAAGGAAGAAGAGTGGAGAGGGAGAAGAGAAGAGGAGGTAGTGGAGATGGAGAAGAGAAGATATCGGGATGAGCCATGCCTTGATATTGTTTGGGTGGTATGCAACAAACATCGTACACATTCATCAATATTGTACACGTACGTATCCTGAAGATACTCGTGAAAAGAAGTTGAGACACGCGTTTTTCAAAAAATACACGTATTGTCATAAAAAATATACACTTATCGTCATAAAAAATATACGTGTAGCACCAAAATGACTGTTTTTTACATTGCATCAAAAGGACCAAAACATACACGTGTTCCGATTTATACGCGTGCATGAACGCGTGTGGGTGCTAGTAATACACGCGAAAAGTACACAGACCTTGTACACATTCATAAATTTTGTACACGCGTGTAGCCTATTAATACTCGTGAAAAGAAGTTCAGACACGTATGCAGAATTGTATACACACGCATCTTATAATTATACCCGCGCTTCTATAACTTACCCCTCAGCCTCCGGTGAGAGTTCGTTAATGATTGGGTAGCTGGTAGCGACTGCGAGGAGCCATCGAAGATGCTTGACTGTGACGAGGTAGATGAGTACGTTCTCAATTTCGAAACTCCGGAAGCTCAAACAACCTACTTTTTGAATGCCCCTGAGCCATATGTTGGAGAGAGATACCCCGACAAGGCAAACCTTAAGCTGTCGCTCGCAAGATACGCACCGGGAAGAGAAGGTTGTCGTCTCAAGGCGAGGCACAGTCGAGAACAATGCGGAGATGTTCGAGATGTAAGGTACTTGGGCACAACAAGAAGACTTATAGAGCACCCATTCATCCCGATGCACCCGTACGTCCTGTAGTTGTGCCCGGTACAACACCAGCTCCGTCCGCTGTATGATGTTGCGTCTATCTTGTGTGTATTGTATGGTATACCTTTTGATGCAATGTAAAAAACAGTCATTTTGGCGCTACACGTGTATTTTTTATGACGATACGTGTATATTTTTACGACGATACGTGTATTTTTTGAAAAACGCGTGCATCAGCTTCTTTTCACGAGTATCTTCAGGATACGTACGTGTATAATATTGATGAATGTGTACGAGGTTTGCTGCATACCACCCAAACAATATCAAGGCATAGCTCCTCCCGCCATCTTCTCTTCTCCCTCTCCACACTACCTCCTCTTCTCTTCTCCCTCTCCACTTTTCTCCCTTATTCTTTCATCTCTCCAGTGAACTATTTTGGCGAAAGTAGAGAAGTGGAGACAGTCGAAAGGGATGAGAGATAAAAGAATAAAGGAGAAGAGTGGTTAGGGAGAAAAGAAGAGGAGACAGTGGAGAGGAAGAAGAGAAGAGGCAGTGGAGGAGACATGCCCGGCGGGAGGGAGAAAGAGGATTCAGGAAGAAGAAATTTTGGGAAGAAGACATATCCCGTCGCATTAAATGTGACGGGATGTTTTTGTAATTTTTTAACCAAAATCAAAATGTGAACATTGTTATTTTGTCTTTTGTCATTAAATGCGAGGGGTAAAATCGGGATTTATATAGGTAGGGGTACACTGTTGCAAAAAAATTTGATGGAGGTCTCATTCTGCCAAATCTGAACATTAAGGGTCCAATATGGCAAAAAATCCATAGATATATCTCTATTACGTTTGTTTGTTTATGCTGAATTGGCGACTAAACTTTGGGATTGGCAAGACAATACTGAACTTTTTTTTATTTTATGAGTTGAGCGTTGAGGGCTAGGGTTACATAACTTATATTAGTGCCTCTAGAAATTTTTCATAGAGATCCATCCAAAACCCCGTTGGTGAGTTCTACTAGACCAAACTTAGTTTTACTTTACAACCATGGTCCAACTTTTTTTTTCTGAAAAGTTAAACCCGGAGGCTAACTACTACCCTTCAGACCAGTCCAGGGTCTCAGGCGATCCTGGATTGGTACTTCTTACAACAGAAAATGTGCCCACATCACCATCCCCAGTAGCTGCTCGATGAGCATCCAGCGCAACATCATCTGCTCTCCTATTCTCTTCTCGATAGATATGTACGAGGTGAAATCTCCTTAGCTTTCCAATCTTTCGCCAGATCGACACCAATAGAGGATTGAGATTATTTGAAGCCAGAAATCGACCGTTGACCAGGTTCACCGCCGCTTGGGAGTCACATTCTATGTTAACATCTTTAAGACCCCTATCAATGCATT
This sequence comes from Narthecium ossifragum, assembly GCA_963920575.1. Classification (NCBI taxonomy): domain Eukaryota; kingdom Viridiplantae; phylum Streptophyta; class Magnoliopsida; order Dioscoreales; family Nartheciaceae; genus Narthecium; species Narthecium ossifragum. Next base: position 5,026,633 of record OY986963.1, on the reverse strand, counting down.
CCTGCAGTGCCTGGGCGATTGACTGCAACTCTCCTGTTAGGACCGTATCTTCTTGACAGAATACAGAGTCTGACACTGACCATAGCACCCCTCCCTCTTTTTCCAAACAAACCACACCTACACGTACCAATCCACTCATCACATTAGCCGAAGCATCAACCTGGATATATACTCCGTTAGGCCTTCCTTCTCCCGTCCTCCTCCGTCTCTTGGTAAAGTGCACCAGGTGACACTCCCTGGCGAGCCACCAGATACGATGAACTTCCTCATGGATCACAAAAGGTTTTTCCTCATATAGGAGCGAGCAGCGGCCCTTCCAGATACACCACAATGTGTAAGCAACCAAACTCTTCTGAAAGATCTGCATTTCCTCCTTTACCGACCGCCCCAGGAACCCAAAGCAGAGCTCCATCGACCAGTCTGTCACCTCAATACCAGAAGCCTCCAACACAGCACGCCAAATCACTCGCGATACCGGGCATTCCCAGAAAATATGCTCCAGCGTCTCCAACTGATGCCCGCAGTTCGGGCAAGAACTTTCCGACACCATGTACACATTCCATAAATTTGCCAGGGTCGGCAGCTTCCGATGTGCCAGTCGCCAAAGAAATAGACGCACTCTAGGACCTGCAGGTACCTTCCGGACCTGCAGGTACCTTCCAGACCGACCACCACCATCGCCTCAAGCACTCCTCCTGTGAGTTGTGTTGGGAGTAAGCCTCCAAGAACTGGTAACATGAACTGGTACTGATGATGTCGGATGCATTCCAGCCCCATCTAAACTCATCTTCCTCTTGTATGTGGACGTCCGCCGCTTGTACTGCCAGTTCCTCGCCCAAGACCTCTCATAGATTCTCTATCTCCCAGGAACCGGACGCATCAACGAAAGAGCTCACCAAGAGGCCAGATGGCATCTCATTAACAAGAACAGGGCACGGCCATCTCGCAATCCTACTGTCTCCCAACCACCAGTCTTCCATCATATTTACCTTCCCATGGCGGCCTGGAATCCAGAAAATCCCATCCCTCAGCAACTTAGAGGCTTTACAAATAGACCTCCAAAGCACTGAACATCGACCTGGAGGATCTCCTGCTGGTAGATGCCCACTCCATTGATACTTTCCCCGCACGAGTCCAGTCCAAATCGTTGCCTTCCCCTGAAACAGCAAGGAGGCCCACCACATACGCATTGCCTTCTGCCAAAGACTCAAATCCTTCAACCCCCAGCCCCCCTGAGTTTTGTGCTGGCAAACGGAACTCCATGCTACCACCGAGAAACCTCCTCTTCGCCCACGCCATAAAAAATTCCGAAGGAGGGATTCCACCTTCTTCAGCACACCTACAGGGACAGGTTGAGCCATCATCTGAAACGCAGGCATTGTCTGAAGAACTGCTTGGACCAAAACTACCCGAGCCGCATCAGCAAGTCGCCTGGCACTCCATGAAGACAATCTTGCCTGGACAGCTTCCACCAAACCGTTGAAGTCATGCTTGCGGAGTCGCTTCGCATCCAATGGAATACCCAGATAGCGCCAAGCACCCGTCTTCTGCGATAGACCTGTTCTCTGCATCAGTCTACGACGGCGACCGCGCGAAACAATAGGGGAGAACTCTATACTTGACTTATCCAAATTCATCTCCAACCTGGACAACCGTTTGAATCTCCTCAAGACATTTAACAGCTTCATTGTCTCCTCCGTTGTTGCTCGGGTGAAGAAGATGCAATCGTCAGCATACAGCAGGTGGCTTACTTTTATAGAAGACCGAGGATAGCTCACACCCTCTAGCGCTACTAGAGGCAGAGATAGTAGGCGAGACAGGACCTCCTGACAGAGGATAAACAGATATGGCAACAATGGATCCCCCTGTCGTAGGCCCCTGTAAGACCTGAAGAAGCCAGAAACTCTCCCGTTAATAATAAGAGAAAATCGAGGAGTTGACACACACTCCATTATCCAGCTGACCCATCTCTCTGGGAAATTCATCTGCTGTAAGACCCGACGGAGAAAGTCCCATCGCACTGAGTCATAGGCTGCGCGCAGGTCAACCTTCACTGCCATCAGGGCCTTTGTCTTTGGTGCATGCTGAAATGTATGCATAAGTTCCTTTGCTGCACCCAGATTATCAAAAATAGACCTCCCCTCAATAAAAGCTGACTATTCTAATCCAACCAGTCGCTCCATCAGAGGCTTCAATCTGTTTGAAAGAATAGTAGACACCAGCTTATACTGGATGTTACACATGCTGATAGGCCGAAAATCCTTCACCACTTTGGGGTTAGGAATCTTCGGGATGAACGAGATAAAAGTGTTATTCCAGTTAGGTGGCATGCGACCTGAAGTAAAGAAGCTCTGCACCAAGGACACCACATCCTCTCCGCACACATCCCAATGACATTGAAAAAACTCTGAAGGAATCCCGTCCGGCCCAGGAGTTTTGCAGTGTCCCATACTATCTAGCGCCGCTTTCACCTCCTCGGGCGAGACCTCTTGTAGTAGTGTGTCCGCCTCCTCCTCGGATATGGTCGAGAGCGCTGGTAAGGGGATCTCACACCCCTGGTTCCTTCTACGCCACAGCTTCCGATAGTAATCTAAGAAAACACCAGTGATGTCTTCCTGGGAAGAAACCGCATCTCCTGCCTGATTCAAAATCTCCACGACCGGTGACCTATTTCCCGAGTGCTTCATCGAGAGGTGGAAAGACCGGGTGTTTCTGTCGCCCTCTTGCAGCCATTCCTACCGCTTAAACTGGGCAACGTATTCGTCATGCTGAGCAATCACCGCCATGTGCTTGTTTTCTAACACTCGCATCAACTGTTGCTCCTCCAAGGTCAGGACCCCTTCGTCTTCCTTAGCATAAAGAGCATCAAGGACATGAAGATCATGCTGATGGGTGTTATACAGGTCGAAATCGTCCTTCTTACTCCAACCTTTCACTGACCGCTTCACTTCCTTCAGCTTGCCCTGGAAGTTGTATTGTAGGGATCCAGTTCTAGACCGCCGCCAGGCTCGCTCCACCACATCCAGAATTGTCGAAGCCGAAACATCGATGGGCCAGGCAACTGACGTCTTGGTTCCAGGTCCAGCAGAATAGGCCTGTGATCCCCCGAGATGTACTTAAGATGTTTAATTCCAGCACGAGGGAACCAGGAGCGCCAATCAGTGGTACACAGGACTCTGTCCAACCTTTCCAAAGTTCGACACCCGCCAGACTGCCTGTTACTCCAAGTGAACGAAGGCCCTGTAAAACCCAAATCAACTAGGTAATCTTCCGAAGTAAAGTCAATGAAATCCATCACACTACGAGAGTAGTGGAATGGCACTCGTCCCCTCTTTTCTGATGGCGCCATGATGACATTAAAGTCCCCAATCATCAAATGGGGCCATCCTGAGATGTTAATCCTATGAAGATCCTCCAGAGGTCCTCCCGCTCTCGCCGAGTACGAGCCGCATACACCGCAGATATGTACCATTGACCAAGACCCGTAGATGTAATGGCCCCATGTACCGCTTGATCTGAAAAGTGCAGAAAAGTGACATTTCCCAGGGACGCCCGCCAGACCGCCAGGATACCTCCTTTGCAACCTCTAGACGGCAATAAAAAGGTACACCAAGCCGGTCCCAAGCAATGTTGAATATACCCCAACTGTGACTCAACCACCACTGCCTCCAGCAGAAACAAGAAGTCCAAACGTTCATCAACCAGAAGACGCTGGCATGACTGCAGGACTCGTTTCGGCCCGAGTCCATGACAACTCCACGCTAAGAAGCGGGACATAAAGACAGTTGAGAGGAATTACCCCTCACCGGGGTGCCATGTCTCGTTCGCTTGGGACGACCCATAGTCTCAATGCCGCCCTCAGCGGACATCATCTCGTCCAATGGCTGTGAACTCTGCTGGATCATAGGAAAGCCTGGCGCACCCTCAGCCTCCTCCTGGTTAGCCCTCAGCGGCCAGCTCTTTGGGTTCACACTGTGCAGTGCCTCATGGAGTTTCTCCACACACGCCGTATGATACTCCAGAAGCTTCATTTCATCCAGCTGACTGTTGTCTGCAGCCTTTGCTTTCCCCCCTGGTCCCTCGTATCCCTTCGGAACCACAAGAGGTCCCGGCCTACGAGGATTCCTCTGCTCGCGAGCGTACCACGCCACTTGATGCTTCGAGAGCCCCGCTAGCTCCTTATCCGGAATGTGCAGGACCTTCTCTTCTAGGAGTAGGATGCTGAACCTGTTAGCCGATTCCAGAACCTGCTTAGCCTGACCTTGTTTTTGGGTCCTTTGGTCGCGCCCAACCCCAACGTGCTTACCAGCTCTAGCGCTCTTCGCTTTTGGTGTGGACGATCCAAACACGAAGCCCACTGCCGCACTGGAATCCCCGCCAGTTTTTGAACTCTCCCCGCTTTTGGAAACAGGCTGGTTACCAACCTTGGATACCTCCAGCATCTGCTGTGATCCGCCAGCTATAAGAGCCTTATCTTGGATAACTGCCAGATCTTCTGCATCCTCGCCTGCACCATCCCCGCGCGTAGATTGCGCCCAAAATTTCGGTTGCCAAATCATACTACCAAAACCGCCACGCCCCTCGCTGGCAGCTCCGGCCGTCCAGGTGCCTGCTTCCGGCTCCGGTCCCTCCACCTCCTGGACTGCACTGTACGCCATTCCCCCGCAGGATTGCCTCCTGGTGCTGGGTGAGGAGTCTCTGGCAACGTCTGGTCTCCCACCATCCCTGAGACAGGGGACCCACAGTCTCCGTCCATACCATGGACTGCATTCGTCTCCCTCACACCTTCCTTAGCAGCTTCCTTCTGCAGACAACCACATCTATCCTTCATGTGTCCAACAACACCACAAGCCTCACAAAGAATCACATTTTCATAAATGATAGGCTGCACAAATGAGATCTCTTCTCCCAAAGAGTTGACAAACGTGATCACCGTGTCCTTCCGAACTGGAACATTAATGTCCACCTCTACATAGATACGGGCATAACGACCACGATCTGAGAATTTCGTTGAAGCATCTATTGCAAGAGGACGTCCAATAGTAGCAGCAATGATCAGAAGGGACCTCCTCTCGCCTAGATCACTGGGGAGTTCCGGCAATCGAACCCATACTGGGATTTTGATAAAATCCGCTGCTGTAGGACGAAAGCAAGGCCGCCATCGGATTAGTGACAATGTTTTCCCATCAATAGTCCACGGCCCACCCGTCAGGATCTTGAGAAGGTCCTCTTCACTTGCAAACTTGAAGACAAACACCCCATGAGATCTGTCCATTACAAGAAAAGGCTCGCTCGTCTTCCAGACATACGCCAGACGCCTCCTCAGGAAGTCAAGGCCAACTCGGCCCCCGCAGAATCTCCCAAACAGCGAGTGTTCCCATTTCTTTTGACATGCTGCTAACACCTCTGGCGGGATAACGGCGCGCTGTTGCAGCAGCGGCCCCAGACTTTGGATCTCGTCCTCACCCACTAGGCGATCATCAGTCGTCTTCCTTGATATCATCCTTGCCCAGGAGAGCACCGGAGCACCTCCGGTATCATGCCCTGCTGAGCCCCCTGTCTCACCCCCTGTCGCACCATCACTCTCTACTTCCATTGCCCCACCTCTCTTCACACCTCTAACCATGGTCCAACTTGTTAGGATTTTCTAGGAACGAGAATCAAAGAAATAGGGAAAACAAAGACACAGAGATTTACATGGTTCACCCTAGAACAGGGCTACGTCCACGGAGTTGCTGGAGTTTCACTATCAAAGGCAAAAGAAGCCATTACAAGATACAATGACGGCCGCCCATATAAAACGCTCATATCCTAGGGTTTCGGCACATAGGGTGTAGGTAAAATTACATAAACTACCCCTATCAAACGGATCTCAAATCCTAGGGTGTCGGCACACAGGTCGATCCCCGCCGGGGCGCTGCCCCGGACCCCATCAGCTCTGCGTAGTGTGTCATGTTTGGGGTCCGTATCATAATCCAAGACCAGGAGAAGATCAGGCTCCACACCTCAACACAACTTTACAGTAACTTTCTCAAATATATACATTTACAATGCACGTCTTAGTTCACACGTCACCAATTTCACGTAGTTGAAGATGACGAGATGGTGTACTGGCGAAAGCACAATTATTGTAATGTATATGATAAGTTAAGTTCCGTTTCGCCATGTTTATTTTCCCCAATTCCGCAGCTAAGTGACCCAAAAGGGCATAAAACTCTCCTAGGCTCCTAGTCAGTTATGTAATAAATTGGCGCAGGATAAACGTGAAACCTCTCGTCGGGAGAGACAATCGACCTCTTTATGAGAGAGACAACCATATTTCTCAAAGAGGAGAAAGCAACTCGAATTTCACTAATCAAAAGATGTCCATAACAAACCCTAAAACCTCATTTTATATGTTAAGGAGAGACCAACTCACACATGACTTGACTCAACCCTAATAATTAAACCCGGAATTAAGGAGAAGAAATCCAACTAGAAATAGGAAACTTGCTAAAAATAGAAAGACCGATAACCTGCCTAAAAAGGAAAGTTTTACACAAAAATGGAATTTTAACCCATAAGGAAAAGGAATCTGGAGATTTAGAGGTCAAGATCATGGAGAGATCTCCAATGAATCTCGTCGGGCTTGTCGAGGCCGTCGAAACGGCTGGTCGCACGCCCCGATCGGACATCAGGATCAAAAATTATGCCCATCCGACGGTCACGGTCGTATGGAGATTTGAGTCGGACGGATGGAGTTCGAACGCGACCAAATCGCCTAGAAAATCGCTCCGGATCGGACTCAGTCAGGTTTGGATCTGAATTTGGTCCTGCATCACAGATTTAGTGGGAAATAGTAAGTGAGTGTAACACTGAGCCTTTGCTCTTAATCTCATCAATTTTATTTCATGGCTCGACCAACTAAATATATAGATCTTCAAGCTTAATATAATCTCAGAATACATCTTTTCTACTTTCTGCATGAAGCCATACACTAATATTAGTCTACAAAACTATACAAGTAGCTTTTCAACGAACTTCTCGTTTGAAAATCACAAATGTTACATCTGCGAACAAATTCAAGCATCAGAAAACTACAGATAAAGTTCACAGAGAATTAGGAACATGTTTGAACCATGCTTGGTCTCACACTCAATCGGCTCATATACAATGTACAACGCCAAGCACACAAGTTTTGGGCTACTCTTCGGTGTATTAGCAATCGAAATAAAACAGTTGAAAACAACTGCCAAAAGAAAGAATATGGCACATTGGAACCTCATTGCACAAGACAGCCTCATGCCCAGGCTTCTCTTCCATCTCTGGAACTTACAATACCAAGTTCACCAGACTTTTTAGAGGACCAGCTCAATTGAAAGATGGGGTGGCTGCAGAGCTTTCTTACTCCTTTACTAAAGATCGATCTATCCACTAAGCCTTCTGCATCTCCATTTGGATATTCAGTATTAGGCTTATCCTCTAGAGAAACCGAAATCTTGGGAGTACTTCTCTCAATAGCAGATTCCCGGTCATCACAAACCTCGTCCTTCTCAAAACTCTGAAAACTCTCAACTTCACTATCAGCTGCATGTTCAGCAGTGAATAAAAACTTGCCCAAGACAGCTCTGTCAAAGTCACAGTAGTCGATGGCTTTCGCAGCAGGATTTTCTAGTGGAATTGTGGAGCGCAATTCATCTTTGCCACTGTAAAATTCAAAGCCAGATTGGAACACCCTGGCCTCTGCAGCATCCTCTTCTCTTTGTCGCTGTGTCCTCATAATCAATGTCCTCAGAAAGTTCATTACTTGAACCGCATGGATCAGTGCAGTCAGCGGATCAGCCATCTGTATGATAAACATGGCATGATTGTTCTGACAAATTAAGTAAATGGAGGACTAATGAAACTACATTCACATTTTCCAAGAACCTGAGTCATGTTGGGTGCAAAAACCATAGCGATGTTCCGAGCATTCATCTTGTTCTGATGTTCATGCTCCACAACATCTGCCATCAGATCAATAGCCCAGGAAAGCAACGCTGCTTCAGTTGGAGGAAGCAGTCTTACAAGTTGAATGCACTCCTCTTCTGTGTTACAGTTCATCATCCGATTTGGGGATATGCAGTCAAGCACGCCAGTCGGAAGTTCTCTAAACCATGCCTGTAGGAAGACAAATAGAAGCAGTTACCTTTTGATTTAGAATTCTGAGAACAGAAATTGTAGGGTGAGAAATTGGTCCAGAACTACTGTAAGATTAGGTTAGGTTTGTATGCGAAGTAGCGGGTATGAAAATGTCAGCAATAAGCAGCATAAGCATGCTGGCTTATAAGATGAAGTTGTAAGATTCTTCATCATATTGATCTATTCCTTTTCGCCTCTTCTTTGTTTTTAATTTCTGCTGATTCTTCGTTCTTGTACAAATAACTCATCATACCCATAAATTCGCTTGGAGATTAGCTTGTGTTCTTAAGTCTTTCTTGCTTTTTTATCTGTATATATCAACTCTTTTTTATTTTCCTTCAAAACTAAGTGCGATATAGCTTGCTCACGGAACTAAACCAAAGTTAACAGCTCAAAACAGTGCATAGAATTAAAGTATTGTTAATCCCGTCATCATTACAATCAGAAGCGCCCCAGCAAACTAATATATAAAGGTACCACTCATGGCAAGCTACAATAGAAAGAAAAAACTGCAAAATCGTGAAATGGATATCCTAGAAGGATTCATAGATTATGAGCGAACTGAATTCTGGAAAGCAACATGCAGACTCCAGTCATTATTACCAAATAAGAGGGTTAACAAGGAAGTGAAACGCTCATCGGCAATAGCTCGATAATAGCAACTACAAACAAAAGTGCACAAAAACCACACGTGTATAGAGGTTGAGTAATTAGGATGTTAATCAAGTTTGGAATGTCTAAGTTACCATGTACCCCAGTAATCTTATACCCTGTACTTATTACCACCAAAGCTACAATTTTCAATTCCAAGATGGTTATTTCGTAACACACAAAATGCCATACAAACTGCATAGAATGCACAAGTGAAATAAGATGCCAGAAGGCAAAATCTGCATATAATGAGCTCTGACGTATGAAATTCCTGAGATAAGTACTTCACATACGAGATGATTAATTGCTGCCTAATATATCCTAGACTAGACTAAATTTAAGAACCATGCAAGACTGCATCTTAGGTTACCTTAATTAATCCTGCCAAGCAATGCGAATCAATCCCATGCGGTACAACTCCCTTGTTCAGCTGGTCTCTAACATATATCTCATGGCTGTTCTCTGCATTGACTCTAAAGATACCTTCCGCCTGAAGACACGAAAGGGTACAAATGCAATTAGAGCCCGAATTTTATATCAACATCTCTCAGATTACCAGCAATAGTGAACTTACCTGAAGACCTCCTTGAAAATACAAGTTCCTCTGCATCAGGATCAATATTGTTGGAACGCTATTGCCTCTATAATCATAAGAACACTGCATTGAATTGGCGGAAACCCCAAATACATTCGCACTGCAAAAAAGGAAAAAGATGGCTCAGAGTAACTAACTAGGAATTTTTCCAAGAACAATTATCTGAAAGACTTCCGATAGAAAAGGAGAAGTTACTAGAGGAGGCCCTTAAGTCTGGTACTTCCAGTATATTTACAATGTATCGTTACAATTTAATTCCATCATCGAAAAGATCCTAAAGCATAAGGAGCGTTTGTAAAATTGAGAGAAGAGATGAAAAAGAGAGATGATGAGTCATCATGCAACTCTAAGGCGTGTGATGAAACAAAGTTATAAGTTCTGGATATGCCAAGGCTTAGAAATAAATAAATAAACATAATATAGATAAATATAAGAGAGTGACAGTTTATACAGCTTCACTTGAATTTTGGCAGTCTCATTATTAGTCAATTCAACCAAAATTCAACCTATCTAATACTATTTTGTTCATATCCTCCTTCCCCGTGATTAAATCTCAATTGAGGTTCCTCTTAAAATCTTTGCTTTTCAACCAAAATTCAACCTATCTAATACTATTTTGTTCATATCCTCCTTCCCCATGATTAAATCTCAATTGAGGTTCCTCTTAAAACCTCTGCTTTTCAACCAAAATTCAACCTATCTAATACTATTTTGTTCATATCCTCCTTCCCCATGATTAAATCTCAATTGAGGTTCCTCTTAAAACCTCTGCTTTTCAACCAAAATTCAACCTATCTAATACTATTTTGTTCATATCCTACTTCCCCATGATTAAATCTCAATTGAGGTTCCTCTTAAAACCTCTGCTTTTCAACCAAAATTCAACCTATCTAATACTATTTTGTTCATATCCTACTTCCCCATGATTAAATCTCAATTGAGGTTCCTCTTAAAACCTCTGCTTTTCAACCAAAATTCAACCTATCTAATACTATTTTGTTCATATCCTCCTTCCCCATGATTAAATCTCAATTGAGGTTCCTCTTAAAACCTCTGCTTTTCAACCTTGTTAAACAACTATACCTCTCTTTCATCCTACCTTATACTCAAACCAATTGAAAGTTACAATCCCCAAAGCCTCCACTTTTCTGAAGGTTTCCTGCTTCCCAACAGCTAATCTCAAATCAAGAGCTAGATGGCAATCATTATTAGGCATTCACAAAATTTCACACACTTGGAACCTTAATTGCTCAATCCTAACTTTAATTGATCCCAAATAGGTCCAGAATTTTATCTTTCACCCACCTTTCAAGTTCCTTCATGCTTAAAGTTCAGGTGTGATTCTTCTTTATCCTCAGTCCACTCTTCCAGAAAACTAAGCTACCTATGCCAAGGGTAAAAATCCAAGATTTGAGCACAAGCAATCAGGGAACATGGACAGGCACGGTAGAGAGTTAATGTTTCAAGATAACAACAGCTAAAAGAGCACAAGTTACAGAACAGAGAAATCAAGAAACAAAGAATTTCGATGGCCGGACCTCGCACTAGGGGCCATCGAGGGTACTTCGGGCTCCAACTCCACCGGCAACCCAAGGAAACCATCGAACCGATCAAACGTGACATGAGACACATGCCGCACGTCGGTGGGACACCCGATGGACATGTCGACCGAGGAGGAGCAGATGCTACTATCCTCGTCCTCCTTGGCGCCCTGTCTACAGATCACCACGGACCTTCTCAGGGCGTCCACCATCACATCAAGGATCGATATCTGGGGATGCTGATGCTCATGGAGCCCCCCAGGATCCGATCCCTCCTCGGATCGGGGCGCCATGAGGGGAGACGAGAACGGATCGAACTCGCTCCTCTCCTCCTCCTCCTCCTCCTCCTCCTCCTCCTCCTCCTCGTCCAGTGAGAAGAAAAGAGGCTTGGGGGAGCAGAGACGAGCCATGGCCTTAGAGAACTTGGAATTAGGGCTCCGAATTTGGATCAGAGCGGGAATGATAAAGGGCGTGGGGAAGGACTAAGGAGGAGGATGAGGTGCCTGGATGGAGACGATGGAGACGTCGCTTACCTCTCTAATATTTAGTTTCCCCGGCGCGCGCGGGAGAGCCCACCCGGCCGACTCTTTTGTTTTTTTTGTTCTTTTTAAATCTTGAAACTAATATATGAGACTTATAATTAATCAGATCGGATCGCACGTGACTCGTGAGGGGAACAGTAGGTACGACCATGAATATTATTCGGTTTTTTTTCCCGTTATATAATAACTAATTATCTGACTCCATGTGGGACTACTTAACTTAAGGCTGGGTGAGCTTACCTCCAATCAATCCAACTGTTCCATTGCCTTTGCGTTTCCCTCTCAAGTGTCAACGTTTCCTTTGTTTGCCTGCCTGCCTTCTTCAGTTGACTGGGTGGGGCCCTGGGGGGCTATTGGACATTTTCTATGTCCATGTAAATGGTTTTCTGGAAAAAACCAATTTGAATCTGATAATTTGATGCATATATACACTGAAAAAAACGCTAGCTTTGACTAAAAATTATTGAAGAAAAACACAAAATTTGGGTTAAAACTAGATAGCCGTCGTAATATAGGTAATGCGAATCAAGCAAGAATTGATGAAATCCAAAATAACAAAAGTTATAATATCAGATTAAGTGCTGTAATACATCAAACATTAAATTGGGATTCAGTGATTAATCAGGATGTGTTTCTTGGCAGTTTCCACTGTACGTGGGCCAATTCCATATGCAGGGTTCATTGTTTAGCCTTGGTCAGGGATCAAAGTGCAAACTTCCCTGCTTAATCGAAGGGCTTGAATGATCATCACGCCGTTATCCAACTTACGTCGAGAAGGGTTGTTGCATAGGAAATACTATGTGACAGGTCGTTTAGCAAAGGGGAATCAAAAGGAGGCATAGTTTGTTTTTTTAGATATAATTCTAATCACAAATCACTTCTTTTATGGATATGGGGGTATATATATATATATATATATTAGTATGCGGAGGGTGGTAGGCTGGAGTTGATGAGGCAGTCCAACCTTCCCAACCAAACAACCCCTTTGATAACCAGTTTATAAGCCAACTTATCGCAATGTTGAGTTGGTTCTGCAACATGGCATGTTAGCCAACCCTCTTATTATATATAGGACTTTGGTTGGAAGAAATGGACGTATGTCTCAAAAAACCTGATGGAGAGTCCTCAGAGAGATTTGGAGTGTAAATCTTGAGTATGGAAGTGGAAATTGGAAAACGTAGGACATTGTGATTGATCAGAAGCTAGCTATGGAATACTGAGCATTAAGTTAGCCTACATGAACCGGGTCCTGTGTGACAGCTTTGTATTATGATACGGTGCCGATGCCAGTTGGGTCGGCGTTTTGCCGACTTGATGTGGCACACAAGCATTAATCAGTCTTTCGCCTGACATGACACATCTTTTACCCATTATTTTTAGTTCTCTTATTCCTAAGAAGCCCTCCTATCTCTCACGATCATTTCTTCTCCGATTCGTCTTCTCTACTCCGTCGACGTCGTTAATCCACCTGCAACTAGGCTGTTCATTGATCGACCACCCTCTTTCTCTCCCTCATCTCTCAGTCCATTCTCTTTCTATCTCATCTCATCTCTCTCACCAATCTCTATTTCCCCCCTCCCGTCTGCCTAAATGAGAGGACGCATATGGCTAAAAGACTACCTAGTGCCTAAACGCAACATCAGGGTCGGCAACATGCCAACCCACATGGAATCATTTTTCATTGTGGTATAAAATTAGAAGATACAACCATGCAAGAGGACCACATGGACCACAGGGGATGACAATTTTTTTTGAATCAGCTGGTAAGTGAGATGAACTGAAACAATAACGATTCAAAAGAAATATTTAAAAAAAAAGAAGCATTTAAAAGACTCTTAATTTCGTGAGCCATGCAGAGCTGTTAGACAGTGATGATTTGCAAGATTGCGTGATGAACGCGGCAATGTTTTTCTTTCTTTCTTTCTTTGTTTTTTTTTTTTTTTTTTTTTTTTGGCATTCATGCACAAATGACAACCAAATCATAAACTGGTGGAAGAGGAGAACACCAACCAACTACGAAATTATCAGTTGTTTCGAGCCATGTTAATTCACCAGGAACCATGCAGTGCTGGATCTTTTCATGAGAGAGCTTTCAGCATAATTTTAACTCCTCCTTCATAATTTGCAATCAATCTTGTTGCTTTAATCATCCATAAAGTCTTAAATCCATCACAGGATTCAATAGCCATCTAAGTAATGACTATCTAATCTTGATGACCCAATTAATCTTCTAAACGATTGGCTAATATCTTATCTGTAAGGAACATGTTATCACCAAACACCCTGCCTTGGTGGAACAAGTCCTTCTCTCACCTGTTCAACTGGGTGAAAGCGTGTCACGCTGAGTTTGGGATGCGAGTGGGAAGGTCTCCACTGGGTCTTGTTACAGGATGCTAGAAGAAGTTGAGGAAGCACACCACAGCTGTTCGACGAAATGGTGGGGCTTGTGGAAGATCCCAGCAGGGCCGAGAGTCAGACACTTCCTCTGGAGATGGTTGCAAGGAAAGGTTGTCACCAAGGCAGATCTATGGGCACTGGGTCTTCTTGATAACAAGCAATGTCACTACTGTGGACAAGATGAAGACTCCAACCATCACATCCTATTCTCGTGTGAGTTCGCTAAGGAAGTGTGGGGGCAGCTATTTCGGGACTCTGAAGGGACTCCTTCCTCCATGAACCAGGAGACTTGCCTCAACCTACTCTGCCGACCAGTGAAGGATGAGAATACAAGATTCATGAAAACTTTGGCAGCCTACTCCTTGTGGTTGCTGTGGAAGAATAGGTGCCAAGTGGTTTTTGGTGAAGGTGGGCAGGACGTGAGGTCCTTAGTGAGGGCAATTCGCTGGCAAGCTAAGGAGTTCTGCTTATTGCAACCCTTTAAAGTTCATAAAGAAGGCCAAGTGCAATGGGATGGGGCACGGGTTCAATCGGATGCTTCCATGATGTCCGACAATGGCGGCATGGCTGGATTAGGCGTTGTCTGCTGGGATTGTGCAGGGGAGAAGAAGTGGGAGTCTAAGTCCATTACGCACGCCGGGTCCACCATCCAAGCGAAGATGCAGTCTGTTTGGTTTGCACTGACGGAGGCAAGACAAGAAGCGGAATACAGCGTCCTGTGCGAGACAGACTCCAAGCAAGCGGTGGATATGATCCTTGGTAGGGTGCCTCCCTTTGCTGGTTGCCAACCGATTTTGCTAGAGATATGGTCGATTATTAGTCAATTTAGTAGATTTTGTATTGTTTATATCCCTAGGGAGCAGAATGTAAGGGCAGATGAGTTGGCTCGTCTCGCCCGGATGCTCCAGTAGGACGTCTCTGATCAGCCTGGGAGCTGTAGCTTCGGCTTACTTTGTCAAAAAAAAAAATGCTATCACCAATAACAGCTGGACACTAAAGATTAAAGTTTGGTCGTTTGTGGTTGTTTAAATTAGGGTTCAAATGATGAGTCGCCATTGCCATTCATACATCCTTGTCTGCATGGCAGACCAACATTTCTTGCATGCAAAGCAGCCGCCGATCTTGATTTGAGATCTCACTTTCCTCCTCCAAACAACGTATACAAACAATAAGAAACAGGGCAGGGTCTTCCAACTTTGGATACCTAACAAGTAGACAGGATTCCAACCATGTCACCTGAAGTTGGTAAACATTCAGTATCCATGCAACGATGCTTCAGTATCCATGCAACGATGCTTCAATATGGAGCTTAAAAAGCTCCAACTAATGTTGCAAAGATGTCGACCATTGATCGTGACCGGCCAAGTGTCATGTACTGGTGTTTGAGGTGAAGGCAGATAGGTTTGACACTTTACAAGCAATAAAAAGATGATTCTAGAAACCTTATAGACCGAAAATGAAGCAAATAGACGCAATTGCTGCAGAGTTTTATTAGAGATTCTAATAAAGCTCTAGACTCAAGACAATATCCCCTGGGTAAGCAACCCGAATTATCATGTACTATTATTAACATGAGTATATAATACCTTTCATCATCTTGGAGCACATGACATGATTGAGAAAGTGATTGGTAGATCATCCTCTCAAAGAGTATTTCTTTCCGGTGAATGCCTGGAACTTTGGCTCCTCTTTCTTCGGAGGTTCTACCTGAGCTTCTTCTGTGGTGGCCTAGAGTACACAGAAAAAAAAAAAATTGAGAAACAGAAGGAAGTAGACATGCCACATGGTCGGTTCACATGCCGATTTGGTATCTCATGGACAGCAAACACAAGCAATATAAAAGTTGGCATAAACCGAAGTTTCTAAAAGTTGTTGTCGACACTGAGATTCGTTACTTGAAAGATAAACTTTCTGTGCATGGTCAAGATACAATAAAACAATATCAGGTACAGCTTAGCAGTATCAGAGCACGCCTAAAGGCTTCCCATTGCTACAAACAAAAGCACTGCAGGTATTTTGTTTGTCCCCAGGAATAATTCAGACAGCTGTGAGGGAAAGGAAAGCATTTCACCAGAAATGCCAAAGAAGCTCTGTAAACCTGTGGCCCTGCCTTAGGGCATGCATTTACAATCACGTACGGAAATTGACAATATGTGTATGCATATGCAAACAGAATAGCACAGATTCATACAGATATGCGAAGATACAAATGCAAGCACAAAACTATGCATGCGGGACACAGTTAACCTTTTACCCAGCTTTCGTCTATTCTCCAGGTCGAGATTTATGTAGGTATATTCACATTTATCATTTGAATAAAGATTCGTGCACATAGACAGATGGCATGTGTAATGCCACCTATCAGTAGCCAAGTACCGATTCTTTCATCTATCCTATCGGTAACCCACTACCGATATCTTCTATCGGTAGTGGGATACCGAGATTCAATTGGTAGCCAAGTACCGATATCTTCATTTATCCCATCGGTAGACCACTACCGATGGAATAGATGAAAGAATCGGTACTTTGACTACCGATCGTGGCATGTGTAATGTCGGCATGTGCACAAATCATTTTCCAATATTCTGCTGAAAACAAAAAAAATACCATAATAATATAATATGTCCACCAGAAATCCAGATATGTTCTTCAGACAAATAGACAACTACAGAGACGTATATATAAGGCCTCTCTCAAGGAATAAGCTCATGCAGTAACGGGGGATTTGTGACCTACTATTGAAAATAACTTTGACAGCAATGAGATTTAGCCCATAATCTCATTGATATGCAGTACAGATTTCGATCTTTTTATTGCAAAGAACAACTTATCTTTCTGTACTGGTAAATACAAAAGAATGATCTGTAAAGTAAAAACCTAGTCAAGCTTAATCTTAAGAGTTATCCATGTGCCAGACCTGCCAGAACTTCCCTCAGATTGGCCAAGAGAGTGGTCAGGCCGGGCCGACTGGATAAGGTCTGCTCGGTTTGGCCCGAGCTTTTTTGAATTCTTATTCCATCAACAATAAATGAATGAAAAAGAAACTAATTTTAGTGAGCGGATTGTGTCTATATAGAAATTCCAGCATAATTTAGCTCCTCTAACCCCGGGTTTCAAGCCCATTGCGTACTGAGGGTGCACCAAGGCATAATCAGCCCTGACTCCCGACTGGGCTCAAATTGAGCAGGCAAGATGATAGCATCAGGCCAACTCGTGTTTGGAATTTTTTGGGCCAAACTTCATACTGCCACAGGCTAGCCCGACCTGTTGACAGCCTAAATATTCTTGCTCTCGTGTTGAAGCATAATATAAAAGAACAAAGAATTCATGCCGGTGGAATAGCAGCAGAGCTTGCACACCTTTTGTGTTTTTTTTGGAGCATGATTAGCATTTGAACCAAAGATGAGCTTTCCAACTGTTCGATGGGCAGAACTGCTATGAGAAGTAGCCGATGACTGCTTTAAATTGTTGGTTGATCCTGACTTTTGTTGATCATGATTTAGAGGCAAATATTTTGTTGGAGCTTCATATTTAGAAGGCTTTCCATCTAGCCGCTTACTAGTGCCATTAAAAGAACTGAATTTTGACTCAGCATCAGCAGGTTGCCCTGAGTTTCAAAGATAATTCACATGTTAGAAGGACTTTTCAGGCATCTCTCAGCATTGACATTTGTGTAGCTAGTAAAAAGTCAAATGAATAGGAAAAAGATTTCTTATAATAACACAAGAACAACTAAAACCAATGTGTAACAAGGTTTCTTTCATCTGACGTACAAAATTCTATCATCATTCAGAATTGGATTTCCTAAGGTTTACAATTTTTCCAGTCTAGATATCCTTTTCACTAGGAGAACTAAAGCATGAACTGGAAACTTTGACAATCCTTCAAGTTTCGTTTCAACCCAGCCTAATCTTATTGCATAAGCAAAACAGTTTGGACAAGCAAACTACGTAACCTTTGGCCTATTGGCTTGTTCTCTTATATTCAAACCCCTCAACGAGAGCTATGCCAAATCAGGTCCCTATTGACTAGCACTCAAAAGCTTCATTTCAAATGAACAACTAAAACCAATGTGCGATTTTAGTTGAAATTTATGGTCCCTACATGTTCAAGATCAGCATATATGGAAGTCTTTGCAATTGGTTAATCATCCTAGACTAAGTAATTCTTGCTTTAGTCGCATTCAGTCAATGACTTCACACTACAGTCATAGGGCAAAACTAGAGGGGGGCGATTCATAAACTGAAAACTAGGTCACATGTTCTCTGGCTTTTCTGCCTTCCTGGCTATCGCCTATAAACTTACTCCAGTGTTGGATAGAAAAGGTGATTCAATCCAACAAGATCAAACTGCAATCAAACCACCCTAACATGAGAAGCTACATAGTCTTCTGTAGAATCCTAGGAAGATGAGAAACTGACCCAACTAGATTGTAACTTGTAATTATATACCTGAGACAGACACTTAGACACTAATGCAAACATTTGTCGAGGGACAAATAGACCAACATATTTAACTTAACATCATCTTTACACCTTGTCTTGATGAACAACATATAAATATTTCCTTGATATGAGCATAATGTCGTTTTGCACATTTTCTCTTTTCCCTAGATTACTCAATGTAAACCAATACACTGCATAAGGATACAATATATGCAACAAAATCCAATACATAAGATAATGCTCTATAGACAGACAACGAAATGATTTAAGTTCAATCTAAAGATTTGAAGTTGACCATAGATGAATTATGAGTTAAAAAGGAAATCAAATATTAATGAGAAGACCGACTCAACTTTTTTCACCTAAAATTAGTAGGCAAAGAAAGGAAAAAAATAAAAGCCCAACTAGGCAAGAAATACAATGACTTTGGTATAAATGGAAATATTATTCTGTATAGAGAACCACACTTCAGTAAAATATGCAGGAAGATAGAAACGAAGAAAAATAAACTGTCAAAGCTCTCGGCAAGAATCACAACCTTGTGCAGAGGCCTTCTTATTAGGCATCATAGTTTGCAGTGGTCGTTCAGGTTCTTTATAGTCAAGTGGTGGTGCAAAATCGACTTCACAGTCTGTCTCAATAATACTTATTGCAGATGATGGTTTTGCTTCCACAATATCTATGTAATACTTTTTATTGTTATAAGCTACCATAATACTGTCACCAGTAGTTAAACAGGAGAAGTTCCGCAATGCTGTCTCCAAGCTGCAAATATTATAAAAGGAGGATTTACCATCAAGTGAGCTGATCAAAGAAGAGTTCACCATTTTAGTAGGAAATTAACAGCACTAGAAACCGACGTGGAATGGGAAACAAGGGAAAGACTAGCTTGCCAAAATAAAACCAATTCACCGACATGGCTTTTGGATTTGAAATATCTAAGAAATCTTTCGTGTGAGGCTGGAGCTTCACATATGTACCCTTCGGGAGAGTGACATTTTTCACATGCACAGTCTCCCCCTCTTGTAAAAGCATATTCTGCATCATCTACAACCAAAAAAATCGAGAATAGCTTAAACCTCGCCCGTAAGCAACTCAGATTAGAAGCCAGTTAAACAGAATATACCCATCCGTGATGCCTACCCAGTACGGCATATATATCATGCCTTCTTCCGCAATAAACTCTAGCACACCACAATGAGAGACCCTTTGTGTGGCAGCATTGCGAAGTTCGAACAACATTGGATAATCAATGTGCAAAGAGGCTGCATAGCAAATATCAGATACATGAAAAAATAGAAACTAGTGCATGCTTGGGGTTTATAACTAAAACTCCTCTTGGGAATTAAGTACAGTGGATGAAAGAAAAAATTAGGGTTCTTAGAAGTTCCGACTTACCAAGACGATCAAGAGCAGAGGGAGGCATTATAACTGTAACAAGATAAGGCATGTCTCAGGGTTAAGAGCCAAAAAAAAGTAAAATAGTTCCAAAGATTCAGAGAAGACGTACTTTTATCCCCAGTCTCCAGTTGTGGCTGCAAATAGGAAGAAACTAAATCAGAAGCTTGATGGTGCAATAAAACAGTAGGGTTCCTGTTATTAGGTCTATATGAAAGTAAGAAGCAAACTATCCTGCATATGGAAGAAAGCTGTGATCATTTTGGCATATTCTACAATGTGACTTAAGCTTCACATAATGCTACCATAAAAGTGATGTGACTTATCTACAATTGAGGAGCATATCTCTGCAAAACATTTCTAATCAGGAGTAGGTGGCTTTGATATACTAATATGAGCCAAGCAGCACCTCAGAATGATCTAAAGCCGCATCAACAGCAAGCTATGGCTGATTTTCTTATGCATGTCAATGGCCTTATCGCATCACTAGACTGTGTAGAACATGTCATCCAAAAGATATCTAAGTACTGCAAGCGGTGCATCACAAAGGGCTGAAAAACTCAATACCTCATATTTTCTGTTTATACCTTGGCATCATGACTTTCTTAAACCAAAAGCCAGAAGAATAGTAATTATTTAAGGACAAGGCGTTAGCAAGGGCTTCTCACTTCTATTATTTGAAGAGCATTCAAGATGGGCAATTTGAATCAAAGTCTAAAAACAATCTGCCTTACAAACGTGAGAACCAAAAAGAAAATGATAACTTACCATCTACCTTCCAACTCTTTGAAGATTGCATTTTATCTTTAGCCATAAGAGGTTTTAGCCCGTTTTAGAGCACTTATACTCCTTTCCATCCAATGACTATCCTTCGGAAAAATGGATTCTAACATGCAACTACTGAGGCAACTTTTGACTCCATTTTACCTCAGTTATGGACACCTTGTCACCTACGATACAGTGCTATCAAGAATTTATGATATTCAGGAGACAAACTGTTGCATTGCTGATGGCTAGAGGTTCGATAAGCAGCTTCATGACAAACCAATTCATTTTAAACTCCAGTCCATATGCAGAGGGATAAGATAAACTTACATATCGTAGGATGTTGGATCCTAGCAGAAAATTCTTGTTGATTAACAAAGATATGTTAAGAAGTAACAGTTCCTAGGCATCAAGCACATATAGGCTTCTTAAAGAGCAAATTGACAACACAAACATGCAATTTACAGCATAAGAAAACTCCAAACCTTGTCAATAAAAGATGCGGGGTAACATCGGTATGTTTGCTCAAAGGAATTCCCATGATAGTCATATCCAACAAAAAACTGAAAAAACAACAGGAAAAAAATAAAAAGATAGCCATGGATATGCACATGACAAAAATTAAAACACGTGGCAAATGAAGAGGAAAAGAATGTGATCACCCAATATATTACATCAACTTCAGGCACAATAAGAGTTGAAACCAAAAAAAAAAATATTAACCTAACATCTCATGAACAGGATCCTAGATAGAAAATTTCACCACTAGGCCCAAGAAACTACCCTACCCACTTGACCAAGAAGAAATTAATGGACCAAACATATTCCCTAGATCAATATCTGGACTAAGTCAAAAAAAATTTAGGCTTTCTTTACTCTTAAAAAATTGTCCAAGGACTTTCTAATATCTTAGAAACAAATATCCAAAGAGGTCTGGCCACAACCTAAAATCTCTGACAATTTACCAGGGATGACATAAAATAAGCCAAGAAAATAAATAAACATATAGAAATAACATTCAGAGTATTAAACAGATTAGCTAGTATAGAGTATCTTCTTGTGTAAATTTCCCAAAAATATAAGAAAAGAGCCTTTTGTCATCGCAAAAGATATTCAAAGACGCAAAATTTAGCAAAGTGGTATTCCATTAAAACAACAGAGTTCCAAAAACAATAAGCATAGGACATACCATTTTCTGAAGGTTTCGGCACTTCGACCAACAGAATTTATCCTAGCAAAATGCAATAGATCAAATGAGTCAACAAAAGACCAACAAAAACAACAATTGTAGAATTGTATCCAATTCTTATCATAGCTACATCCAAATACGGAATTGTTAAGATTAAGGCAAAGTACAAGTATACGCTTCATTCAAGGTTTTACATAAATATAAACCATCATGATGACTGACAGGCAGGAAGTCCCTCTCGCACCAAGATATAAGCTTTTGATGCACCCCAAGCAGACAAAATAATATCGAACCCCCAGTTTGGTATACAGATGTAAATGCATCTACGAGGCACCACTAATCCACTAATTAAAAAGCAACCTTCGCATTGCCTTGCGAGAAACACTCTTTCACATAATTTTCATTCAACATCTTGAATCTATTCGGTATCATATATTTTAGTAGTTTCCATGCGAATTAAGGATCAAATGCAGCATAGTTGCAGAGAATGCGTCCAGAGCGCATTTGCCTACAAGAGAATCAACAGTAAAGTCTTGATTCGAAGACCATCATGCCTCAAGAATCAAAACACAGAGAGAGACGAAACTAAAAAGAATCAAAAAGATTTAAATGAGATTAGGGTAATCAAGAACGGACCGTAATAGGGAACGATTGGGGAAGGAGATGGCGAGAGTAAAAGAGGCAGAGGAGAGAAGACGATAGAGCGCTGTGCGTCGCGTGCATATGACGCGGAACGCAAGAGCGGGGTAACGTCAAGAGCTAAGCGTCCGAGAAAGTGGGCTAAAGGTATGAGGCCTTCTAAAAGGCTCTCTTGGGCTAAGTAATGCTTGGTGGGCCTTGCGAGCCCAATCTACGGGGTTTTTAGCAGCTACTAGCGGGCCCCGTGCTATAAGGTTGATATTCCAAAAAATAAATAAAAATCTGCCCTATTGGTGTTTGGATATTTGCCCCTTTCTTCATGATTTTAATTGCAAAAAACCCCCTAATGTTGACCTCTGTTTAAGAAAATCGACTAATAGTGACTATATTAACGCAGCCGAATAAGAATGACTAAACTGCCCTTGATTAGTCAATTAATTTGCTCATGTTACAATCTTTTTAGACATTAATTGAGTCTAAAAACATTGACTAGTCAATGGCGATTTAATTTTATTTCGACCCCAAGTAAATACATTGACTAGTCAAGGGAGATTTAGTCATCGTTTCTCACGTGAGTTAAAAACTAGGATTTAACAGTAGGGTTTTTTGTAATTAAAATCAATAAAAGTGGAAGGTTTTGCAAATATAATAACAAAGAGTTTTTTTTTTTTGGGCAAGAAAGCCATCAAATAGGGGGTGGGTGTGTTTGCAAAAGTTCCTTCAGAGAACCTCTATCCAAAAATAAAATAAATGGCTGCAATCGAATGCGTAAGATCCACGATGATCATATGTCAATCAGTTCTTTGTATCGCTCCGTTGAGATATCTATGGAGAATGGAGAAGGAGGGTATTCAACCTGATCAAGATGGTCACTATACATATATACTAGCTTACGAGATTAACGGGGATAAGCCCCCCTTATCATGACACTTATCCTCAAACACTAAAAGTAATCATTATTATTTTATTTCTATTTCATCTACCATCATCACTTTATTTTTTTCTATCTTCATTTCTTAACTCCAGTTTTTCTAACCCTATTCCTCTTAATCCTATTTTTTCTAGCCCCGTATCAAACACTGAGTAGCAAAGCAGAGTGCAGCCATCGATGATGGTCCACTCGTCAATAAACAATTAAGCTCGAACAGTAAGGCCGGGAGTTAACGGTCACCTGCTTCCTTTTTTGTTGTTGAGTTCTTGACCCCAGGATCAGAACTATAACACCACGTGGAAAAGAATTTGGTCATGATCCCATCTTGGTTTGAAACATTAATAAAACCTCTTCCAGAGAAGCTTAATTTAGAAACTAGCCTTTCGTATTCATCTCTCATCATCTACAAGACTACAACCACATGCATGCACATGAGTACATGTGTAAAAAAAAAGGGTACGTGTGTGGTGATCAAGTGTTTTCTTTGTAGATGGATTTAGACGTTTGAGTCAAATTTTGGATGCACGATTAATTTTCTGGGAGCATGGCTCGTCAATTCTCAACGCTGATGTTGCTAATTAAATCATTGGAAAACGAGTCCAATTGAATGCTTTCAGCATCAAAGTTCTAGCATGTTAAATCATTTTGACACGATACAGAGCGTCCCATCAAAACCATTGAAAGCTATGAAATTTTTACAAGGAAAATAGTGGCGAGGTATGCAGTACTCAGATCCATCACTGTGAATCATCACTCAGATTCACAGTGATGGATCTGAGTACTAGTGGAGTCGTGGAGACTATATAACGAATGACAGAGACATGAGGAGTACGTACGTACTGATCATCTTCCAATACAGCAACGATTACGATCATCATGCATGTCTTCTCCAGTGAACTTGTTGATGCTAATAACTTCTATCTCTCCTCTGATCTCTTCTCTCTCTCTTCCTTTAGTTTAGGAGACATTGATATCTGGGTCTTGGTACAGTTTGTCATTATGTCTGAGCAGGTTAGGAGTCACATGCATGCATGCATTGGCAGGCAGGCTGACTCTGTTTGTCTCTGCTCATGATCAGGAGGAGGCGCTGTACTCATCATAGCTAGTAGTAGCCCCTGAGCCTGAGGATTCCAAATTGTAGCATATTGATGCTGTTGTCAAAAAGCAGGTATACGTTCTGGCAGTCATCTGCAGAGGTCATGCTTGGATGTATTTGAAAGCTGGAGTTTAAATTGAAGCAGGATTTGCCTCTCATCTAAGAAGAGTTTCGTCAGCTTAGATCAATCATATCGTGGTTTATATATGTCGGCTTGCATGCTCTCATGATCTGTTGACGTTGAAAGGTGTTGGTGAAGGGATATTAGATGGTGCTGCTCTATATATTAATAAACCAGTTATTTAGGTAAACCTAGATTTCGAATATTGGGGTAACCGATTGATTGAATGTATCAATCATCGAATCGGTAGAACACTGTCGATTAATTGATCTAATCAATCAGTAGAACACTATCGATTGAAGTGATGTGCAGCATACATGGTCACGTGACATGTACACAAATCTTTTGTTCTAGAGGTACTGTCCATGGGCCAAGGCCCACCAGGCCATGGCCTAGGGCCCCTCAAAAATAGGTCAATTATTAGGGCCCCCTTAGTTTGGTACTTTGGTGGGTTACGTGGGTACTGGGTAGTTCAACAACCATTTACTGCTTTACAGGAAGCTCAATAGGCTCAAGGCCCTCAATTGGTGCGGCTGGTGCCCTAGGCCCCTAGCTTCTTAAAGAATTCATCAACAATTTTCTTTCTCCATCAAGTATCAACAAAGCTTTGCTCTTCCCATGATTAAAAAAGAATTCCATACTTTCTCATCAGAAGCCTCAATTGTGGTGCTCATCAGAAGCCTTTTTTCTCCATCAAGTATCAACAAAGCTTTATTCTTCCCATGATTAAAAAAGAATTCCATACTTTTGATTTCCGGAATTGAAGATTTAGAATTCACCAACAATTTTTATACGACCATTTATTCAAGGAAAGTTTTTCCCTTGTCACTCATTGAAATCTGAATTTTGTGTATGTCAAATGTCAATGCATATTACTATATTAGTATATTTGTGACTTTTGACTTGAATTTAAAACAATTTTGTATCTTGTTTTTTTTTAAATGTTTATAATATTTTAAAGTGATTTTTACATGTTTGAAATTTAATGAGAAATGTAAAAGGGCTGTTTTAAAAGTTAACCTATGGTCTCCGAAAACTCTAGACAAGACGACCCTGGTCCCCCATGATGCGGTTTTTCACGTAAGACATCTTGTTTTCCTTGTCTTTGCTTGCGTTTCAACTACTTAAAAACAAACGAATTATGTTTTACGTACCAATTGTGCCCAATCAAATAATCTTTGAAGGCCAATCCCGTGTCATACAAATAAGAGGGATGTACTTTTCAATCTCAAGTATATGTTACAACAATGTGACAAATGCAAATATTCAAGTACTACAGATGGATCGCCAACAAGGTGGCAATGAAATTTCAATGAATGTAGGACTACCAGCTTAATTTTTAGGATAAATTATCTGTTCCCATATGTGCAGCATGCGTGTGTACTGCCAACATGGATTGAGACCGGCGCACGGGCAGCCCTAAAATGCTTAATAGATAGGACTAGATGTACTATTATTGTATCCATGAGAGGAGGAAAGTCTGTCTCATGTCATATGGCATGGTAACCACCAATCCCATCCCAATAATCGCCTTCTACTAAACCCTATTTAATTTAGGATTATCATATCACATAGGCGCCGCATAGGCTCCACATAGGACATTTTTCCTCCACGTAGGACAATAAAAGTTTCACTTATAACCCTAGCTTCATATAAGTATGATATGCCTTGGTGGTATGCCATGACTGGTCTGCATAATTCAAAGAGGATAAAATGATTATCATTGTCACATTCTAGGGAGGCCTTTTGATGAGTTATTAAAAACAAGGGGTTTTTACGTATCTATCCTTCAAAAGTTTCTAAATATCACAATTACCCCTATATTTTTCCGGCTTACTAAAATATCCTTCAAATTTTGAACAATCCGTAAACCTACCCCTCGGGTTTGTTACGAGCGGTCTACTCGTGATCCTCTCGTAATGGGTCTCTACTGCTCCAATCGATCAGAATCGGCCTTATCGGACTTGATTTGAGTCCAATTGGCTGATTTGGCTAGCTGGATCAGATCTGGCTGAAGCTGGATCGAATCTGACTAAGCCTGATTGGATGGGACTTGACTGGGTCAAGTCTGAAGTGATCTGGATCAGGTTGACCAGGTTCAATTGGGCTAAGTGGCTGGATTGGGCTGGATTGGATTGACTGGCTCGGCTGAATCAATTAGAGTTGGTTGAGCCAACTTGGTTGGGCTGAACCGGAGTTGATCCAAGGGCTTAGGTTCACCGGAGTAGATCGCCGGCGTAGTGGCGGCGTCGGCGGTCGGGATAGTGGCAGGAAGCGTCGCCTGGAGGTGGGGAAAAGTTCCAAGGGAGTGGATCTGGGAGATGGGTGGCGGATCGGCCGGATCTGGGGGAGACGGCGGTGAAGGTTGGGTCGGCCGGCGTCGGGGACGACGAGGGAGGCTCGGCGGGGGTCCTTGGGACGTCGGGAAGGATCATGGGGAGACAAGGAACAGATCTGGAAGGTTTTAAGGTGGGATCGAGGTAGGACGTGAGGTTGCCGGTGAAGGGGACGGAGGTCGGCTTGTCGGGTACGGCGCCGAAGGGTATGGAAGACGGCGGAAAAGGGTTGGTCGGAGTCGTGGGAGATAGGGGAAGGCTTTGGCGGTCTTGGTTGGCGACGGGGACGGCCGGAGAGGAGAGAACGGCGATGGTCGGCGGTAGCTTAGGGTTTCGTGCACGGGAGAGAAGAGAGGAAGGAGATGAGCTGACATGGCGATGACGTGGCGTGGGGTCGCTGACGTGGCGGAGAGAGAAAGTGGTGTGGAGAAAGAAAATACCGGTGGAGGCGGTGCCGGCTGCGGAGGAGATGACCGACGGGGAAGAAGGTGGATCTATGGTAGATATCTGGTGGAATCTACTTTACTTCTACTCCTATGATATTCTACTCCTATGATAACTTATCAACTACTCTTAATCATTCATCATGCATCATTCCTAATACAAACTACTAAGGTCCTTTTATAGAGACCTTGACAGAGTCCTAATCCACTAGAAAACCCCCTTGCTTGATTAGCAAGTAATAAGGTTTCTGACTCAACTCAACTTCCTAACTCAAAGGGACTCTTAATTAATTCCTAACAATCAACTAGGACTCAATAAAAGACTAATGATAAATACTAATTAAATACTCTAGTTTGAACTAGGGAAGTCCAAGTCAAACTAGGAAAGAGGCTGAACCAGTTTGGTTCCTCTTTTGGGTTCGGATCCAGTTGGTCGAGTCGGATCGACTCATATCACCCCCCCTTCCTTCAAAATTGGCCTTGTCCTCAAGGCCAGAGTCAGGTCAGGTAGGATGGCTCCATGTGGCTGGACCGAATCAACTTGCTGCTGTAGTTCTGGACTCGGTGGGGGAGAAACCAGGTCGATCCCATGTCGGGTCCAGTGGTAGCAGTGGCAGTGATGGATGAGCATCTGGCGGTCGATCTGACGGCTCAGGTAGCTCCAGGAATATGATCTTCAATGGCTCTCCTGGATGATCCTCATCATGTCCCATCAGTAGTGTTGCCCATGACCATAGGATGGGATCTGATCTCCATGGTCTGATCAACTGTGCAGAGACTTGGCTTGAATCTGAGTCAAGCTGGCTTTGGTCCAATCTGAAGTGAGGATGGCTGGACCATGCTTCTGCTGCACTAGTCTGGGCTAGAAGTTGGTTGAACCAAGTTGAATCTTCAGCTGTGCTGAGTCGTACTGGTCCAAACCAGTCTGACTTGGTTGGCTCTACCAGTGTCAATCTGGACTTGAGTCAGTTGAGCCAAACCGGTGTTACCATCATAGTCAGATCTGATCAGATTGAAGATGGCATCTGAATAAGGAGGGTAGCTCCTTTGATGACTCATATCAACCTTTGGGTGCTTGATCAGCGGTTGAGGATGCATCTGGATCACTTGGAGTTGATCTGGATGGTCCTGATTGCTGGGGACTCTTGGATCATGTTCAGATCGAAGATCGGAAGCACTAGATCGAAGATCACGCTGATCAAATGGCTGGATCAAGTTGCAGTTTTGATCGGACGGCTGAGAAGCTGCCGGAGCTGGATCAACGGCGAAACGAGCTCGTCGGAGAGTGGCAACGGCACAGGAAGCTTCGCAGGGACGTGGGGGTTCCATCCGTACGATCTGATCGTCGGATTGGGCCTCGTACACGCCGGATCTGAAGGTGGCGGCGCGGTGGATGTCGTCGCCGGAGATCGTTGGTGATGTAGGCCGTGACGGTGCTTGAGCTCGTCGGTAACAGGTACGGGAAGGTCTTGGGACCTTTCTCGTGAGGTTTGATCTTGGGATCAACCTCGGCAAGTGGCGGAGTGAAGGACGGCGGAACAGGGGCTTTCGCCGGAGTTGGGTTCCGTCGATCCGAGCTTCGAACGTGGTCGTGGTCGGCCACGGTGGCTTCGGGGAAGGCCGTCTATGCTTCCCCGGTGTATAGGTGGAGAGGACTGCGTCGCAGGGCGGCGTTGGGGTGGCGGCTCGGGGGCGAGCCGACGGAGTCGTGGTTGAGCCGGGACGAGGGTAGTCGGCTCGAAGGTGAGCCGGGCTGGAGGTAGGGGATGAGCCGTGGCTCGAGGTAGGGGATGAGCCACGTGGCTAAGCCGAGAGTGAGCCGAACCGGGAAGAGAGAGAAAACCAGGAGAAATTCCGAAAAAATAGGGAAAAATAGGGAAAATTCCGAAAAAATCATGGGAAGATAGGGGAAGGGTTTCACCCGGGTTTGGAGTTGAACTCGGAGTTACAATTGGAGTTGCTCTCGGAGTTGCAGTAGGAGTTGCAGTCGGAGTCATAACCCGAGTTGGCTCGGGGTTAGGCTCCGCAATCTGGGTTGCAGTAGGGGTCTGACTCGAAGTCTGAGTTATCCTCGACCAACTATTGGAAATCCGCTCCAATTTTTCTGCTCTGGCGCTCTATCAAAGTTGAACAGAGGTTCAACTGGGCCTGCATAATATTGAAATGATGCTCCCAACTTTCCTGGGGTACTCCGTATGTGAGGACCTGCCCCTCCATCCCTGTGGCTTGCTGTTTGCCCCAAGGGCAATTTGGGAAATTGCGTCTTGGTGGTCGTTTCGCACTGGGTGTGCACACACAGACCTTGTTTGGTGCTTGTGTTGTTAGAAAGGTTAGGTGGACCCTGGTTCGGTAGTCCTGTGCTTGAGCTTGTGGCTCAGCCCAAGGTTGCCGTTTTGGGCAAGGGAGATCGATCTCCATGGCTATGAAGATCGATCTCTCTGTGCCTAGTGGTCGCCGTTCTGGGCGAGGAAGATCGATCTCCATGTCCATGAAGATCGATCTCCCTGTGCCTGGAAGTCTCTGTCGGTGGCTTTCGAAGGATGGCCACTGCGGTGGCCGTCGCTTCCCCTGTCATGGGAGGGAAGACTTTCCCTCCCCTCCCACAGCTTTTCCCCGCTTTAGCCGGCTTTCCCCCGGCCTTACCCTCCCCTTCCCCCGTCCTTTCTTCTTCTTCTTCTTCTTCTTCTCTTCTTCTTCCTCGCGGCTCTGCTTTCCCCTGTTCCGGCTGAGAGCTTTCGCTCGCCGTTCTTCCTCCTCCGGCCACCTTTCCGGGAGCTTGAAGGCTCGTTGGGTTCGTGGCAAGGCGAGGAAGGTCCTGGGGTAGGACTTGTGGATCGAAGCTGCATTGAAGAGGTAGGGTTCTTCTTCTAAACTCCGGTTGCTTTTGGGTTTTGAGATCCGGATTTGTTTTCCTTAGATCTCCGTGTATAGATGTTGGTTTTTGGTTTGGAAGCCTTGAGTAGCTTCGTGGCACTGAGATCTACTAGCCCACCTAGTTTGGTGAGGTATGGTGGCGGTTTCCGACGGTGTTCCTCGCCGTCCGGCCGCCGGCGCGACCCAAGCATGATCGATCTCACGGGATGAGATCGATCTTGGTCGGGGTGGCCCAGCCCGCCCGAGCGAGAGCGATCTCCCTGGGAGGGAGATCGATCTCTTGGCGGCTGGTGCCTGTGCGGTTTGCGTCCACGTCACCACAAGATCGATCTTCATATGGGTGGAGATCTATCTCGTGGGGGTGACCTGGACGGGTGCTCCTCGCCTCGAGGAAGATCGATCTCACTGCTATTGGAGATCGATCTCCTTCAGTGCATGGAGGGTTTGTACTTGTTTAAATGTTGTTTTGCCCGCGGGGCTTCGCATGCAAGTGGTTTTTACGGTTTTGCCCTCGGGGCTTATCTTGTTATGGATCATGCATGAATGCTTACCGCTTTGTGGTTGAACCGAGAGAGTGATGTCTCTCGGGTTGTCTAGAATAAATGGGCTGACAGTATGCCCTTACCGCTTTGTGGTGAACCGGGGGAGTCATGACCCTCGGGAGTGTTTAGTATAAATGGGCCGAAGGTGTGCCCTTGCTGTGTTGGTTGTTTACAGCTTTATCATATCTATCATGCCCTGTTTTCCTGTGCATTAGGCATGCTAGGGTAGGTTGGGTGGGTGTTGGCTCTGCTGCTTGGAGTACCGAGTGATGGTAGTCTTAACTTCGGTTGTTCCACCAAGTGCGGAGATCCCGCTTGGAGAAGGGGGTCCTACTGGTTGCGTCGTGTCCACCCTGCGTCAGGGAATGTCGGAGTTGCCCACCCCTGAGCAGTGGCGTTGTCGGAGATACGCACCTAGGACAGAAACCCTTCGGGTTATTGATGGGATTGTGGGATCCTTGGCAAGCCTCGGTATTTGGCATCAGAGTGTGTCCGGTTGCTTTACCCTTGTGTGTGTGGGAGTTGTAGAGTAGGACCTTGCTGAGCTGTTGCTCATGCCTACCTGGACTGTGTTTGTTGCAGGTGCAGGTGGCCGCTCTGTCCCAGTGTTACCCCCTCGGTCGTCTCGTGGCAGCGCTCCGGATCCTGACCATGTCTGAGGGTCAGGATGAGTTCGTCTATGCGTTCGCGGAGACCCCGGTGGGTGTTGTGGTTTCTTTTTGGGGACTGTGATCCCTTGTAGCTGTTGTACTAAACCCCGTTAACTTTTTATTGCTGGTTTGTAATAAATGTTAATAGCTGTTTAGTTAGCTTACTTCCGCTCTTTCTCTATGTCGTCCAGCTGTTTCCGCCAGCTGGGCTTTAGTCTCAATTGTTTCCGCCAGTTGAGGCTGTGGTTGTAGGTCTTCTCCCCCTCGCGTCCCCGGCCCGGTTGCGCTCTGCGGGTCGGGGCGCGACACCGTACATGGTGGCGAAGTTTCCAGTAGGGTCTGAACCGCACAGTCGGTGGAACGGAGCTCTGATACCAAGTTGTTACGAGCGGTCTACTCGTGATCCTCTCGTAATGGGTCTCTACTGCTCCAATCGATCAGAATCGGCCTTATCGGACTTGATTTGAGTCCAATTGGCTGATTTGGCTAGCTGGATCAGATCTGGATGAAGCTGGATCGAATCTGACTAAGCCTGATTGGATGGGACTTGACTGGGTCAAGTCTGAAGTGATCTGGATCAGGTTGACAAGGTTCAATTGGGCTAAGTGGCTGGATTGGGCTGGATTGGACTGACTGGCTCGGCTGAATCAATTAGAGTTGGTTGAGCCAACTTGGTTGGGCTGGACCGGAGTTGATCCAAGGGCTTAGGTTCGCCGGAGTAGATCGCCGGCGTAGTGGCTGCGTCGGCGGTCGGGATAGTGGCAGGAAGCGTCGCCTGGAGGTGGGGAAGAGTTCCAACGGAGTGGATCTGGGAGATGGGTGGCGGATCGGCCGGATCTGGGGGAGACGGCGGTGAAGGTTGGGTCGGCCGGCGTCGGGGACGACGAGGGAGGCTCGGCGGGGGTCCTTGGGACGTCGGGAAGGATCGTGGGGAGACAAGGAACAGATCTGGAAGGTTTTAAGGTGGGATCGAGGTAGGACGTGAGGTTGCCGGTGAAGGGGACGGAGGTCGGCTTGTCGGGTACGGCGCCGGAGGGTATGGAAGACGGCGGAAAAGGGTTGGCCGGAGTCGTGGGAGATAGGGGAAGGCTTTGGCGGTCTTGGTTGGCGACGGGGACGGCCGGAGAGGAGAGAACGGCGATGGTCGGCGGTAGCTTAGGTTTCGGGCACGGGAGAGAAGAGAGGAAGGAGATGAGCTGACGTGGCGATGACGTGGCGTGGGGTCGC
The DNA here is from genome assembly GCA_963920575.1 of Narthecium ossifragum. Taxonomy (NCBI): domain Eukaryota; kingdom Viridiplantae; phylum Streptophyta; class Magnoliopsida; order Dioscoreales; family Nartheciaceae; genus Narthecium; species Narthecium ossifragum. The sequence goes on along the minus strand of OY986963.1, from coordinate 4,994,091 downwards.
TGACGTGGCGGAGAGAGAAAGTGGCGTGGAGAAAGAAAATACCGGTGGAGGCGGTGCCGGCTGCGGAGGAGATGACCGACGGGGAAGAAGGTGGATCTATGGTAGATATTTGGTGGAATCTACTTTACTTCTACTCCTATGATAACTTATCAACTACTCTTAATCATTCATCTCATCATTCATCATGCATCATTCCTAATACAAACTACTAAGGTCCTTTTATAGAGACCTTGACAGAGTCCTAATCCACTAGAAAACCCCCTTGCTTGATTAACAAGTAATAAGGTTTTTGACTCAACTCAACTTCCTAACTCAAAGGGACTCTTAATTAATTCCTAACAATCAACTATGACTCAATAAAAGACTAATGATAAATACTAATTAAATACTCTAGTTTGAACTAGGGAAGTCCAAGTCAAACTAGGAAAGAGGCTGAACCAGTTTGGTTCCTCTTCTGGGTTCGGATCCAGTTGGTCGAGTCGGATCGACTCGTATCAGGGTTACTTACCGGTGAATCTTCATGGAATATTCCTAACGCTGTTAACGGCGCAATGTAAAAAGACCTCCCCGCCCTCTTCTTCATCTCCTACGTCGCCGTCTTCCTCCTCGTCTAGTCCCTCGTCTTCCCCTCCCTCTCTGACCTCCTCCTCCTCCCGCGCTGGGGTCCCATGTTACGCTGGTGGGGTGCCCGCGCGCTGCCCATCCTGAGAAGAACGCGGGGATCTCGACGGTGAGGGAGGGGGAGCTCTTGCTACTGGACTCCAACCAGCTCTCCGGCTCTATCACTCCGGAGCTCGCCTAAGCCGCCAACCTCTCTGTTCTTGGCCTCTCGGACACCAAGATCTCCGGGGCCATCCCTCCTTCGTTGGGCTCGCTCCCCTTTGAGTGGTCAGTGGCCGGCATGCTCCCGTCGCAGCTAGCCAACGTCCACCGCATCTACGACATCAAACTCACCGTCCAAGCTCCCTACCGAATTGCTCATCTTCAGTACCTCGACCCCGTTTAGCAGAGCATCAAAAACAGAGCACATGGCTCATGCATGGGTGGGGGGTCGGCGCTGGTGTGTGAGTGGTGGGCGGAGTGGGACTGCCGACCGCCAAATGCGCGCGCTAGGCTGAAGGCTCGGCAGGGCGTGAAGACCCCGAGACTATGGCAAGTGTCCCCCTCCTCGCCACCGCCGCCACAGAGCACATGGCTCATGCATGGGTGCCGGAGGCAGTGGCACGACACCAGGTCCTCACCGGACCTCCCCCAACCCCCGGCGGGTGCTCCCTCTCTCTCTCTCCCTCTCTCTCTTCCGGTGCTTGTACGAAAGCACGAGGCGAAGGCGGAGATATCCAAGCAGTGCTGCTCGCGGTGGCGCAGCTCAGGGCGACTCCGGTGGTGGCGGTGTGGATGTCGGACCGAGGTCATGTTCACGTCGAATGCGCTATTGGCCACCGGAAGCGGTGGCGGGGTTGGATGGTCGGCGACGGAGGGTAACGCCGCGTACTTCCCCCATGGCCGCCGGCGGGTGCTCCCTCTCTCCCTCCCGTCTCTCTCTCTCTCTTCCTACGTCAGCAAACCAAGGAACAGTCAAAATACCAAAAGCCGGTCAAAATTACTCTCTCTCTCTCCCTCCTACGTAAGCAAACGAAGGAAACCGGTCAAAATATGAAATCCGGTCAAAATTGATGGAAACAAAAAGAATGGGGGGCAATTAAGTAATTCTACTTGCCCGGGTAACGTTTAAACTATGGTTAGGTTAGATATGTGGACGGTGGTTGACGGAGGGGTAGGTTTACGGATTGTTCAAAATTTGAAGGGTATTTTAGTAAGCCGGAAAAATATAAGGGTAATTGTGATATTTAGAAACTTTTGAAGAATAGATATGTAAAAAGCCCTAAAAACAAATAGATAATGGCTTCTAAATTTTAATAACTCAAAACAAAATCCAAGAAAAAAAGAACATTATTTCGTTCTTCAGATGACATAAAATGGTGTGTTTTTCAGGTTAAATTTTTAAAAAAGAAGAAGAAGAACTAATGGATTTTTAGCAATAATAGTGCCTGAATCACGCCAAATGGAAAACTATATACCCATTGTTACCGAAATTGAAATCCGATACTTTTATTATTTATTTTATTTGCAACTCAATTACCTGAGTTAGCAATCCGGCAATTGGTTGCATTTATACCAAAAATACCCAAAAATAAATAATTTAACATGATATGACAACTAACGAGTTATGAGAGATCCCAAGGGATTTATGATGTGAAAGAGCGTGCACAGTTTCTTCTTAATCCATAAGAATGTGAAGATAGGAGAGGTTAATCGGTCAGCCCATTTCGTTTTTGCCGCCGAGCAGCAAGATCCAAAATCAACCCAACAAAATTGGCCAGGACTACACCGTACATAAGATTACCATCAAGAATGAAGCAAAACAATTCCTTCGCAGAAACCATCTTCAGGACAAGGAAAATGACTGATCAATAGATCAGGAACACTTTTAGTTTTAAGTGGTCTTTTTTTTTCTACTAAATTTTATGAGTTGAACTAAAAGACTAGATTAAGGGAAAGCACATTTACATCAATAGATTCAAAAGAGATGAACATAAAGGGAATCCAATTACCAATTAATGATGCAAAGCCCGATTTGGCTATCGGTAAATAATATATCCATTGATTAAAAAAAAAAAGAAAAAAAAAGAACACCGTTGCATCCCTCACGCCCCAATTAATGCAAAGAATGCCTCTCGTTGGTCACCCCCCGTCCCGCAACAAACAAACACAGGAGGATCAGCCAACACAACACTGTTGCATCCCTCACGCCAACATCGACGTTGAGTAGAGACCCGCCGGACCCACCGCATCGGAAACCGCCGGACCTTCTGGGGAAAAGGCAGGCTTGCTTTTTGTTTGATGCTTAAAAAAGTAATCTATAGATGTATCTATAGAAGAGGCAGACAGCACCACCACTTCCACATGGGGGCCGGGAAGACGAGAGCGAAAGCTAAATAATAACAACTAGAGGACAGGACACTACAACGGCTACTTATTAGTCCTTCCTTCTTCCATCCACCACCACCATCACCACCGGTGACCAGCCCACCTCTTTTGGCGGGACGGAGATGCTTCTTTTAACCTTTTCTTTCTTCTCTCTCTCTCCTTCCTTGTTTATAAAACAAACAGAGACGGCCCCACGCAATAACATAACATATCCTTTGACTGGTCCAAACCGAGTCCACATCCCGAGCTTAAGATAGCCGAAAGTGACACCCAAAAGAGCGGAACTAAAATTGAAACTCCCGGGAACCGGGAAAATTCATTCAATTCCAACGTGGAATATGAACGGGACAAATCTTACAACAGGCGGAGGCGATGCCAAAAAAAAACAAACAAAACAAAACAACTTAAAGAATGAATCCGACTTATGAATCGTGTTATCGGGTCGGGTTTGGGTTTCGGATCATCGTCATCGCTCGTGGTCATGGGCCGGATGGCGCGGTGGCGGCGGCGGCGGCAGCGGCGGTGGCGGGGGAGGGCAGGGAGGTCGGATCGGCGGAGGAGGGGAAGTCCGGGCCGACCCGGCAGCCCTCGAGCATGAAGACGACGTCGGACATGATTGGCCGGTCGTTTTGGTCGGAGGCGGTGCAGAGGAGCCCCACCTTTATCCCCAGCAAGAACTCCTCCCACTCCGGTGACTCCGGGTCCAGCTCCAGCAACCCCGGCTCCAACAGCTCCGTCACTTGCCCGAGCTGCAGCTGCCTCTTCACCCACTTCACGATGTCCTCGTCCGTTTCTCCGCCGCTGCTGTCGATGAACATCCCTGGGCCGCGACCGGTCAAGAGCTCCAGCAGCACGATGCCCAGGCTGTACACGTCCCCCTCCCTCGTCGCCTGCCCCGCCGCCGCCGCGTCCGGCGCCACGTAACCCAGCGACCCCACCGCGGAGGCCACTGACGCCTCCGCTGCTGCACCCATCGTCACCACCAAGCGCTCCAGCCCGAAATCCGATAAGTGCGGCTCGAAGTCGGCGTCGAACAGGATATTCTGCGGCTTGACGTCGCCGTGGACGACATTCGAGGTGTGGAGGAAGTTGAGGCCCCGGGCGATGCCAAGCGCAATGAGGTGGCGCATGGGCCAGGTGAGGATGTGGCCGTCCTGGTGGGATGCCTCCTGGAGAAGGGTGGCGAGGTTGCCATTGGGCATGTAGTCATAGACCAGAAGGCGAACGTCCGGTGGCGGTCCGGCGTAGTAGCCGCGGAGGACGGTGAGGTTGCGGTGCTTCACCTTGCCCAGCGCTTCGGCCTCCTTGCGGAAGAAGCCCTCCTCGATCACAATCGCCCCGTCGGCGGAGGTCGACGGCAGCCGGAGGATTGACAGCACCGTGCCATCATTGTAGCACGCTTTAAAGACGAGCCCATGGCGTCCCCGGCTCAAGACATTCTCCTCGTCGAACTGCCTGGTGGCCTCGATGGTCTCCGGATACGTGAGCTTATTGCTGAACATCACCAGCTTTGGCACCGCCGGACCACCATTCTCTCCACTGCTCCGGTTTGCTCCTCCGCTGGAAGCGCTCCCCCGCGCGGGGCTGCGCTTCTTCACGCCGGCCCTGCTGTCCAGGAAACGCCGCCGCCAACGAGTTAAGAAGAGGGCGCAGCAGCAGCAGAGCAATGCTAGGAGGCAGGCGGTCCCTGCGATGACGCTGATCAATAGGATGAAACGCTCTTGCCTCCTCTTCCGTCTCTTGGCCTTCACTTCACTGCACTCCGCCTCTAATGGCTTCCCGCATAGGCTTGGATTGCCGGCAAAAACCGAAGGGTCGTCGAAACGAGAACCCAGAATTGCTGGGACTTCCCCTAAGAGGTCGTTCTCAGATACATTCAAGTAGACAAGGCCAGGGATCATAGCTAGTCCAGGAGGAATGGTGCCGGTGAGTTCGTTCGCCGAGAGATCCAGCGTTCGTAGTTTGGAGAGGGTCGAGAGCGAGCCCGGGATGTCGCCGGAGAGATGGTTAGTTTCCAACATAAGGATAACAAGTGAAGAACACGCTGAGATCTCGGGTGGGATATTACCCGAGAGATTGTTCCGTGAGAGGTCGAGCTTCAGGAGATTGGCGAGCCGGGAAATCTCCACTGGAATGTTGCCGGACAATTGATTGGAACCAAGCTCCAGCATGGTGAGATTAGAGCAGTTGCCAATCTCTGCTGGGATGTCCCCGGAGATGTGGTTGCCGGACAAGGAGAGAACTTTTAGAGATTGGAGGTAGCCGTAGGTCGCCGGGATGGTGCCGGAAAAGGAGTTGGCCGAGAGATTAAGCTTCTGTAAACCCAAGAGGCTGCTGAAACCCTCGGGGACTGAGCCCGAGAACGTGTTCTCCGCGAGCGAGATCGCCTGGAGGTTCGGCAATCCAAACAGCTCGGCCGGCAGCTCACCAGAGAGGTTCATCGGCCCGCTGAGATCCAACTCTCTTAAGCTCGATAGGCTCCCGATCTCCGCCGGAACGGCGCCGGAGAAACCATTATTGCTCAAGTTCAAGCTCTGCAATGCCCCAAGATTAGCAATGCTCGTCGGGATTTCACAGCAAAGTTGGTTCCCAGCGAGGTCCAAGAATGTCAGGTTGCTCAGCCGCATCAGGTCCGACGGTACGACGCCGGAAAGCTGGTTCTTGGCGAGTGATAGGGTCTCAAGCCTGGAGAGGTTTCCCAAATCCGCCGGAATCTCACCAGTGAAGCGATTCCCACTAAGCCGAACCTCCTTAAGCCAGCGGAGACCGCCAAGAACCGCTGGGATCTTGCCGGAGAACATATTACCCCCAAGATCAAGAACCTGGAGCGCCCCGCACCTCCCAATTTCTATGGGAACGGAGCCATTCATGGCGTTCATCCCAAGTCTAAGCTCCTGGAGCGCCAATATCCCACCGACTTCCGGCGGTATTGATCCAGAGAACTCGTTCCCGGAGACGTCCAAGATAGTAAGGGACGAGACCGCGAGCCAAGATGGTAAGCTGGTGGCTATCTGGTTCTCCCGAAGGTCGAGCACCTGAAGAACGCTACTGTAGTTCTCCGGCGGCGGCGGCGGCGCGACGACTCCGGAGAAAGAGTTGAATGCAAGCTGTGCGATGTGGAGCGAGGCGCTAGAGAAGAGAGAAGAAGGCACCGACCCAGAGAGGCTGTTGTGGGAGAGGGAAAGGACTTGGAGAGAGGGAATGGCAGGGATGGCGGCGGGGAGAACCCCTCGGAGATTGTTCCCCTGGAGACTAAGGTGGACGATGGCGGAGCAGTTGGCGAGGGCGGAGGGGATGGTGCCCTGGAGTAGGTTCCAGTCGAGCCATAGGTACAACAATCCTTGCAATCTTGCGAGGTCTTGGGGGATGGTGCCTTGAAGGCGGTTGAAGGAGAGGTTGAGGAGCTGGAGGCGAGGAGAATAGGACGAGATATTTGAGGGGATGGCGCCGGAGATGGCGTTGGAGGAGAGGTCGAGGTAGCGGAGAAGCGGGGGGAAAGAAGTGGGCAGGACGCCGGAGAGGCGATTGCCGGCCAGGTTGAGGACCTGAAGGTTGGAGAGGTTGGCCAAGAGAGATGAACGGAGGGGCCCGGAGATAGAGTTGTAGTGGAGGAAGACCGAGCGGAGAGAAGAGGGTAAAGAAGACGGTAGAGGTCCGGAGAGGAGATTGGACCTGAGGGAGAGCTTCCGGAGATTGGGGAGGCCGGCGAGTGCGGCGGAGGGAATGGACCCGGTTAGGGCCAGGCGGGGGAGGCGGAGCTCCACGACGACGCCGGCGGGGGAGCAAGATACACCGCGCCAGGAGCAGGGGGCGTTGGGTAGGGACGGGTCCCAGCCGGAGAGCGCACCTAGGGGGTCGCGCAGGGCGGCCCGGAAGGCGGTGAGGGCCGCGATCTCGGAGGTGGTCTCCTGCGTGCGGTTGGAGAATGGAGGTTGTAACTGGGTGGCGGTGAGGAAGCGAGGAGAGAGGAGGAGGAGGAGGAGGAGCGAGAGGAGGACGTAGGTTCTTGGAGGTGGAGGCATGGCGGGGAGAGAGAGCTAGAGGAATGGTCTCTTGGAGTTTGTTTGCAGAGTTTTAGGCATTGGATTTCGAGAGAGAGAAAGAGAGAGCTGCTTTGTGGACGGGTTTCCCTCCCTCCTTTCTCTCTCTCTTTAAAAGAGCTAGCTCCCTGCTCGAGAGCTCTTCTTTTTGAATGGAAGGGGGAGAGGAGTAGGCTCTCCGAGGAGGAAATTAGTTAACATCATCATGGTGACGTGGGTACATGGAACTCGTGCGAAGGTATCGTCTTGTGGTGAGGTCGCGGGTTAAAAGTATCGTTTTCTTTCTCGTATTTGATGAGGAGATGAGTTAAAAGTGGAGTATTTTAATTAGGGGACGTAAATCGTAATTGGTGGTTCTGTAACTGGTCAGAGGTTAGCTTTGTGGTTTTCCATGCAGCAGGAGGGACTAGGGAGGGTTTAATGGGTTTTTGTTTGAATGGCAACGGTAAAATGGGACTGTGTTGGGTAGGGTCCGGTTGCAGACTCAGCCAAAAAAAGCATGCCCACAGGTCAGGACTTAGGTGGGTGTTGATCTGGCTGGGCTCAGATTTTAAGTAAGAGTCATGATGCCATGCACAGCTGCACACCTCACCTCAATTTGGTGCACAGCTGACGTGGCAAGCCACTGCCACGTATGTTCAAAAAAAAAAAAAAGAGAGGGGAGGAGGAAGGCAACAATTATAAATAGGTATCCCATCCCATGGATAGGGTCCATCAACATGTTCTCAAGTGTAAAGTTTCATGCATAGGAAGCCAACTACGGATAATAAGAATGATGAGAAAAACAATATATTGGGGGTGGATAAGCGCAAGTTTGGATGGATGGTGTTACTGTTAGCAGCAGCTCCACAGGTATCCTGGAAACAAACCATAGTGTTCCTTAAAATACGGGAAGAGTTTAGAGTAGAGTAGAGTAGGGCATGCATTGGCTATTAGAACAATGGAAGGAGACCTAATTCTTGTCTCAATCGTGCAAACAAATGCCATTGTATTCATGCATTCTAGATAGACTCTGGACCAGCTCTTCAATTTAGACACCTACTTAAATGCAGGCGGGAAATTTGTGTGCCTCTATTGCTGTCTCTCTCTTATCTTGAATTTTGTGGCGGGAAAAGCCATGCTTCAGGCATTTGTTGCTATCATTGAATGCAGCATCCCTATGTGATAATAGATTTCACGCTGTTTGCACTCTTTATAGAAGATGATTACAGCCCTTCTTCAGACTCGGAAGGAAGAAAGATTGAACTGAAAAAGGTTGGGCGCTTACATATGTTCTTAGAGAGAATAAAGTCCAGATGCAACAAAATATAGACATTGAGCCCCTCAACAAAGTGAAACTTGCCTTTATTGATTGCATGTACTCTCTCTGAAGGTTGAGGACATGATTATTTCAGCAAAGGCTTCATCCTTCGACTACCATTTCTAGGACATATGCTTTATAGGTAGGTGTCAATGATCATGGGTGATGGCTTCGTCAAGCTCCTTTAGCTTTCTGCTAGACTTTGTTAAACCAACAGCCAACCATCATGCAGCCGCACCATTATAACTATATCTAGCTACTCATAGACACTCTTTTGGCGAAGAGATTGCCATCTTGAAGCCATAAGAAACTTCCAAAGCTTCATCTTTTTCATCGATTGGCCGGCGTGGCCGGCCGGCCTAACTTTTGATTGAAAGCAAATAAAGAAACAACGAAAAGTGATCAATCTCACCATTTTAAAAAGCAAAAATGGCACCACTCTATGGTTTACTCAGCACAGAAATGAGTTCAAGAAACTTCAAGGCAAGTTGGTACCTAAAACTTACTTGCCTCATAGCTTCAGGGATCCTCCTGTTCACCAACCTTACTACAACGGTGTTCTTCCATGGGCCAGCCTCCTGTGGATACACTTCAACAAAGGCAGCTCCACTTTTTCAAGGGTCCTGCTTCAAGTTGCAAACCCACATGGCCATGGGTGCAAGCACAAGGCATGATGAGCATTTAAGATTGCAAGCATATACACAACGATGTGCATGGGTAATGAATGCTGCCACCCTCTCTTGTTTTTGATCAGTTGAGCCCTGAAGGGCTGGCTGAGACAAAACCCCGACTACAAAATCAAACCTCAAGAAAAGTTCTTGCTGTTGATTCAAATCATTTACAAGGATGGAATATTCCCAACAGATAAAGAAATCGCCAAGTTTGTGGCCACCTAAAATTTCTGCCTGCTCTCCATCTGCATCAGCCTGCCATTGAGAACTGCACAGTTCTTAGATCAGCTACTGTGATGAACACGATGTCTAGATACCGGCCACAAACAAGACAAACAGCGCCTCATGATCCAGAACCTTACAATTCTGCTCTGCATAAGTATACAAATAAGGAAAGCGAGCATTCCGGCCATGATCAACTATTTACATTCTAATTCCTTTTCAGAGCAGAATTTCTTCATAGCATCAGCTGGGAAGGATCACCCAGCAAGAAACAGTACCCATGTGAGGAGCCAAAAGAGAAGGCGGGCAGCTAACTGCAATTCCTGACAGCAATCCTGCCTCACCTCAGTAGCCTACTAAGTTTGATTAACAGCCCTCTTACTCATGGCTCAGAAATAATTCAGCTGATAAGCAACACTCACCCTGAATCAGGATGTAACATGAGCCTCCTTCCACCTGCAAATCCATCGATGGATTCATGGCTCACTTAGCTGGGTACAATTCATTATGCTATAGTAACCAATCCATGAAATCTTACATGTGGTGAACCTTTATGGCTCCAAGAAGAAAGTAACAAAGTCGATGCAGCCATTTTTACAAGCACCAACTGCATAACCCAAGAACAGCTAAAGGGCTTAACGGCACACATGCCCTGAAAGTAAAGAAAGAAGACGGAGTTAGGAAGCAAATAACCGAATACAAAACTTGAACAAATGCAGAACAAACCCAACCCAACGACAACATTGCGAAACAATAAAACCAAATAAGCTAGCAAACACCAAATCATGTCCGCAATATAATCAATTGCTTTGAATCCTTAAAATTAGGAGAAACATCTCCCTCCTGGACCTACAACTGAGCAGCAAAGCCTCATCAGATGATTTTGAGCAAATGCATGCCCTTTATTAGACTGCCTTGATTTCTGATTTTTGCCAGGTATAAGCACCAACGCAGAATAACATGACTGACATGCTGGAAATTGGCCTCCCTGTCCAATCAGAAATTATACTTTACAGTACCCTTCTTTAAGCATTCTGAACATATAGTGCGAACTATATCAGGGACTGTCTGTTCAATGCTAATTTGAGATAATATTATAGCCTCTGCAAAATAGAGAAAGGAAAGGAAAATACTATGTCAGGCGTCACCAATTTTCCGGGGACGTAATTAAATTACATGTTTAAATATGAACATCAATCTGGTGTTGGAAACAATCCAAAACCGTAATTGGAGCCGGAGCAACCAAAAGTAACAAAAGCTGCTAATCTCTCCGGCACGAGAGAAATAGAAGGTTAAAAAGTAATTGTCGTATATGCTATTGAGGGACAATAAGAAAAAGATCCAGCCAATATTAAGTAGCTGAGAAGACAAAAGTAACAAGAACTACTATTCGGACTCAAAATGAGATAATCAACTTCCACTATAAGAGAAGCACGGGGCAATAAAGTAAATTTTGTATATGTTACTGTTAGAAACAACCCAAAGCTGTACAAATGAAAATTAACAAACATCTAGCGGGTCATGTATGGGATCCCTAAACAAAGAATAGGGTCAATTTTGTAACCTACAGGTACAAGCTCCAAAAAGTGCAAAAACAACTGCACCTAGACTGAATTGGTCCCTAAACAGACCATAGTTCCTAACAGCACAAAGTTCCTCTGAATCTGAAAGGAAACTGACCAGCTTGTAACCCCTTGTCATTTATAATTTATTCCCACCTTTCCTCCTAGCTCTTTTCAAATGCAAAATCACATGAGAGACAAGGCACCATTCTCATTGGAGTGGTCCTCTGAAGAGCAAACTGATGTGATTGAGTGCTAAAAAAACAATGATGATAAGGGAAGTTTGTTCATTGTCAAATCAGAATCATCTGGCCTGTTCCTTGAGTTGTTAACAATTGATGCGTCCTGGATAGTAATTCATGGTTTCTGATTTCTTTTTACACCAATTCTCCGGAGTTCATTCAGGCCAGACGTCAATGCAGAATCTATCATCCACTTCACAATATGAATTCGGATGGCAAGAATAGATTATGACAGTGTAGACATGTCGATCAAACAACCACCCTTGGAAGTATCAGGACTTCGCATTTCGACTCATCGCCATGTGTCTCTCAATCAACTTGTCCACAAAAGCCCGAATCTGAAAATGTAGATGCAACACTGGTGTCAGAAGCATAAATTGTTTGTGCCATGATATGGTAATATATATTGAACTGGGAAGGAATGTTATGCTTGATCAGAAAATAGATTTTCAACCTAACAGCAGCAAGACAACCTTTTACTTTTAAGCCATGTCGAAGTCAAATACAAACCTTATTTTTGCGCTTGAAATCAAGAAACTCGAAAACAGCCATTGCTTTCTCCACTTCTGTACATTGTTCGACAACCTTAAGAATTTAAAAGAACAGTAACAGTTAAGACCAATTCAATGATGAAGGATCAAGTCACGTACGCATAACCATCATATTGCTAACACAACAAACTCTGTGATGCTAAGTATCTACAACGATGAGCAGCATGGCTAGATTATCCCATCTTGTCGAGTACCTAATTTGAGTCACCAGCTATACCCTTGCAATTCATACAATTGAGAACGACTGTGAGAAAAGTAAGCAAAGATAAATGACATGCATGGTGAGTTCTTTCTTGCATCGATTGGAACAAAAAAGGTACCAATAAGTCTACCTACCTTGTCATGCCAAAATTAACAAAAAGAACATACCCAGGCTTAATCATGCGAAAACAATATGAGTGAGTACACAAATTTTGAAAAGCATACTGTTTGTCTAGACTACCTCCTACAAACACAAACAAAATCATATCATGGAATTTAAGACAATCTCAATGCATATTCTACATATAAAGTAAGCTTGTACAAACACAAACAACAGTAAAACTTGCCTTAGTTGCAGTTTTTTTCATTATCGACTTGTATCCTTCTCTGTCAATCTTTCTAGCCTTATATAGAGGCATGAGGAGTGACGCCACGTAGTCAACAACACCTTGTTTAATATGGTCTGGACCTCGGGATGGACCATCCATTAATGACATGCTCTCTGCAGCTTGTGAGGCAGAACTTCCATTTGTCTGTCCCTGGTCCTTCACAATGGGCAACTCTACAATATTATCTGTATCTTCTTCATCCCTTAAATAGATAGAGTTATAAAACTCAGCATCAGCATTCATTGCCTGTGATTGCCACCTGTCAATGGCTGTGGAATCCTTGACCCCTCCAATACCAGCCATATCTGTATCAACCCATGCCCTTGTCAGTCCTCTATATACAGCTCCACTTTCTCCTGATTGGTCTCCAATATTTATAGGGTACTCTATTTCATTCGAACAGCTATGGCGTGGAAAGTCATCACCATACATTTCAATGGCATAGTTTGCAGCAAAGTCAACAGACCAGTTCCTAACCTTGCAGTTTCTGGAGTCCATTTCAGATATACAATCTTGCTTTCCAAGAATACCGTCAGAACATTTCCTCCCATAATCAGAAAACTCCATCTGGGCATACTGTTCTCGCCTTGCAAATTTGTGGAATGATGGTATCTTTGGCAGTTCAGGCAAAGTACTAATCTGTGCCTCCGAAGAAGCATATGCCTGCAGACAAGCTCCATAGCATTCATATCATTCTAAATCATGGTAATATAGCAGAGATGTATAAGTAGCTGTAATAAATTTCTAACCAAACTCAAAAGAGAAAACGAATCAAAAACAGGTTTGTTACACACCTCTGCAGCTGCAAGAGCAGCAGCACGAGCAGCTTCTGCAGCAGCAAAAGCTGCAGCTTCTTCTTCAGACAGAGCAATGTCACACTCCACCTTAGGATCCATGCGTTGTATCATACTCTGGGAATTTGAGGTGTTAACTTTAGACTTCGAATCCAGAAAGGGTTGCGACTTGGTTGCCTTGATGACGGTTTTCTTAGCATTAAAAGGAGATTGACTACCAGCAGATGAAGGAAACTGAATATTTCCTCTGTCATCTGATGCTTCATTAGACGAATGTTGAAGTGGCTTCCATGATGTCAGATCTTTAGATTTGATCCTTGCTGAATCTACGGCTGCCATTTGTCTCAATAGCTTTAGACGTCCATTTGTAGCTTTTTCCTTGCGGAAAACTTCAATCCACACACTCACAAGCTGGCTAGCAATAAAGCGTATGTCTCTAGAAGTATGCACACATACTTTCTCCTTTACAGTCCTCCCAATCCCTACACCAGTGGAAAATAACAATTAGATCAATCAAATACACCTTACAGACTGAGGGCAAGAAAAAACCAGGAGCATAAAACTTCATTATTCTACATTAGAAGCAAAATATCATATGACATCGCAGACCACATACTTGAAACCACAAGTTCAAAAGACCACTGTTATGCCTATAAAACAAACAGTACTGAACTAATTTACATATCCACATACCCCACAGCACATAGCAGAATAGCATATTCAAATATTTCATGTTTCGTATGGAGCAAATCCTATGATTAAGTCCAAAAAAATTAATTTACACATGCACATACCTCGAACTATAAAGGAAGGAAACCCTGCTTAAATTGATAGTTCATGTATATCTAAAATACAGTTTCCAAGTACTCAAAAGAGTGAACAGGATCTACATTCCATTTCAGCTAGAACCCATAAATATTGCACCCAGATCACAATAATGATCTTCCATTTTTAAGGATCCCTAGGAAATACCGGAAAACAAACCCTAAATAGCAGCATGACGTGGAAACTATACCTGCAAATCATTCCACCTTTATGGAGCTTTATGAAAGCCATACACATGTTACCTTTTTAAGACACTGCATTATCGCAATGATATCCACATTTCCTTCCGATTCGGTTACTCTACGAAACATTTTGTTGTTCACAAGTTTCTCGTTTTTATTTATCTCCTTCAAAATCTAGCTGTTTGATGCAATTTCATACACCTAACAAAAGATCCGTGTTTTGGTTTCTAATTTACATGCTTTAAGTCCATACACTATTATGAAACATTTTTACCTACAGCCAAACATAATCACAATGAGAGCATTTGAATGTGCACATCGCACAATGCATTCGCATAGTCTAATGCGCAAAAACGTTACATGTCCCAGGCAAAGATTTTCACTTGAGGACCTGAGTCACAGTGCCAGCTTGGCACTCATTGACGCTTGCATCATGCAATGCAGGGCAGCAACACAACCAAATAGGACCCAATAGGAGCCTTAAGTAAATAAACTTAATAAAACCAATTCTCATATTACTCATACTCCAAAAAGTGCTTGTGGACTAGACGCTTTAATTTGTTGCTCCAGGAATACTGATCATTAAATGTAGTTCATCCAAACTGTTACTTGGATTCGTCATCAAAGGCAAGGATTACTGTGCCGGTTGTTGGACGGCATGAACCCGTGCTCATACATGGAACTTGAAAGGTGGAAAATGCACTTGGCATAACCCCTGTGTTGGGTGTATTCCTCAAACCATTAAAAACAATTTGAGTGAAGGGTGAAGATCACAGATGTTATAAAAGAGAAAGAGGTGAAATAGGACGAGTGAGGTGTATCCAACAGATACGAACATCAGAAAAAGTACCTCAAGAGGAGCTATCTACCTAAATAAAATGACCAATTTGAAACAAACGATCCAATCCATTTTTCCAATTTATAACCCATTCAAAAATGGAAAATCACAATCCAACATAGAGACCTGCGATAGCTGGTGCTTACATCTTGAAAGTTTAAATCATTCTCACTATCCTATGTGACATACTAAAATCGGAATTAAAGATTTTTAGGTTCCACTCGAGCCAATAAATTACTGGCGTGATTGTCCTGGGCGGCACACGTAGAGACCATAATCCTTGGTCGAAGGAAAGCCTAAAGAAAAAAAGCACCTTTTAAACATAGGATCTTGCAAGAAGATCAAGGCCTTTTATCCTTCAAACATGTAGTGCAATGAGTGCAAACAAAACTTCTTCGATCAAATTAACACAAAGTGCTTTGATCAAATGCTTAATGACTAGAAAGCACGGCTGGAGACGTGACACGAATGACACGATATGGACACACTGACCCATCAATTTTTGGGAAATGCAGGGCACAAGAGAAGCTTTTTTATATGCCATATATACTAGAATATTTCAATGAAAGAGGCATGACTAAATTAAGTATAAAAATATGTACTTTTAGCTTAAACGTCAATAGCCACCATTGATCAATGCACCAGCTTGGCATTAACTTGCCGGACATTAAGATTTCAAGGTTACTACTTTCGATCGCGTAACAAGGGAAAGAATGAGAGTCGCTTCTAAACCCTATATTCTCTAAACTCCACCCAATTGAAAAGACGACATAGGTTGCATGTTGCATGTGCATCAATAGTTTGTTTATCACATGACGGACCTTAAAAAAAGAGGACATGCCAGGAAAGTGCGGAACACGAGAGTCCAGTGAGTATGGTGTCCGAAAAGGTGCCTGACAAAGACGCTCTACGCTGCTACAAGTGTCAATGCCTCCTGATTAGAGATGTATGTTATTCATTTTGTGGCATTTCATTTGCAGCATCGGGCCCTACATTGCAGCGTCTGATGCTGCATGTGAAAGGGCCCGATGTTGCATCGAGTAATATAGCCAAATCGACGATATCACTAAATGCAGCATCAGGGGCACCTCCTTTTGCATTTAATGTCCTGAACCAAGAGCCTGATGCAGGCATGCCAAACACAGGATCAACAAAATAGCCTCATCGACTGATGCAGCAAACCAAGCACCCCCTATATGTAATATAGGCTTAGCCTTACCAGGTAATTCATGCTCATTCCAATCAAGTTTATGTATTTAACATATAATGTTCAAGAATGTTCCTGTTTTGGAACCTTACATATGCAAATTATAACATATAACCTTCTATTCCTGTTATCTAAATATCTACCACCAATATGACCATTTTAAATGTCTACTATATAATTAAGTAAGATGTATATTTCTATGAATAAAGTCAAAATGGGCGTAGAAAGTTTGAAAATGAGAAACACAATCCACTATTAGGTCAATACATACAAGAGCAATACCGCTGCAGATTTTTTTAAAAAATGGAGGCCCAAAAAAAAGAAAAAGAATACCAGACGAACGAACAGCCACCAAATCAGTTGATACAAGCACAAGCAAGCGAACACAATGACGCAGGAGTTGAGTGGCATTCTTTCCCAAAGAGTCCTGTACATAAAAATACCGTATAATAGTTAAATATCCTTGTATTGGACCTTCCAATATAGGGAACACAATACCAGTGCTAAGGAAAAGAAGAATGTGTGACTCACAAGTATCCAGCAATTGAGGGTGCTAAGACCCTCTTTCGTCCCAGCGAAGGACTTCAGAAACTCGACAGGAAGATGTAATAATTCCTTAGCCAAATGCAATCGCCCAGATGTAGTCTTTGCGCTACAAAACAGGTCCTGCAGTGCCTCCTTTGGGAAAGGTGGAAGTATTCCATCTGATGAATTCTTGCAGGAAATACTCGAAAGTTTGCATGCATCTAATCTCTTTGACAAATCTCTCGCTTCATTTCTTTCACTCTCTGATCGCCTTTGTGTGGCTTCCATTTCCTCTACCTCCGCTACATAATCCTTACCGGTATTAAAGATGTCAATGATGCGGACTGCTTCTCGAAGACCACTCATCATTGCACCACCAACAGTATCTGGGTGCTCTTTGCAGGTTGCTTCACCAGCAAAAAATAGACAGTTGGCAACTGGTCTCCCCAAAATATCATAATCCTCCCCCGATGCCCCAACAGCAACATAAGAATAGGCACCTCTGCTGAATGGATCAATGCCCCAGTTCGTCACAACCGATGCTACAGGATCAGGTACAGAAGTGTCTCCAAATAACTTACGAAGAACCACCATAGCATGATTTACATGATCAGATTTGCTGAGATTTTGTCCACCTATGGCTGCCTTCCCGACCACAAGTGCTATAAGGACCGGTGCCCCCACTGTCTTCCTGACATTCCAAAACATGAAACATTGGCCCCTGCAACCTGTCTCTTCTGCTGTAGCACCAAAATAATCAACAGCATCATCCCAAAATACTTTTGAGAACTCCAAGACTATTTTGTTAAGCACACCAAAACCAAGCCTCTGAATAGATGACTGTTTCCATTCTGGAAGGTCTGGAGAGAACATAATTGTTTTTGCCTTCAGGCAACCAAGAGGCACAGTGATCAGGACCGCATCTCCCAGAAATTCATTGCCACTTGATGTAGTTACTTTGACTTTGTGAGGATGCAACCCTGTTCCGCTGGAGTCTCCCCCCTCATATATGACTTCAGTTACTATTTGGTTCAGCTGAATGTTGAGGCCCTCTCCTAGATTTTCCATGACAGCACCATAACCCCCTCTAATCATACAATGGGCCCCTCCAAATCCTCCATATACATCATCTTGATTCCAGTAAGGAAGGGATACATCCTTTAGCGAAGCAGCACAACCGTATTCCAGATTCGCAAAGTGCCAATCCATTACCCTCCTCTCAAGACAACTCATAATCGTTGTTGGAAGCTTACTTTCGGCGCCTTTTGATGCAAAAAAATCTGCAGAAGCATTTACCAACGAATCCACCACACTAGAATCATTTTCCAACTTAAATTGGTTAGCCTGTTCAATATGTGATGCTGATTGAACGAGGCGACGTCTCTTGAGAGCATACTCTAATCCATCCTCAAGCGACATTCTCATTGCCCCTTCACTATTTTGTGCAACAAGTACTAGCATATCATCAAGAAGGCTATTGTATTCTGCTTCAAGGGCTTCATCCAAATCAGCAGGCACTTTCTGACCTGTGACTACATCATAGAGTGGACAGTCACTGTTCAAGACAGTCAACTCCAGACCTAACTGAAAACATATCAGAGAAGATGGGTCTGCCCTCCTTTCCGTTGCAATATCAGCCTCAACACCAGTGATGATACTGGCACCCAGATCTACAGGCACTGAAAGTGATGAACGATCTGTGTAAACTCGACCCCCGATCCTATCTCGAGCTTCAAGTATAGTCACCGAAAAACCTTGGCGTTGCAAATGTCTTGCAGCAGTCAGGCCAGCAGGACCAGCTCCAACAATTATGACTCTCTTGTGAACATCTGAAGCCAATCCAGTACCATGACTTTTCTGCATACAATGTATTAGAGCATTTGGATTGCCCGTAACATCTTCGCTTTGATTTTCAAAGCAGCAATTAATATCGCTGGAAGATCCAAATAGCTTCAGGGAAACACTGGGATCTTGTGCACTACTGACATTGTCAGACGTCTGTGTTTCAGATATAGATGCATGTTGCACATCTAGTTCCATATTGTCAACTGCATGCTCTCTTGATGGCAGCTGAGTGAAAAATTCTGTTTCTGCTCTAGATACAGGTATATTCAGAAAGTCAGTGGTTTCGGTCGGAATAAAAGATGTTGATTTCCTTGGCATCTCCTTTTCTGAAGCAATTCCAGCATTTATATAGCCCTGCAGGAAAGATTTTAGAATTCCCACATAGTAGGGAGGTATGATTGAGGCAATTGCTTCCATGGAAAAGACATGCCAGTAGAACAGATACAGAAAGTAATCTAATGCTTGAAAAAGAAACAAAGTGGAACTTGCGATACCATCAAAAATCAATAATGATAAGAACATCTTTATAGTATACTCCGAGCATCCCCATAGTTTTAAGGAAGGCACAAGTTATTTCAAGAGAAACTCAGAAGCCAAAACAAAGGGCACTAATATAGCTAATACAATTCAAGAGTCCGATATTGTCATTCGTCAGAAAAATGTAAGAAAGAAAATCATCAGAGCATACACATGCTACAAAGAGCAACTTACACTACTGTCCAGGAAGATGTAGATTTCCCGAACAAGGGATGCACGTTGAGATTCATTTTCTGAAGGAGTTTTAGAAACACCACACTCCTCAAGATGCAATATATGGTTCACATCTTTACTCCAAAGACTTAAAATAAAGTTCCTGTAGTCACAGAAAAAAAAATTTAGCGGAAGTAAAGCCCAGCAAGCATGGTAAGATTAGTTGAATCTGAAA
Organism: Narthecium ossifragum; assembly: GCA_963920575.1. Lineage (NCBI taxonomy): Eukaryota > Viridiplantae > Streptophyta > Magnoliopsida > Dioscoreales > Nartheciaceae > Narthecium > Narthecium ossifragum. The sequence continues at coordinate 4,974,784 of OY986963.1, read as the reverse complement.
TAATCCCAATACTAAAAATAGCAAACATAAAATTTTCATTACAACAACTTCCATGCATATGCATGACTATAGAAAATTTATTTTCTCAAAGTAGCTAACATTCCTTCGAAGTTTAAGACAGAAATCTATTGCTAGACAAACCAGCAGAATTCTTTATGTCGGAAAATGAAAGGCAAGACCGAATTTCAAATATCATTATTCTATGCCTAATAGAATGTCTGAGATTGCTTGGAGAAAACTATCACAGGAGAAACATAATGCAAAACTGAACAAGGTTAAGAAAGAAACAAAACAAATTGTGCTGCAGCTGCGAAGGATCTGAGCCCCGCAGAATATTGTGTTGCTTGAGCTAGCTCGATTTGCCAAGCAAGTATAGTTCAGGTCTGCTTTCTTCTTTTTAGCAAGCTCGACCTCAAATTTATGTAGTATGAGCAAGCTTTGGCCTTGCTTCTGCTCAACCAAGTCCTTCATGTGCTTCTTTGATAATAGCATGACAAGGGAACATAGAGGAATACATAGAAGTAATTGGTTTTAAGTAAAGCAGCAGTCTATATTAATTAATTGATACTTGTCCAGAAATGCATCCCCAAATATGGGACATTTAACCACGAGGCTCCTTGAACCTAATAAAAAGGTAATAGTCATTGTCCTAGTCATTGATTGCCTTGTCTACCATATGTACTGGCACAAACACATTTATATCATGCTAGTAAATTACTAGCACGGTGTATGCAGCGGCCCAAACGTCGTGCCAGTACATGCAGTAGCTCAGAAGAGCTTTTGCCATTGGCAGGAAGTTCTGACTTTCAATCTGCGATGAATAGATGCCCTTGAACTTTCTTATTGAGCCTCAACTCATGTGTTTTCATTCCAACTGTTAAAGGGGTTGCTCGACAATATGAACATCTACACTATTCCGGTTCTGGATGCACCTTGAGAGAAGGTGAGCCTAGACTATGTTCTTTGGGCTTACCCTGGACTCAAAAGAAACAAAGACCACTATGGTGGTAGTAAACCGATTTTCTAAAATGGCACATATGTTTCATGCACTAAAACTTCAGGAACTTTGCATCTTGTCTATTTACATCACTTCTGATCAGGATTCAAAGATTATTGATCATTATTGGTGCACTCTATGGCGGAAGTTTGGGGCTAAACTTCAGTTTAGTTCTCATCACCTCAAACCCATGGTCAAGCGGGAGTCGGCGATCAAAGCTTATGAAATCTTCTAATGAATTTAGTCAATAAGAAATATTCAACCATCAGTCTTCCAGCCGACACAAAAAATTAAAAAACATAAGAAAGGACCATTTCGTTTGTTTCTGTTTCGGCTGAGACGGCCGAAACCGATCCAAAACCAAGCAGATTTCAGGTTTTGGGTAGGCAGTTGAAAAAACCGATACATTTCGGCCATTTCCGATCAGATCGGGCAAAACTTCTAAACGTGCTTGATACTTGCACTAGAAGTTCGGCTGGAAGACTGTTGTAGGCAAATTCCTCTTGTGGAAAGCAAGATCTGACTCCCGCTTGACCATGGGTTGACGTGAGGATAGTTAGCCTTGGAAGTGCTTGAAGGATTTGAAACTAGGTTGTCGTGGTTGGAAGTTGTAGATGATGAGATCCTAGGAACTTTTAGTAAGTTGAGCTTTAGCATTTGTGTATATAGATCCCTTCCTCTCATGAATGACGAGTTACTTTGAATTTGATCACCCCTTATCTTTGAGAAGAAGATGTTTTGTGTTTACTGATATTCCTTCGGTGGATGCCTTATGAAAGAAGAGTTTGCTTGACTCCGACTTGGCAGTTTAGATGTACGTCATACCTTAGCAATAAACCTTAGTTGGTAACCTTGGGAACGTAAAAAAAAAAAAATTCAGTACACGTTGAGAAGGACATCAAACACCATAGAATAGCAAAGCAGAAAAAATACTTGATGGCTGATTTCTACAGTGCACTGAAAGTGATCAACAGGATTAATGACAGTTTATATGAGTGAGTACTAAACGAAAGCAGATAACTATTAAGAACAGAGAGCTCACAAAATTTTCAAACAGTACCAACAGCAAAGAAAAGTAAAATACGTGCTAACAGCAGAAATTGAAGTCATCATATTCGAATGTGAACCAATACAATGGGGGAAATAACTGACCTGCAATCCAGATATTCCTGAAGACCACCTTTTCTTTTTAAGATTTCTTTAAATTTGATTTTCTCAACGGGACCAACTGCACTTGCTTTCAAACCAGCTGCTACTGCAGCAGTACCTCCATTAGCAGCCTCACCCGGTATACTTGAATGGGATTCAGACTTCCTTCTCCTGAGAGACCTATCTCCATCATCGGCAGAAACATTTGAAAACAATCCCTGCTCATGAGTTAGAACTTCCCAGTCACTATCACCTTCATATGCCATGTCGCCATGCCTAAGCCTTTTCGCCATTCGCATTGTTCGAGCAACTGTGGATTGCTTATCTGCATCATCAAAATCAGAGCCCACTACTGAACCAGCTGGACATGTTTGACATAAATCATCAGAATTGGTTTGAAACTCTTCTTTCAAACCACAACCTGTCGACAATAACATATGAGAGCTCTTGTTGCATGGTTTATTCAATTCATCATCGGAGTGGAAGATACCCTTATTCAAATTTGCTGAACAAGGCTCTGATAGCACATTACCTTCCTCAAGGTGCCGGTTTACAATGTCCTCAAAAACCAAACCACTCTGACCCATCTCTTGGCATTGAAGTTTCAAACTATGATCATTCAAAGGGTCTAAACTTCCCAAACTGAGTGAACGGAAGGAAGGTTTGGCTTCTTGTTCACCATGTACTGATGGATTCAACAGTTCAGCAGTAGAGTCCTCTGGCATCTTTGCTGCTCGTAAAGAACATGAAAGCATAGTAGTGTCATTCACAGCTTTCAATGAAATTGGGAGGAGCTCACTTCTGTCTTCTGCAGATGTTGAATCACCGATGCCACAAGGCAACTGTTTCATTATCACATTGGAACAATGCTTTAGGCCACCCTCCAATGCATCTTTCTCCACATTCAGAAGTTCAACATCTTTCAAGTCTCCATTGCAAGCTTCGTTCAACTTATTGTGACATGCTATGGATCTGGCCAACGTGCCTTCAGTCATTGCATATGAATCTTTTGGCTCTTCGAAGGAGTGAGTACTTGACAACTGATTTGCACAAGAAGCTTGTAAAGTTCTGTCAGATGATCCATTATGAAAATCACCATCATCAAGCCTACCACTTTCTGGCCTAACATCAAGGCCAGAAACAAAATGAGATTCTTCTACCAAGAAAGACTGTGAGCCATGAGCGGGCCTGTTTGAATTGGACCTGCCAACAGAAATTTGACTTTTCCCTCTCCCTTTACGAGCCAAAGAAGCATGCCCCTTTCTAACTGTCACCAGAGTATCATCATCAGACGTCCGACGCATAATCTTGCAAGCTTCAGTGTTAATGCCCTTCATCTCAAGAACTAAACCACCAGAAGGTTTCCTACCCCTCCGCCTGGCAACCATAGTTTTCTTCATGCCATCAAAAGCCAACCCACATACATCATCAGAAGATTGCTTCCTATTGTCTAAAAGTGGTGACAAAAGGCCATCTGCAACCTTATCAAAGCCGTCCTGCATGTCAGCATCCATGATTGGAGATTTCTCCATCTGCTTACTCTGTTTAGCAAATGAACAAGCACTCCTTATGGTGCCAGAACTGGCCTTCTGAAGAAAAGCAGACAGTGAATCCTCATAACTTCCATCCGAGGAATGATTGGAGCTATCAATTTTACCAGAAACCCCTTTTCTCTCATTCTTCTTCCCCGAAGAATTTCGAGATCTCTTTCTTTGGGATTTCAATGCATGATCTACTTGCTCACCAATATTCAAATCTTCGGCAAAACTTGACAAATCTTTTCCACCAAAACCACCAGATCCCCCCATTCCGACATCTTTAGCCCTCTTTGGGCCCTTCATTTTCTTTCGAAAGATAGCCAATGTGTCAGCCATCTCGCCAGAATCTCCCTCCTCATCAGCCCCAGCACTCTCTGCCCTACTGTCCACTGGCCTAAAGTTTCTTTCAGCCCTCTGCTTCTTCGGCTTCAACAAGGACCCTATCGGCTCATCATCATCTGAACCATCTCCAGTCCCAACAACCAACGCCAACGACGTCCTCTTGGCCTCCTCGTCCACCCCATCGCCAATCTTCTCGCTCCCCACCAACATAGGCCCTAGAGACCCCGTCACAACCATCCCTACCTCTCCACTACCACCCGCAGAACCCTTCAATCCAACCTCCGGAGCCACCTCTCCTCGGCCAAGGCCGGAGCTTTCCATCATTCATAAGATTTCCTTGGCACCCAAGAAAACCAAAATCTGAACCAAATCAGAACACAACTTACAAACACACTAATAGACTCCATGAACAACACGTCTACAAAACAAACATTATCGAATCACTACCTTCGAAAGAACAAAAACAAAGAAGAGAGGCTCACCTGACAGACACCCGATGGCGGCGATGGCGGTGGGATATGGGAAAGAGCAAGCGCGATGGGAAAGGGCTCCCGGCTGGCGACGGGGTTGGGGGTGGGGGTGGGGGTGAAGAAATAGAGCCGGGTGGGAGTTAGAATCGAGAGCTGGGTTGCAACTTGGCACTCTTTGGAGGAGGGAGACGGAGGTTACGGTGAAGCGTCGCGTTGGCGGTGTACACACTATATCGAGTCGAGAGGGGGCGCGGGGCGGGGCGTTACCAGGTTAGAAGAGATGCACCGCGTGGCTTGCCTCTTTGGGACAGGACCAAGGGAGGTTGCTCCTCCTTGTTTTGTTCCTTCGCCATTGATGAAAGACTAGGGGGGCTTGTAACGCATAACGCAAAGCCCCCAAGAGGCGTGACTCGCGAGACGCCGAGTCCGATGCAAACTCGGAGAAAAAGAAAACCTCCGGAATTTTAGAATAAAACATGGTCATGTAGCATCGCACGTGTCTCATCGATATTTCATTTCTGATTGAATATAGTGAGATAATAATTGATTATAGAAACTCCTTGCCAATTGAATATATCAATGATCAAATTGGTAGTTATATATCGATCAATTGATCTAGTCCATCGGTATTATTCTATTGATGAGACTAAATCAATCAATTGGTATCTCACTACTGATTGGAGACATGTGTAATGCATATGTCACGTGGACATGTACACAAATCACGACCCATTTTAGAATTTAACAATTGATATAAATATCCTTTTTCTATGTTATTATATGGGAAATATAAAAAGATTAATGATAATGATAGGGGAATTTACATTTTGATACATATAGCTTAGTGTAATAGCAGGTTACTACCATATAGTTTAAAAAATGTAGTTTACTACCTTATATTTTATATGACGGTGCAATTTAAGACCTGACCTCAGATGACGTTATCTCCCTTAATGGAAAACTGAACATGGGCATCTTTCCTCTGCCTCTCCACTAAACTCTAACCTTCTCCGACGAATCCAATGAATGAAGGTGGGTTTGGTTGATTTGAGGGATTTTATAACCTAACCATCGGGCTTAGAAAGAGGGTTTAGCGTTTCCCTCCATCTTCTCCATCGGATTGAGATCGAGCTGAGATCTAGGTGGAAATCTAGCAAATCCACCGGCGTCGTTAGAGGAGGAAGCGCCGGCAATGGGGGTGGAGGTGGTTGCCCGCGAGGTGGAAGCGCTGGCCTTTGAGGAGAAAGCACCCTTTGAGGCTACCATCTTCTTGGACGACATAGTACTAGAGGAAAAACACCGAGAGAAGCTAGTTGCCAAAGTAATGTAGGACGGAATCCAGTGAGAAATCTCTCAAAATGATTGGAAAATCACCGGGAAGTGTACGAGGAGACCGTGGATGCTTTTGTTACGCCGGATTGATGGACATTCACCAGTAGATTTGAGAAGAACAACCGGCAGAGATGATTGGAGAAGTGAGGGCTCGCCGAACTTGATCTTGAGGGGCTTTTGAGGGTGGAAAGGAGGGTTGATGAAGAGTGGGTGGTCCGGAGAGGTTGGACGATGAGGCACGCCGGTGTAGGAGTTCAGATTGGGGAAGACACAAGTGGAGTTGCTGAAGAAGGTTAGAGCTCAGCGAAGAGGGAGAGGAAAGACGCTCACGTGAGCACGTGAGCAGTTTTCCATTAAGGAAGATAACATCGTTTGGGGGCCAGACCCTAAATCGCACCGTCATATAAAATATAGGGTATTAAATTACATTTTTCAAACTACAAGTTAATAAACTACAATTACACTAAAATACAGAATATCAAAATGAAAATTCCCCATAATGATATAGGACTAGCAACTAATTGGCTGCTCCAGTGCTTATACAACTTCTAAAGAATTCAGATCCAAAAAAATAATAAGAATAATAATCACACACACACAACAACAACTAGATCTAATCAAATAAAATTGCCAAGATAATCCTTGATGTTCATCCGAGCTTTTTCTGCGAGCCCATTCTCTCGTTCAAATTGTGAATAGTCCCCGTTCGAACCATACATATATGAGCTAGTTTGGTTCGCTGCATCATGCAAAACGATGCACCAACAAAAACGATGGGTCTATTTGATGCATTATGTCAAACACATCGTGCAACATGACTTATAATTAAAATTTTAATATCCTCTGATTTAGTCCTATTTTATATTTTATTGCATGGCCAAATCGTTTTGAAGATTCAAAATGTAGAAACTTCTATTTATGAAATTGCATAATAAGAATAACGAGAACTTACTCGTTAGCCTAGATCTTCAATCTGATCTGTTTCACGTGATCCAGATGATCTTGTTACAAGAACAAGAATCTTCAATCCACAGCACAAGTCCCTTCACTCTTAGTTCTTCTTCAACACTGAATCTCTCCACTGTCTTCCCCACTAGTTTCTCTCTTTTCCCTATCGAGTTCTTTCTTACAGTCCTTTCTTAGAACCACTCGACCGGGATCCGCAAAGCAGCGCTTGGGCCATGCGGTTTCTAAACCGTATTAAACAAACGGTTTTGATAACCGTTTCTAAACCATTCATTTATTGGTTTAAGTGGGTCTAGCCAGTGGGTTTAGTCATCATAGGCGGCTAGTTATAAACTAACACAAAACGATCAGAGCAGTTGGTATTGATATGATGGCACGAGAGAAGACTTGATTTGAGATAAAATCTCATTAGCAACACGCATGACAAACGTATTGGCTTAGAAGGCTGCTAAATGAGATCGGCTTCCCTTCTAGCTCTAAAATGAACCTTTTTGTGATAACAAGGCAGTCATTGACATCTCCCATAATCCAGTTTAGCATGATCGTACTAAGCACGTTGAGATGGATTAGCATTTCATCAAACAGAGCCTTGAAGGAAAAATTATTAAATTCCCATTCGTCAAGTCAGAAGACCAGTTGGCAGACATACTCATGAAGGCAGTGTCTAACAAAAACTTCTACGACTCACTCGACAAGTTGGGTATTAGAGCATTCCCAACAGATTCCCTATCTTATTCTTTATATCTAAATTTAGGAAATATGATTAGAAAGTGTTGTCCAACATATTCCCTATCTCTATAGTCATTCACTATCCCACTCCCTAAAACCAACTAGGTTCCTTGTAGGTATGTTAGCCGGTTTGTGCCAGCGAGGACGCTGGGCCTCTAAGGGGGTTGGGTTGTGAGACCCGCGATATCTAGATGTCGGTGTTCGCTTGAAAGGCGAGTGGCTGAATCAGATAACCGGGTAAACAACCCCATGTAAATAATAAGTATATTAGTAACCCTTATAAGACACAACGCGTTTTAAAGTCGTGATAGCAGTGATCCACTAGAAAACTCCAAAGTTAAACGTGTTTGCCTTGAAGCGGTCCCGACTATTGGTTGTACAAGCCAAAAAGTGATTCCCTATATTAGAGAATGGTATCAAATCACATTGGATAAGGATAGGAAAGCTATTGGAAATGCTCTTAGAGATATCCATGCACCAACTTGAGAGGGGGTGTTGACGTGAGCTATTGATAGGAGCAAATCATGAATTAATTGATTGTAAAATCCCATGCGTCAAGAGATTCTAGTCATATCAACCTTATAAGGAGCAAAAACGGTTACAACCGTTTACCTTCTATTAGTTTATTTACATGTATATTTTTCTAAGTTAATTTTATATATTTTTATCATCTTCCATATGTTAGTTTTAAATATACATCCTTATAATCATAAGCCAGGAGATTAGTTTTAAATATACATACTTATTTACCTTATAAAGATCCAAGGTTGTTACTTTTATGACTCATCATCTGAGTCATAAACTTATACACACATGGCATACACGTGGTATAAAATTATAATTAAATAAACAAAAAAAAGATAGTGGTTGATGTGGCGTAAGTTATAATAGAGATAGTGAGGGCGGGCAGTTAGCCGTGCCAGGTGGCACGGGCCCACCACCTAGTACAATATATTACCTTAAATAGCTCTCTAAACTTTCTCTCTATATCTATACTAGTATTGCCCCCTACCACCTGGTAGGGTAACCACCAACCCCACTGCAATAATTACCCAATAACTCTCTCCCATTATACCCCATCAACCTTATGATGCCATATAAGCGTTACATATGCGTCACCTAGGACATTCTCATGTCACGTAGGACAACATTTCTGTCATATAAGGATGATATCAATGTACTCTTTTCTACCGTTCTGTTAAAAAGTGAGATGAAAAACACATTCTACAGTTCTGTAGAAAAGTGAGATGAAAAATACAAACTTTTTATAACAAAAAGGACACCCGTCCACTTTAGAAGCTCCGAGGGATGTTTGCCAACCTTAGAAATGACACCATGGCTAATCCATGCATGCCATACTAACAAGAGCACAGAGTGTCTCTCCCTATATAGCACACGTCTGTATCATACTACTGTGTGCCCTTTCAAACAATCCATGATTGAATTTCCACTCCAATCACGTCGCATGTGACCTCATGTGTATAATGTCATGTCCAAAAAGGAGATCAAGCTAATGAAAGCAAATGATCGATCATTAGTCTATAGATTTTGGTGACAAGTACTTCTTGGACTTTGCCAGGCCTCCAACCAAAGTTGGTGTCCTGTTCAAGCAATTGGAATGAAATCTAAGAAGTGCGTATCCCTTGAAACTCAGAGAGAGATAAGGGAGGAGACGCAAGCATTGCATTGTATAAAACAAGAGAAAGAAATACATCATAATAGAAAGTTTCATCATGGTCATACTTTCACTTTCTTAATCTGAGCATGTTCGGTAAAATGCGGCTGTCTTTTCCCCGCTTTGCATGACAGGAGCACAATGGAGCCATGTTTCTGTATCCTCATCACATCCAATAGTTTGAAATATAGATCAATGAATACATTGACCTTGAATTTCAATCCGAGCTTAACTTTCTTTCAATGCTTGATTTGCTGAGGATGAAAACGCCAACAACAATGAGCGAAGCGCCTGCAAACCACTGATAAAGGAACTTTTTGTCAGCTGTTACAGTGACATAAATAAACCAAGGTACATGCCAACAATAGGATATAATCAATGATCACGGTGTCATTACTTTGAACATTTTTATGCTCATCTAAGACAAAATCGATCCTAACCTGCACTAACTTTTTGTCCAATAGTAACCTTATTTGATTTTTCATGGATTAAACTGACAACTAACATTAACATGATGCAGATTTCCATGCATTAAAATGACAAACTAATATTAACATGATGCAGAAGCTATTTCTAGAAGGCATATTTCAACCTCAGCAATTCTATTGAACATAACGCCCATTACAATGTGTATTGCAGTGATCAGGAATTCAGGATTCATGTTTAGGTTATTGTTACACAGTTATCACCTCATACATTAGCTGATACATGAGCTTTATCTAATAAAAAAACAGAAAAAGAAAAAGAAAAAGAATATCTACTAACATGGATACTGAAATGTGAAAGAAGCCAGCAAATTAACATTAGGCACTAATTCCTAAGGTAAAGTAACTTAGGGGATTCAACTTCTGACATTATGAATAAATACTGCACCTAAACTTTAAATGATCACAGCAGTAAGAATATGAGAATGCACTTATCCTTTCAAAAACATACTCATTTAAGATATTCTATGTAGATTTCTTGGACGAAAAAAGTAATTATGACCATGTAATCGCCTGTGCAAATTACCCGCGATGGCAGGGGCTCTTCAAAAAGAAAATATCCTGCTAGACCCGAGGATAGAAAGTTGGTGGCAAAGTTTGTAACAGTAGCTTGAAGAGATGAGAGAGCTTTAAGGCTGTTAACATAGCATCCCCACATTGTCACATTGAAGAGTATAACAAACCCGTACTTCATAAACTGCAAGTCAAAGTGGACAAGGAAAAGTATCAGGATTTCAAATTAGAACATCATTAAGCACAAAGGCTCCAGCTAATTTTAAGTTATGAAGCAATAGATTGTGGAACAAGTGAATATATGGAAATGCCCAAATATTTCCTACTATTACAAAAGTGACCAATGCTGCTAGTGATGCCATACTTCAAATTATATCAGTTTTTCTAAGTAGAGATGATAATTTATTTCTTCTTACATGCACATTGATCTGATAGTAGCAAATGGGACTAGGGTGCAAATATACACAGGCTAAAGCAACGAATTAGATTCATTTAAAACCTAGATCAAAAAGTGAGGCAAATGCCCAATTCCCACATTCCCATCTAACCACATCCAAAGCCCCAAGCATACAAACAAATGGAAGAACAGACTACCCATGTGTCAACGTATGCTCAAAACTAAATTTAGCCTAAAGAATTGCACAACCAATACCCAAAATCAAAGATTTTCATACATTCTCAATCAGAACTTAATGTTGATAGAAACTCTTTGACATTCATCTCTACACAGGACTACATCCATGGTCATCTCTAGCTACTGTACAGATTTTACTCTTGACTTCAAATCCTTGTCATCTCAGTCCAACCAGTAGAGCCACCAGAGTCTGATACCATGAAATACGATGCTTTTCTTCGAGGAAGCTTTATCTCGAATAGCTGCCAAATTTCTAAAATGGTACAGACAAGGGGTTTTGTTTCAGTAATTGGTCAGGAGTCGAACTACACCTGTTTTTCCAGAATGTCACAACCCACAGCAATGGCTTGCCCATTTTCCCCAAGTATGAAAAGCAAAATAGCCATACTGGAAATCTAATCAGCATATTGTTTCCAAGCTTGCTGTGGCAAAGAAACATGAGACCCTTTTAAACGAAACAGCACTACCAAAAGGAAATTAGGGGTCGTATTGAGTCAATTGAACAGTTGGAAAGCCTGAAACTTTATGCGTTTTGGCCAAAACATTCTTCAGTTCAGTGAAAGGACCACCTACAAAGAAACGATCAATGATATTTCGGGACCATTCTGGAGATAATTGCAACATAAAAAGCAGTTCATCGACATCAAAAGAAATGAGACCTCAACGAATTAGCGACTTAAAATGATTTTTTTTTTTTTTTTGCAAAGATCCAAAACAAATCTTTGTCCCAACAATCACTTTTCCGCGTCTTCTACGTCTCCTTCTCCCAAGTGGAAAGTATTGGTCATAAGAAAGGTTACTATGAACTATAGCTCGCAAAAGATCCACAAAGCTCGAGATCCCTTTTGCAACAATCATCTCTCCCCGTGCAACACAAGTCATGATACCAATTCTGGATACGAACAAAGAACGAAGTACTCGTAGATATCTAAGCTAACCAAATAGGGAAACTAATAAGCCAATTAAAGCAACCAAGCAGAGAAGATTCACCAATAGACTACCAAGCCCTATAGGAACAAGAGAAACAAAGGAAAAGAAGAAAGCAAAGACAATGGTTGGGAGAGCATACCTGAGAGTAGAAGAATTTAGCAGAGAAGGCAGCAAGGGCGGCATTGAAGCCTGCGGCGACCGCCCAAGCGTAGCCTTGGTTGTTACCTCCCGCCATGAAGCCAGAGCGAGCAGCTCGATGGAGGCGGCCCGGGCCGCCCGGCCTTCAACTTACCAAAGGGGTTACTGTATTTTAATTTGTACACATGTTATAATTTATATTATTATGATCACTCTGGCTAATTTATATTATTTTAAGTCATGAATCCGTTGTAGTCTAGTTGGTTAGGATACTCGGCTCTCACCCGAGAGACCCGGGTTCAAGTCCCGGCAACGGAATTTTTTATTTTTATTTTTATAATTATGAGGCTTCTTTTTATTCCAACCATAACCTAATAATGGCAACGTTTTCTTGGAAATCCATTTTCCTGTTTTTTTTAAACCACAACCTAATGACAACGTTTGCTTGGAAATGCTGAAAAGATTTATGTGTTAATAAACACAAAGAAAAAAAGATACAATGCTCATTGAAATTATTTTCTACACAAGAAAAACCCCAGTTACAACCGGTCCCAAGCATCACAAGAGAATACATACAATTTTCCAATATTTTTCACCAAACACCCGATATCGTCTTCAACTTGAATTGGTGCACGTACTACTTCTCAAACAAACATATACCCAGCTCGCACTCAGAGCTCGAGCAGAACAACCCATTCAACTTGCTCCCTTTCTCCATTTCACCACTCTGGAGCAGCAGCAGTGCCATCTCCGAGCTCTTATCCCCTCCGAACTCCGCAGCCGCCGCCGCCTGCTCCCCATCGAACCTATCTTCCTGACTCAACTGCGACGCGACGAACTTATCGAGCGCTCTCCAATCGGTGGTGGTCACCTTCCCCACGCCATTGATGCTGCACCTTACCTGGTCGTCGTCATCGACATCGTAAACGGCCGAGATTGCAGTGGGCCGGTTCACAGACGGCAGGGACGGCGGGCTCTCCAGCTGCGGGAGCTGAATGAAATGGTTGGAGTGTAAGAGGTTCAGGTTGTCCAGCTCTGTCTCTTGCTTGCAGAAGAGGCTCTTTGGAGGCCTTTGAAGGTATTCGGATGGATCCACCATGATGGAGCTCAGCCTGTTGGCAGGGTCTTCGTAGTAGTAAGGAGAGTCCCAGACATCGGCGAGGCCTCTCGGCTGCATGCTTGTTCTCTTCTTGAATGCTCGGCAAACCACCCATCCTTCTTCCTGTATAGCATGGACTAAGGTTAATTTAATTTGTATATATATATATATATATATCTATTAATGCATTGGTTTCGAAAAAACTCACTCTCGATCTAGATCTCTAATACCATGTTAATTTCACCGCTTAACCACTCAAACATTCATTCCCATAAAGCATGTAGACGTATTAAAAAAAAAAAGGTTAAAGATTTGTCACACCAGTGGTAAAAGACCAGTTGAGAATAGAAAATGATATGATTGACGAGAACCCACCAATTGTGGGTGGCGCGTGCACCAGAAAAATGATATTTTTTAGCAAACATGGGGCATTCGTTGTTCAACAATGTGAACAAGATGGATGGAGTCAAGTTCTATGATAGTATTTAAGAACAGTATATGGATAAAGGGAAGAAGCTAATTAAAGTTCTCTTTTTGTGAGTCACTGGAACTGGGATGGAAGCTTTTGTTTGTTCCTCTAAACTAAAGTGTAAACAAAGCTTTTGACCATATATATATGCATGTCTACTTTTAAAAGGAAGGTGGTACATGCCTACACCTTTCTTTTTTGCCTTTGCAACTTAAAGTTATGTCATCCTTGACACTATTATATGGATATCTATATACAAACAAGCTAGTCTCTATATGCATGCCCATCTTTAGCTTTAAAAACTCTCTTTTAATGGATGGATTACATAGTCCCAAAAGTGACACTTTAACAAGTTCATCTTCTAGTCACAAGTTTTGTCCATTAGGATGAGCTAAATTAGGTGGGGTTAATTATGTTTAGCCTACTTAGACAGCACAAACAGTGGACAACTAGCTAGTTGAGCATATAATAATAAGGACAAATATATAGATAGATATATAGATAGATAGATAGATATATACCTGTGGAGGGCCATTCTCATCAGATTCAAGCCTGTACTCATGCATGATCCAGTCAGTCTTCTGCCCATTAGGTGCCCTACCTTTGTAGAAGACGAGGGTCTTTCTCATGCCGATGAGCCTGTTCTTGTCATGGACTGCCTTGTCCCGCCCCGTCGCCTTCCAGAATCCGGCCATCGTCGCCCTGTTCGTCCTCGTCCCTGTTGGATACTTCTTGTCCTTGTGACTGAAGAAGTACCACTCACTCTGCTCCTCGTATCCGATCCGGCACCGATCTTTGCATGCACAAGATTATAATGAAAACTATCAGTATACAGGGAGCAAGTTATAATTAAGTTCAATCTGCTAGCTAGCTAGCTAAATGCTTAAGAACTTGGAAGGGGAAAAAATAGAAAGCATGGAGAGATCGAATAAATTGTTCTACAGTCATGAATTCAAACAAGAAAGATAAACGAGATGATCAGTCTTCCTGACCTTGGAGGTCCCATGGTTCGATACGGTAGAGGTCGATATCTCTGATGACATCAAGGTCTATCTTCTGAGACGCCACCTTCTTCTTGAGGTAATAGCCTACGAGCTCCTCATCGGTGGGGTGAAATCGAAATCCAGGAGGCACGCATGATTCCATGGAGTCCATTGCCTGCACCAAGAAACCCACAGCCAACTGTTATAACCACCACTTCTAGCAGCTGAACATGCAATAGGCAAAGCAAGAACAGAAGCTTAAGCTAGTATAGCATGCAGACAAGTAGTTCGTTGTTTAATTAGAAATAATTAACATTGTCTGACTACATTGCATGGTCCACCATTATGATTAATGCCAAAAAGGGGAATAGTTCAATTAATTACTACTACAAACAAGTGAAAACAAGGAAACACAAGTTGTAATGTAATCATATGGGTTTCTGTGCATAACTATTGGTGAATTCAGAGGGAGTTGTGGGAGTCAAGGAATGCAGGTTAGGTCTGAACAAGGAGCACTGAAGAGGCATGCTGCAGACCCTGCTAATGATGTTGTCTCTTGCAGGTGGGAAATTGTTCTTTAGAATCATGTGCTATATTTGTCAACTGGAAATCATACAATGTACAGTATACAAATCAAGTAGCAGGGATAGGAAACTATTTATCTGCACAAACTTCTATATAAGTTTGTTAGCTAGGCATATTAGGCTTATATGATGTCCAATTATGCATAGATTACTGTGTTCATCATGATGGGTTATGTTAACACTACTGATCATTAAAGTTTTCATGATCAGTTTTGTTGTTGAAAGAAAGGAAAAAGATAGAGCACTTTATTGTGAATAGGAGGAGATCCCAACACCCCCTTCTCCTTGCCTTGGAGAAATGTAGCTTGTTTTTTAATGGTAAACCAAGATTTAATTAGCACAAAGTAACTTCAAATTAATTGCCAAACTCTATATCTAACAATAACAGACAGAGAACTGATTGCATCTCTGCAAGCAGTTGAACAATTCAGTAAGAAGAGTATTTTGAAGATAATGTGCATATATGCATCTAATTTATTTTCACATTCATGCATATATCATGATCAATTAATTAGCTAGGCATGTCTAGCTTACTCTATCAAGATGATATTGACCACACCATATATGCATATGATAACACTACATATGGTCCACTGAGAACATTTAGACCTCATATATATGTAGATCAAAACTCTGGCATATATATATCAACCTCTACAAATTCCCAAAAATGACAACAAGAAGCATAAAAAGTGCCATAATCATAGTAGAGCCCAACAGTCAAACCACTTTATTCAACAAAGTTTAATTAAGCAAGAGGAAAAGGATGATAAAAATCTATAAATTAACACATACAGTAATTATTCAGTACTTTAATCCATAATTTAGCTTGCTAGGACTTATGGATTCAAACCCCATTATCGAAAATCGAAGAACAAGATCATTCTAAGCCATCATATCTATGTATAATTTCATGTGGTCCTCCCTTGGCACCCAAATTTCTCATGCAAAAATATCCTCTTACATATATATATATATATAAGAATCTAGAATATATATACTACTATATGGAGTCATGAGGTCCCAAAGATGAACTAAGACCCATGAGAATGAGAGCATGGGACAAGTGGCTGACGTTGGCCAAGTGAGACAGCATGCGCAACCTTCTGGTTGAAAGGCTAGAACGAAGTAGGAGCAAAAGGAATAACTATAGGGACACACATACAGGTTCTTAATAGATCAAGCCTGCCAGAAGAGATAGAAAGAGGAAAGTTTACAAAAGACAGCTCCTGCAAGGCTTCTGACTCCTTTGTCCCTTTGTCTAGGATTTCCATGGCACCTTCTCGGCCTGCTAACTGCTAGGAAAAAATAACGAACTCTCTGGGATGATGCCAGTCTAACTATATATATAACTGGATCTATATAGTGTCTGCACTTCAGTAGTAGAAGTACTCTTCAATTGTGTGCGAGAAAGAGAGAACACTGGAAAAAATGGAGGAGAGGTTCATCAGAATTAATGGAAAAAGGTGATTAGCAAGAACAATATGTATGATGGTAACTTTTAAATGAAAATTCCATGCTTTTCTTTGTAGTAGAAATGCATAAAAGGATTATAATTAAGATGGAAGGATTATAAACTCGGATGATGCATGATGATGTTTGTTACTGAAAGTACTGCCAGATGGTGATCATGGAAAAAGAGTAGAGATCGTTATCATCATCGAAAATGAGAGAAACTACTCAATGTGGGGTGATCAGCAACTTATTCTTTTTGCTAGCAGGAAGCTAAGAGAGAGGGGGAGAGAGAAGCAGTTTTGGCTTTGCAATTGATAACTTTCTCTGATCATGATCAGTGAGCGCGCCTTTGGTGATCAGCTGCTGATCAAAAGTAAGTATATAGAAGAAAGCTTCACGCAAGGAAGCATGCACTTACTTTCGCTAGAATTGTAGATAATAGATCTAGCATGACATGCATGCATGGAGTTAAATGTATCTCATTTTTTCACTTCAATTTCCTACAGACTATTTTGAAAGAGAGAACTACTGTTATATGATGACCAGCAGCATAAATATATAGCAGTGATCTCATGACAACAATTCCAGCATGCACAATCCAAGCTAGATGTAGATCTACTGCTTCCAAGTCTATATGCAAAAAACACAGACATAGTGAGAAGAGATTAAGACCTATATATGACAGTTAATTATGAAAAGATAGATAGCCAATCCATTAGAATACAAATTATATATGAATCATCTGAAACAACAAAAAAAAGGCAAGAACCGTATGATACAAAGAAGGATTCATAGGTAACCGTAACTTTCAAAGAATCTCCAACCACAAAAAGAACATGATCGACATGTATAAAGAACATATGGCCAAGAGAAACCCATCAAATTCTCAAATCCCATAAAAAGAATATAATCGTGCCTCGAAATCAATCCTACAAAAGATGATCCCAAGAAAGAGAAGAAAGATGAAGATCTCGATCTCAACAACCGAAACAAGTGTTACATGTAAGTATTCTATCTATATATACATGCATGAGTCTGATCATTAATTGTACATGCATAAGATCGAATAGCTAGATAGCCAGCCTAGCTAGCTTGTTGATGGTCAAATTAAGCTCACCTTCAAAGTTCAAACAACACAAACACTTCTTCAAGAGAGAGAGAGAGAGAGAGAGAGAGAGAGAGAGAGGATGGGAAAGGAGGATTGGGAAGAAGGGGCGTGGGGAGCTCCTCTTGGCTGGCTGGCTGGCTGGCTGGCCTGAAGAGAAGAGAAAGAAGAGATGAAAAGAGAGGTTGGAGGAGGGTATAAAAAAGGGAGCAACCTTTCGATTGCGCGTGGGTTGTAGGAATGAAGGCCTTGCTCCCCACCCTGTGACGTCACCCGGCCCCCCTCTCCCTCCCTTTATTCTCTCTCTCTAAAACTCTTATTATATATCTTCTAGTCATGCAAGGGTTTTTGGGCAGCAATTAGCATTGATCTCAACAACCTAGAAGATGGATGGATGGATGGATGGATGGATGCAGATGGTTTTTTTTTCTGGGAAAGCGTGCATCTCTCGCTGCTGGATCTAATTAAGCATGCCATTATAATGTCGTACTGCCGTTGATATTGCCACCTCTTCTTCTTCTTCTGCTTGGTTTCTTTTCTTTGATATGCAGCTGCTTAGATTTCCGAGTTGTTATTCTTAATCGAGTGTATTGATACTGGAATATGGATTGATGATGACGATGATGATGCTGGCTTGGTGGGACGGTAGAACGTCAGTACCAAGTAGGGCTCACCCCACCACAGGTCAGATCAAGCTGATCAATCCTGATTCATTAAGTTTTTTCGCTTTTTTTTTTTTTGCCCTTCTGGATTAGTTGAGTTCATCATCCTGACTTAGGATCGAGAAGCAAAAGGTTTTGAGAAGCGCGCTTTTATGGGAATTGTTCTCTAGAAAGACGCAGACACCTGATCCCTGCATACATATATATATATATATATATATGAGGTATTGGGTGGGTAATTAAGTACGTACGTTGCACCTCTTGTTTATGAGGCGGTTTTGGATTCGAATTCTCTTGAGGATGTACTTGTTGATTTAATTAAGGCTGTGAAAGCATCCGTCCATCTTAAGCTAGCCAGAGTGAAAGACTTGGTTAGCATCTTATTGCCATATGCTAACAACTTATATATAATAGCTAGGCAGGGGATCAAGAATCAATCTTC
Organism: Narthecium ossifragum; assembly: GCA_963920575.1. NCBI lineage: Eukaryota > Viridiplantae > Streptophyta > Magnoliopsida > Dioscoreales > Nartheciaceae > Narthecium > Narthecium ossifragum. The sequence continues at coordinate 4,956,087 of OY986963.1, read as the reverse complement.
TTTATCACTAATCATCACCTTAATTTAATCCGTTGCATGCATATGCCCAGCACTAGCTCTAGTAGTGACGATGTTTAATTAGTGCCACAGTGAGCAAACAATGGGCCGGCCGGCCGGCAATCACCCAATATGGTGCACGCACAGACCCTTTTCTTGACTTCCAGAATCCAGAGTTTGTTCAGAGTGAGAACAAATAAAAGGCAAAGTTTTAAGCTTGTTCATGCATGTTGACTCTCCTCATGCATGAATAATTGTCTGTTGATGCTGTTACTTGTACTGCATGCTAGTTTATTTGTTGAAAGTATTCAGTGTTAAAATGAATTATTGTGTCTCTCTTTTGGTGGAAATCGAAATCGATTTGATCCTGAAATATATACTTTGTTCATGCAAACATCCCACTTTGCCCAATTTATTATTAATTCCCAGATGTTCCACATCAGTTTCTTGGTGGCAAGTTAAACATTGGACCTTGAAAAAGTCTGCTCCCTTTTCTTGCATCTATCCTTTTTTTTTATCTTAGATCTTACTCCACGACCTCTGCCGACACTAACAATCCTGACAGTGATATATACTGATCATATTCCACTTATCTTGATTCCTAATTACCCAGAATGGTAGGCAACTGAATTTGGAGTATTAGATGATTATATAGCTGCTGTTGTTGATGCATGGTCACAGGGCTGAACTTAAATTGCTTAAGTGATCGAGTTAGTGAGTTTAGATGGCTCCACAAGAATGTTGGAGAGAAGAAATCCACCAGAGATTGACAAATCTATAAAGCCAGTATAGCCTGGAAGTAAATAGAAACAAGACATGAAAAGTAGTACTTCACGTACAAAACAAACAACATAATATATAAAGAGAAAGCTCCAAGTTAATTATAACTCATCCAGATATCTCTTAATAAGTATTCATGATATATATCTTTCAATAACTATCTGGTCAGCACCGTCTGACAGAGATTGACTCTGTTTGACGAATCGAAAGATATTTCATATGTTCATCCACAAAAGTGGGAGCGGCAGTTTGTCAACGGAAGGAATTGTAAAAAAAAAAAATTACATTAGAAAATAGTCGACCTAACGATTGATGAACGACATTAGTGGAATCGTCCCCAAATCAACTTCATAATTGTTCAAATCTTGAGTCATTACTTCCATATATCTTACCAGCAGCTAATCATCATGGTGGTGGTGTGAGAGCAACGGCCACGTATAAATATGTAATTTGTCTAGATGTCGAAAACGACATAGTAGCACATGGTAATGATCGGAATCATCAAAGGTAAAAAAAAGAAGAAGTAAAAGTTCATATAGATAATAGATGTATGACTACTTTTGACTGTAAAATATTCAAGTATTTCATACATATTTTTAAGTATATATACAGCAGCACTACTACGTAATTATTTCACACAGCCCATTCTTTTTCCATCCCAAATCATTTGAAAAGGAAGCTTCTAAGTCTGTAACAATTCCTTAAAATTTAGGCTTATATCATATAGATAAAATAGTTCAAAGTACTTCATTTACTTATTACTAGTATATATGGACCACAATAGTTTTTATTAGAGTGTCTGAACCCCAAGAACTATTTAAAGGAAAAACAAAAAATTTAACTAAAACAAGAAAGAAAAAATGATAAACATATATGCCACTAAAAAAAATTGAATTTAGCACATGTGGCACTGTTTTTTATATTTATATATGAAATACTCTTCATGCATGCAACTTGTTACTTTCCATGGAATGTCCACGGAATATAAAGTTTGACAGCCTTAACAGGTTAAACTGAGAAAAAAGCTTAGAGTTTAATACCCGGGGGATGTTTCATGAATTCTCCATTCTGGTTACTGTTTCTTTTCAACGGACATAGGGTGAAAAGAACACGGGTAAACAAATAATGATTGTTTGGGATAAAAAAAATGATGTTTTATTATACACGATGAAATAAAAGTAAGAATTGTATTTTATTATTAATAAAATATCGAAAATGCTTAGGGTCTATTGAGAATTTAATCAAGAATAAAGAAAATCTTGACATCATTCGCGTCCAATATTATAATATTTAAATAAATTATTAAGTTAAATTTCGGTATTTGTGGGTAAATCGTACAAAATTTATAATATTATATAAATTCATAAAAATATAGTAAAAATATGTTATAATAAAGTATAATATCATCATCGCACGTATCATGGTGGATACCACATGACATGGCATAGTGTCATGGCAATGTATCTCACATACGAACCCACTTATATTAATAAAATATTATTATTTTAATATATATTATTAAAAATATAAAATATATTTTTTACATGATGTGGACCAATCATGATATGACACATGATATATGGGGCCCACTTATATTGATATTTTATTATAATAACATATTAATAATATTATTTAATACACTACGTATAGAAAAATATTTCTACTCACGTAATAATTTTTATACGCTCATAAAAACACACACAAAAATAATATGCTCATAGAAATATTTACACGTATAAAAAACATTACCACGTATAAAAAACATTACCACGTTCGTAAAAAATTTTAGACGCTCATGAAAAATATTTATGTGCATGTTTGGAAATGCATAGAAAAGTCTAAGAGAGAGTAACGTCCTTGCATATACTTTATTGACGGACGTGCGATAGGGTTTTTGTAACGTGGCGAGACCCGGTATGTCTCATGTCTGTCTTGTAGTCGCTGCGGCGGGCTTTTTAGCTTCGGCTTTAACTGTGACGAGAAAAAAAATCTATAAATATTTCGATTTACCTTCCCGCAGAGAAACCGATTTCTCTCATTTACCCGCCCCCGTAATACCATCCCACGCCTGATGAGTATTCCCCAATCAAAGCGAAACAACAAAAATACAGCATGGTGGGGCGGTGCGCGGTCCGATGTGGACGCGTCGCCCACATCCGACGGTGCCGCCGGTCGGCCCGGCCCCCACCCACCTCTACTCCAATCATGTGGCGGACCGCATAATTGGATATATATCATCACCACCGCTGGGCTCCACCTCTCCCTACGCGTCCTCCCCACCCTTCCCGGGCGGTGACCCCCCCCCCCCGCCCCCCGGCCCTGATCCCCCCACGTACTTACTGTAGTAGACACTGCAGCCTAAGTCCCCCTTCTAGTCTTCTACTCACTATACCAAACCATAGCATGAGTTCCAAAAGTGGCCATAATGCATCCTCTTCGTCTCTCTCACTCTTTACTACAGTGCCACTTCTAGTTCTATCTAGCTAGCTAGCTAGCATCTAGAAGATGGTTTGCTTTGTGTAGAGTTAGCTAGGTAATGCTTATAGTACTGTATATTTTAATGTCTCATGGAGGTTGGTGAAAAAACAATGAAGTATATACGTACTCGATGAGTTAAAGAATATTGGATGGTTTAGGCCACACACTTCTTCTCAACAGCTTCTTTCTGTTGTCCTCTCTCTCTCTCTCTCTGTCTCTGCTGTGTGTGCCACAAGCCTCTCTTGTGTCTCTTTCTTATCATTGCAACCTTAAATATAGGACATCTAGAAAGCTTTGCCATTAAAAAAGACTCAAGTGCATATATATATATACCTTGTTCTTAATGAATAAATAAATGTTATCTAAAAGGGCTCCATCTATATATATATATAATATTCTGAGAACTGATTAGCTAAATATCTTTAGTTTGGATATATATCGCTATCATTAGGAGAGAAGGATTCATAAGGAAGAGATGTGTGTGGATGAAGATGTACTGGAACAAAAGGTGAAAAGTTGCGAAGGTGGCTATAAGGTCGAATGATATGTATCCGTGCGTGATCCACATCCACTTCGACGGCCGGCCAGTGGATCACTGAAACAATTAATGGCATGAGTAGTAGAAGATCGATCGATCGAGAAAGAATGGAGCTGTACCGCCATGATAGGCGGCCACATGGTCGACGCGGTGAAATGGGCTGGCTCCGGCCCTCTCTCTTCTTGCCACCATTGATGGCTAGCTCCTCACAGTTGTTTAGTGAGGGGCCGAGGGCCCTTGGATATTGGGATCAAGGGGTGTTCATTGTGTGTTTATTATGCTAGTGAGACATGTTCCTTCGATTTTGTACTTAAGATGTAATTGTCTCCTGCTAGTTGTTTCATGAGTCTAGCTAGGATCTCTCTCTGCTTTTGGGCCTCTCATTGAAGTGCCTTGTGGAAAGGCAATAAGGAATTGATGGCATCAATTGTTTCAGTTGACTATAGGGTCAAATTGCAGAGGCCATCAATGGACTTGCTCAAGGTATATGAAGCCATGATGTGGCTACAGTATCATCTGCTGCCATGATCGATCGATGTCCTGAATTCGAACTTTTTCACTCTTTTTTAGTACTTATTAGGAAAGAATGCCAGCATAGTTAGAAGCAATAGGCAACTGGTTATTTTGATCTTAAGCATATAATGTAGCATTCATTAACTATCTAAATGTTTACCATGGTAGTTATATATGTGAAGCTAGGAGATCCTCTGAGAAGGATATCAAGCATTCTTCTACAAGCAAGGACGACTAGCATTCTTTTCCTACAAGTAAGGAAAATGTATGATGAACGTATGGCTGTAGGTCCAGAGGAACATGCATGCTTGGCTGTAGGCCAAACGTAGAGCTAGCATACATTCATTCCAGAACATATACCAACTCTGTTTTGCACTACTGGCTTAACTACATCTTTTACTATAGTAAACACCACATGAAATGTGCAGTGAGTGCTTGCAGGAAGTGAGATGAAGGAAAAAGCTTAATTAAGAGTTCCTAGCTAGAAGTTGTAATACCGAATGATGGCAAACTTAAGTCTTTGCTCAACTCTAGCTTGTGATTTAGGAAAGTAATCTTTTTTGTTTGATTAGTTGAGCCCATAGGCCAGGATTTTTTTTTTTGAAAAATGAGCCCGAAGGCTGGGGAGCATTACATAGACAATCCCTTAAATAGGATCGCCATACTCAGGAGCCAAAACTAACTCCTGATTATTAGCAGAAAGAGAATTAGCAATAATCCGTGCCTGACGGGCAACCCAGTCCGCTCTTTCATTATCCTCCCGAGGAATGGAAAGCATCCTCACACTCCGAACCTGGCCAATCTTCCACCATATATCATGTAACATCGGGATTATAGAGGATGACGCAGGCATCCTCCCCTCCACCAAAGCCACAGCTGCCAAGGAGTCGCATTCAATTATCAAGTCCCTCGCACCCCGACGCATGCCCTCCCTTAGCCCAAGACGAATAGCAGCTATCTCCCCGTACAAAATCCCATCTGGCGCATCCGATAGTGTATCAGAAACAGACCAAGCAATGGTATCTTCATCCTCCAAGCACACTGCCCCCAACCCAATATATGCAGAGACCATATCCATAGAGGCATCGACCTGGATCACAGTCCCCTTGCCATCTCTCCTATCCCGCTGGGCACCCGGCCGATGATCAAGAAGGTGGAACTCCCTTGCCAGCCATTTGCATCTCCTCGCCACCTGCCCAGCATCAAACGGCACGTCCTGATAGAGTAGCTCACATCTGGCCTTCCAGATGGCCCACAAGCCATACGCGATCACAGTCTTCAATAGTCTCCGCTGCTCATCCTTGGTGCTACTTCTCAACACCTCCCAACAGCTATTCAAATTCCATGCCTGGAGATCAAATCCGGACCCCCATGGCAGCCTCTCCCAAATGTGACGCGAGGCAGGACAAGCCACGAGAAGATGTTCCAGCGTCTCCACCTCCACCTGGCATCGCGGGCAGCCTCCATCCTCAAGGACCCCGGCAGCCACCAGCGTCGCCAACGTCGGCATGTTCTCATGCATCAACCTCCAAAGGAAGAGCCGAACCCGAGGTCCAGCCGGCGCCTTCCACACCGGCCACCACCACCGACGAAGACCCTCCTCCTGTGAACCCATCCGATGAGAGGCCTCCAGAAACTCATAGCATGATGCCGTAGTAACCTCCCCTGTCGCCGACCAAACCCAACGAGCCTTATCCACCATCTCCGGCGACACTGGACCAGCCGCAACGATCATATCTACCAGATCCGGGTGAAACAGAGGTCTCGACCGTTCCAAATCCCATGACCCATCAGCAGTCTGGAAGCTCCTGACCCGGAGACGGTCGGGCATGGCCGTCGTATCCGCCAGCAACGGCCAAGCTTGCGCCGGCCCAGTACCTACCCACCAGTCCTCTAGGCACCCAAGATCGCTCTCCCATCCTGGCGACCACTGCAAACCCAACCGGAGCTTCCCAATCGCCCTACATGTTGCCCGCCACAAGGAAGAGCAGCGGTTTGGAGGAGATGCAGCAGGGAGCTTGCCCTCCCATCCATACTTCCCCTGAGCAACCTTGGTCCATACAGTGGCATCTGGTTCCAGCAACAGAGCTGCCCGCTTCATCCTCATCGCGTCCCGCCAAACCCGCAGTTTCTTCAACCCCAAACCTCCCCATGACTTTGGCTGAGAGACCTTGTCCCAAGCAACAACAGAGACACCCCCCCGTCACCCGTTCCATAGAAACTGACGAACGAAGCTTTCAATCTTATCCAAGATAGTAGCCGGAACAGGGTACGCCATCATGTGGAAAACGGGGAGCGACTGCAAGACGCTCTGTACCAGCACCACCCGGGCTGCTGATGCGAGCTTCCTAGCGTTCCAAGAACAGAGCCTTCTCTGCACCTCTTCAATCAAGAAATTAAAGTCTGGCCTTTTGAGCTTCTCTACCTTCAATGGAATTCCCAGATACCGCCAGGACCCCAGCTTCTCTGAAATACCTGTTCGTGTAGTCAGACGCCGCCGTCTTCGTAATGATGTCTTCATCGAGAATTTGATACTCGACTTCTCCACATTCATCTCCAACCCAGAGAGGGCCTTGAATCTCTTCAAAACATTCATCAGTTTAAGCGCTTCCTCCGTAGTAGCACCGGAGAAAAAAATACAGTCATCCGCATATAACAAGTGGCTCAATCTGAAGTTATTCTTGGCAAAAATAAATCCTTCCAGAGCGAACAATGGCAGCTCGATAAGTCTCGACAAAACCTCCTGGCAAAGAATAAACAAGTAGGGGGACAGGGGGTCCCCTTGCCGCAGACCCCTATTTGCCCCAAATAGCCCACAGACCCGACCATTCAGAATAAGAGAGAACCTGAGAGTCTGAACACACTGTAAAACCCAACCAATCCAACGATCAGGGAAGCGCATTTGGCGAAGAACTCTCTCAAGAAAATCCCAGCGAACAGAGTCATAAGCAGCCTTCAAATCCACCTTCACCGCCATCAAAGATTGATTTTTAGGAGCTATTCTCATGCAATGCATCATTTCCTGGGCAGCACTAAGGTTATCAAAAATCGACCGCCCAGCAATGAAAGCCGATTGGTTGGGACTAACCAATCTATTCAGGAGCGGCTTCAAACGATTCACCAAGATGGTGGAAATCAATTTATAACTTACGTTGCAGAGGCTTATTGGCCGATAATCCTTGACCCTCCTCGGATTTTGGACTTTAGGAATAAAGGTAATAAAAGTATCATTCCAGTGCGGCGGCAAAATCCCGGATGAGAAAAAAGCCTTAATCAACAAAGATATCTCAGGGCCGACGATATCCCAGTGCTGGACATAGAATTCTGCAGGCAAACCATCTGGACCCGGGCATTTGAAGTTCCCCAATTGATGCAGTGCACAACTAATCTCTGCGTCAGTCACTTCCTCAACCAGTGATGAGGCAGCAGCTTTAGAAATCGCCGGGAGCGGCGGCAATTCCACCTCCCTTCTCCGTCGTTGTCGCTTCCAAAGGTCCTTGTAGTGAGAGATAAAGGTATCAACTATCTCCTCCTGCGTAGAAACAGTAATACCATCAGCAGTAATTACATCAGCAATTCTAGATCTGTGACCTAGCTTTGACAAGGACCGGTGGAAGAAGCGAGTGTTACGATCCCCATCCATCAACCACGAAGTTCTCTTGTGCTGAGCGGAAAAGGTATCATGTAGTCTGGTTAACGCCACATGCTGGTGCTCCATAGATCTCATCCGAACCTCATCCTCCTGTGTCAGTAAGCCGGCCTCCTCCAAAAGATACAAACTATCCAAGTGCTGAAGTAGAACCTGTTGGGAATTAACCAGATCAAACTCGTCCGTCCTACTCCATTTCTTCACAGCCCTTTTGACCTCTTTGAGTCGCCCAGCCACCTGAAACTGTAAGGAACCTCTGCGATGCCGCTTGAAGGCCCTGGATACCACCTCCCGAAACTGTGCGGTGTGCAACCAGAACTGCTGCATGCGAAACGGAGTGGGACCATGCAACTCCCTATGGGGGACAAGCTCAAGTAGCAAAGCTCGATGATCAGAGCCAAACTTCCGGAGGTGCTGGATCTGTGCATGAGGAAACCATTCTCGCCAAGAGGAATTGCATATACCCCTATCCAGTCTTTCCAACAGCCTAGAACGGCCTAACTGACCATTGGACCAGGTAAAAGATGGACCTCGAAATCCCAAGTCTATTAGATCATCATTAGCAATAAAAGAGAGAAAATCCCTAACTGCTTTATTATAGGTAAAAGGAATACGACCTCTTTTCTCTGAAGGCGCTGCCACAATATTGAAATCTCCTACCATCAGATGAGGCCACCCAAGGGCATTGACCTTCCTCAAACTATCCCATAGAGCCTCCCTCCCTACACTTGTCCGAGCAGCATAAACAACAGATATAAGCCATTGTCCAACCTCGTCAGATGTAACCACTCCATGTATAACCTGCTCCGAGAAATGAGAGAATGAGATATCCCCCAAGCCCACTCTCCATACTGCCAATATACCTCCCCGTTGACCTTGTGAGGGCAACAAATAGGACTGCCAAGCCAAGCCCAGCCTCTGACGAACAAACTGCATCTGCTCTTCCACCACAACTGTCTCCAACAGGAACAACATATCAAGATTATAATCAGACAAAAGCCGCCTACAAGAATCGACCACCCTCTTCGGGCCCAGCCTGTGGCAGTTCCTGGTAAGGGCACGGACCATGGAAACCTTAGATAGGGAATGGCCCCGTAGCTGGGGCCTCCGCCCTGGGGCGCTTACCTCCCACTCCTAACACAGAGCCAGCTTCCTCCATTTGAGTATCTGTCTCAGCAACCCCTCCACGACCAACCGGTGTGAACCCCGGCGGAATTTCCTTATCCTCAGCCAACCCGGTGCCATCCATCAGGAGAAGAGGCTTGGGTTGAAGGGCAGAGACAAGCAGCTCCACCCCTGCCGCATGACGGCCTAGCATCTCCACTGGATCCGGCGGTGCCTCCGGACTTCCCGTACGAAGCCCCCTGGGGATGACGAGCGGTCCCGGCCGGCGAGGGTCACCATTTGTTCTTGCGATCCATGCGGCCTCGTGCTTAGTCAGCTCGGCAATCTCCTCATCCCGTAACAGTGACTCCGGCCCCTGTAACGGCCTGAATCGACTCCCTCCGCCACGACTCAGCCCATCCTTGCGATCGCCCCTGTTCAATACAGCCGGCCTACTGGGCTCACCCCAACGCCCAGCACGAGAGTGGGCCAAGTCCGATACCGGCTGCTTACCTTTCTTCACTGTTACCAAATCTGACTTCTCTACCAACGAATCAGCGACTTTTGGCAACCAGATCTGCTCCGGAGATGGTGGAGTAGATGTCGGTGCTTGATTGGGATGTGGCTTCGAATATTGGTATGCTTCCGGCAATCTCGGCGCTAAACCATCCCTTCCAAACTGAGTCGTCCCTTCCACCGGTCGTCCGGCCAGCTCCCCCGACCGTCCATCTACCTTGCCATTCCGGCCAGTTCTAATTGGGCGCCGCCTGGTCTGGACCGTTTGCCACTCCCCAGCCCCCTCATCATCTCCTGTGCTCGATTGCTGAGACCCCTCCACAGTATTACCAGCCTCAGACGACTGGAATATCGGCGTCTGGTTTTGCTCCCCACCATAGCTCTCAGCAACCATGGGCTTAACACCTGTATGCTCAGCCGACTGGCGTGGGCAACGCCCCTTCCCATGACCAAAGAAGCCACATCCCGTGCACAGAGAGATGTTTTCATAAACCAACGGTTGCAGGAACGACCCATTCTCACCGGCAGGGGTAACAAAGTCCACCTCAGTGTCCTTCTTTGCCGGCACATTCAGATCCACTTCCACACATACGCGCGCATACCGACTGCGGTCTGAAAACTTAGTGGACACATCCACTGCAACAGGCCTACCAATAGTCGCCGCAATCATCAACAAAGGTTCCCTTTCCGTGAGGTCCTGCGGGAGTTCAGGCATCCGCACCCACACCATGGCCTTGGAAAAATCAGACGGTTTGGGCCGGAAGCAAGGCCGCCACCTAATCAACGCCAAGGTCTTCCCGTCAACAGACCAAGGACCTGCAGTCAACACATGCATCATATCGGCCTCACTTCCGAATTTGAAGACAAAGATCCCATGAGCACGATCAGTCACCAAGAACGGCTCCGACGTCTTCCACATAAAAGCAAGACGCCATCGAAGAAACTCCAAGCCAACCGGACCCCCAAAGAACCTCCCGAACAATGTATGTTCCCACTTCTTCTGGCATCGAGCGACCACCTCCGCCGGAATAGTCACCTTCCCTGAATGGATACGCTCCAGCGCCCTCCCCTCAACATCCCCCACCATTGAAGTAGCATGTTCTTGAGGACCTACAACCTTTGCCCAAGAATGTTTGTCACCCCCAGGATCATAGCCAGGCGACACTTCCTCCATCCCCCTCGATCTCTGAGGATAAGTATTATAGGCCAGGATTACACGAAGAATATTTCTAACACCTCGACGCCATCAACAGCAACCCAACACATATGGGTCAGAGTACGGTGACACCATCCAGCCATGCATCCAGCAATACTATGTGCTTTACAGTTTAACCATCCCAGGGATAGGGATGTACAAGAAGATCAAAGAATAAAAAAAAACAGAGCCTCGGCCCAGATCTCGAGGAGCACCTCCTCTACGGACGATAATCGCCAAACCATGCATGACCCCATTCACCATATCCACAGCATAACGAGCATCAGATTCAACTACCACCCTTTGGAACATCTTTCTCCTCCCTTGCTCGCCGAAGTCCCGAAAGAATAGCTATAAGTGCTCTGCATGCAGGACTGTCGAAGAAAATCCACCAGCGACCCAGCAACCCAAGATTTATAAAGTGTCTGCTCGATCCCGCCCAGATTTAGGAAACTAATAACTGAGAATTAAAAACTGATTCTAGTGACATGGTCGACAAGATATAGGGTCTAATGTAAGGGAAGCTAATATTATAAGACAAGCATTACTGTCTAGTGACATGATCGACAAGATATAGGGTCTAATGTAAGGGAAGCTAATATTATAAGACAAGCATGATCGACAAGATATAGGGTATAATGTAAGGGAAGCTAATATTATAAGACAAGCGTTACTGCAAAAGCTTAAGAAAAAACTGATGTATAGCAAGCTTGATGAGATGGCATACTAGTTGGAGTCAAATCTCAAGGCCAAAGACATCAATTGCTCCTTGTCGGAAATACGAATGTGAAAAGGTCATGACCTATAGAAGCCATCAATTCTCGTCATGAGTTATGCACATTAGTTGGTGTCATCAAGTTTTTTTTTTTTTTTTTTGATGAGTTTAAAAAAAAAAAACTTAATGGATTCACACTTAATAATAGAAAGGAATCCAAGATTATTAGGCCTCGTTTGGTTCGTCGGGAATTGCCTTCTATGTAATCTCAACACAAAAATTAATGGATTCACACTTGGTAATAGAGTTGAATGAAAGTTTGAGGTTTCTCTTCCACCATTTTCTTTCTAGTAGTGTTATTCCTCCTATTTCCATCAAAAAGTACTTGATTAGTGACATAACAACTATGGCTACATTGGCTAGGGTTTTATGTTGGCACCTACAAAACTTGATAAAATAATCCAAGCCATGTTAAAGGGCAAAAAAAATACTCGGGAATCAGCTTTACAAAGTCAACCATCACCCACACATCATTATGAGCATTCATGACAAGTGATTTCCAAGAATAGTTTATTAAAATTAACCCCGTTCTAAGGAACAATATTGGCAAAAAAAAAAAAAAAAAAAACCCACCGTATATGCTTTTAAGGATAACCACGCACGTGTTTATTTGACTAACATATTAAAAAATAACATAAAATGCCCCTAACCACTAATTGTAATTACTAGCCATGGTGGTGGTGTCATAGCGGCAACAAGCGGCATGGTGGAGGGTCATCGGAGTTATTATCTGGTGATCCAAGCCTTGATCAGGTTTGGGGAAGAAAGTGCGGGGGGAAGACCTTCTGATGCTTCTAGAAGTTTCAGAGAGTCACGGGAGAGGAAGTTTTTAGGCCGATAAAGGGCAGAGACGGTTGAGGTTAAGGTTGAGGTTGAGGTTAGGGAGTGATTTGGTCGGGTTTGGATGAGGATTGGTAGAGTGGGGTGGTGATCTTGGAGGGTATTGTTGAAAAAGGTGAAAGCGGTGTTGTGGGAGCAGAAGGTCGGAGGATGACGTCATGACGGGGAAAGCGAAGGGGGTGAGGTTGGTGGTGGTTTGGATGGGGGTGGTGATCTTGGAGGGTGTTGGTGAAATATGTGAAGGCGGTGTTGTGTGAGCAGAAGGTCATGGGACGACGGGGAAAGCGAAGGGGGTGAGGTTGGTCGTGGTTTGGACGAGTGGGGGAGGCCGAAGCTGCCTCAACGGTGTGTGGCAGTGGTCAGCTCGGAACAAGCTGATTTAGCCACAGACGAGCTTGGACAATGAAGTCCCAACTTGGAGGGGAGCCGGTCCGAGGAAGATAAAATTAATGGAAAGATAAAATTATAACAACCGCCAAATGAGGCATATGCATGTCTTTTGAAGTTCACAAAATTTTCAAAATTTAGTTTTAATTTGAAGTCATTAATTTTTCAAATTTTATGTACAATTTTGACACGTAAATTGTATTTTGATCATAATTTTTCATTTGCACGTCAATTGTAATTTACAAAATTTTAACATCATGCTATTATTCAATTTTTGACGTCGGTTTATCACATATATTCAATTTTTATTCATGGGAGATAAAATAGGCTCAATCATATCAATCGGACTCAATCTAGCTTACAATCAGCTCAAATTTGCACGGATGGCTCGATCAAATCAATCTTCCTCAAGTTGATCTGATCAGTTCAGAATTGCTGGATCGCGGCCTGATGGAATGGAGCTGATAGCATCAAGTCAGACCCAATCTGGTGGACTGGATAAAATCTGATCATATTGGTTCTGACCGGAGAGCATAGGATCGGATCAGATGTTGATCGGAAGGCTGGGATCTGTGAGATAAAAGGATCGAGTGGCTGAAGATGGCAGAAGGCCCATCGGATGACAGGAAGTCGCCGAAGCTCCATCGCCGGCGAGTAGGGACGTCCAGTCGTCGGCGCCGGTTGGGATGAAGTCGCAGTGGCCTGGGGACTCGATCCTGAGGTTGCATCGAGAAGATGAACGGCGGAGACGGCAGGATCTAGTGGGTCGACGGCGATGCTATGGGAGAAGAGGAGCTGACGTCGGGGATCACCGGAAGATGGTGGATCGTCGAATCCGGACAGGAAATGGTCGGAGAAGGGTCGTGAAGGCGAGGGGGTTCCAGATATGGGGTCAGATGGAGTTGGGGGGCGTGGAGTGGGGGTTTTGGGAGGTGGCGGCGCCGGGTTCTGACGAGGTGGAGCTCCGGGTGGGTTTTCGGTGATGGGGAAGGAAGCTGATGGCGTGGGAGGAGTTGGGGAAGGTCGTGGAGGCATTGGGGATGGAGAGGGGGTGTAGCAAAGAATCGTAGCTCATCGGGAACGAAGAGAGTGGGCGGCGATGGATGGAGGTGAGGGGGGTGGAGCCATTGGGTAGCTGCGCTGATGGTTAGGACGCCGGAGTCGAGGGAGACGCCGGAAGGGTAGCTGGCCGAAGCTCGTCGACGGAAGTCGTGTCCGATGAGGACGAGCTCGGGGTGGTGTTGCTCGCAGCGAGGAGGTGACAGCGTGGGAGCCGCGGCGGGTCGAGAGCGTCTGGCGATGCCGCGGAGAAGAGAGGTCACAAGTGAAAAAATAAGGTGAGAGGGCATTATCACCGTCTTTAGCATGCTCAATCACGGAAAATTCGTGCTGGAAAATACGAAAGAAGGACTCATGCTTAATTTTTCTGGAACTTTCAAGTCGATGGTGTTGAAGATTTGGCGAAAACAACAGAAAAATTAAGCAAAGAAACCATCTTGATGAGCTTTTTATACAAACTACACTCAGAGATTAGTGTACTGAGAGACTTCTCCAAGAAAAACCCAAAAGAAGAGAGATTCTATCTATATACAATCTCTCAAATCGAGACGCATGCAGGTCTTCATCTCCTATCTTTCATTTTGCGGCGGCCTTCCTAGACCTCTTCGCCGCCGGAGACTTGACGGACTTGGGCTGCTTCGGCTTCGGCTTGGGAGTCACAGCCTTCTTTGCCTTCTTGACCACTCCTCCCTTGCTGCTAGGCTTTGCCTTCTTTGTAGCCTTGGGAGGAGTCACGACCGCCACCCTTTTCCTCTTGGGAGCGGCAACAGAGGTGGTCTCCTTCTTGGGCTTCTTCTCCTTCGCCGGTTGCTTTTCCTCCTTAGCAACATCCTTCTTCGCCACGTCCTTCTTCACGACGTCCTTCTTTGCAGGGTCCGCTAGCTTGAAGGAGGCCTTCACCTTCACCAGCTTCCCCTTGGCCGCAAAGTTCCGTAGTTGGATGGCCAGCACCTTCTTATAGTTGCCAGGGAGTACGCCCTTGTGAATCTCCTCCATGTGCTTGGCGATGGCGTAAGGGCTCGAGCCAGTCCTCTCGTGGAGCGCCAAGATGGCATCTTTGATCATCTAAAGAGCAGAACCACCAATTCCCAAGATTAAAACACAGAACAATTCGTCATGTTCTTCTTGAAATCGTAGAAAAAGTACAGCGCAAACAAGGTAAGCAATCGAAAGAATGGTCGTCATCATACACGCAAGAACAAAGGCATTAAACGATGAAACTTTCCGTCAAGAGCAACAGGAGAAGAAGCACGATTCCATCTAAGATCATCTAAACAAAGACATCTATATTGGTCTTCTTCATATGATAAAAAGAATCAGAGAAAGGTGAGTCTTTACCTGGAAATAAGGCGGATGAGATGGAGCGGAACCCTTGGTCTTCTTCTCCTTCAGATCCTTCGAAGCCTTGGGCTTCCTCTCCTTCTTCTGCTCCATCGCCGACGCCGGAACGGCCGCAGCCTTCACTCCTCCCGCTGCCGGCATCGCACGAATTCGCACAAGACGATGACTAAAAACGATCGCAATCGAGAACCAAGAACCTTAAACTGGACTTAAACGATGATACGGATGGCGATCTGGGTGGTTATTTATAACTGAAGAGGAGCGCTCTGATTGGCCGAAGACGAGGCACACGGATCGACCCCGCTTAAGAGGAGGCATCTGGGCCGCTGAAATGGACGGTGGATGCAGGAAGGGCGTTTCGTTTCTCGGATTCACCCTTTGGTTCCTATCTGGAATGTGCTGGAAGCGGAAATCCAGGGGAAAGTTGTGTCTCTCGTGTGTTTTCCCAAAGAGTGGTTTTGGACTTTTTGGTGTAAATATCTAATAGGCCAAGGGGTTTTCTGAGAAAGTTTATATAATCAGCTAGAAATTTGTAAGGGTGGTTCTAATTACAATACAAAAACTACTATCCCCTCTTAGCCGTTTTTTTATTGTAATTAGGTCATGGCTATTGCTGTTTTCTCAAGTTTTCTGATCATTAGTCATCCCCTCTAACCTTGGTTGTATTACATTGTTCATTCCGACTCGTTCGGTGAAACCAGTCTGAAACCCAAGCTACACGTTTGGTAATTGATTCTCATATGCACTCCAAGCTACACGGAGTTTAGTTTTTGATCCAATGACAAATATTTACGGAATCTACGGAGTTTACATTCTGTAAATAAAGATCGATAAGTAGATTCTGTAATATTTGTCCTTAGATCGGAAACTAAACTCTATGTAGCCTTGAGTGCATATGAGAATCAATTACCAAACGTGTAGCTTGGGTTTCGGACTGGTTTCGCCGAACTAGTCGGGATGAATAATGTAATGCAACCGAGGTTAGAGGGGATGGCTAATGGTCGGAAAACTTGAGAAAACAGCAATAGCCATGACCTAATGGAAGAAAATCTCAACAAAACTCGAAAACACGATAATAAATCCCGGATTTATAGTAGATGAGCATTAATATTATCGTTGGAGGGGGTCGTCAGAGGTCGGAAAGGATCATCGGAGGTCGCTGGAGTAACCTCTCGCTGGAATTGCCACGCGAAGGTGTGGCGTCGGAGATTTGCCGTTGAAATTGATTGGTAAGAGATAGTGGTTGTATGCCAAAAGATATGGCTATGGGGTATTAAATAGTTGGAATGGTTGTTAGGGCATCATAGGGTAGTATAGGAAAATTTGGGATAAATGTTGTAGTGCCCCCTAGCAATAATAAATTATTTTGAAAATAAGGTGTAGTGTACCTAGTAATTGTAGTGCTCTTAGCAGTTTTTGTATTGTAATTAGAACTACCCATAACTTTATTGGTGGTCTATTTGTCCGTGGATTGAGAACAACTAGTTGAGTTTTCCCGTGAGGAATTTTCATTTGAGTCTTTAAACTCACTTAAACAAGTAAACAAATGGTAGAAGATAGCATCTCCAAAAATGTGGGTGGCGTGAGCTTGATGATGATAATTATGTTTAGCTATTAGCCCCTGTTTGGTATGGGGTTAAGGAGGGATAACCCCCCTTATCTCCATTCCTAACCCCAAATATCAAAAGTAATAATTACTATTTTATCCGCATACCACCTACCATTATCACTCTATTTTTTCCTATCTTCATTCCTTAACCTCATCTTTTCTAACCATATTCCCCCTTAATCCCATTTTTTCTAACCCCATACCAAATAGGAGGGTAATTTCCTATCCATGCAGAATCAACTAAAGCCAAAGGTGAATTCGTCAAAATTTTATATTAATGTTGTCATCATCATGAGTATTTATATATGGACATCTCACACGATTATGCTTTGCCATGTGGTGAGTATAGTTTGATCATCTCATTCATAAACTCGGAAAATGTTAGATTGACCATTTGATATTAAGATGGTCAACTAAATACTGGTGCATAATCTTTGGGTTATTGGGTATGACAATATAGAGATTCGGGGGCGATCATGAGCTCAATCCCATCGGTAGAACCTTTGGGGGCAGGTTTGTTTCTTTGGATAATATTTGGGTGGATAATAGATATAATCTTTAAACATGGTGTGGTGTGGAGGGGGTAAATTGTCATCTCGTGTTTGTTCGAGGATAAGATGGGAGAAGATTCAATCAAATATTCAAAAAAAATTTTTTAATCTCACAAATTTCAAGTCATGGAACCACATATTCTATCTATGTGTTATTGACTCTCGATATGATTATTTATCCCATCTGACATCTCTAAAAATACACAAAATGCTGGTGAAAGTGAGAATCATGAGATTACTAATTCCGTTGTGTCCTATAATAATCTTATAAAACAAGTGCGCCCTTGTGTTGAATAAGGTGGTTAGCACGTATGTGATTAAGAACATATCGTGTAAGTTGGTATTGGGTTCGGATCTTGCCAATGATATTATACTTTTATAGGGTGTGTTTGGTAAGTGTGTAAGATGGTCAGCGCACATCTCTTTGATTTGGTAAGTGTGTAAGATGGTCTTGGGTTCCAATTTAGCCCTTCGTTTGGTGTGGGAATAACTTTATTTCGAGTTAAGGGACTTTATTCTCGATTTTGGGAATAACTTTGCAATAATTACTTGGAATAAGAAAAAAGTAGAGTGAAGATTGGAAATAACTTTGTAATGATTACTTGTAATAGAAAAAAGGTGTTTAAGAAAAAAGTAGAGTGGAGAATGAGAATAACTTTGTAATGATTATTTGGAATAAAAAAAAGGTGTTTGGCATAGAAAAAAGGTGTTTGGGGAAAAAAGATGTTTGGAAAATAAGGAATAAGTAGTGGATTCGGGATTATTTCAAGAATATTCTCTCCCTTAATCCAGGTTAAGGGTTATTCCCATTTGATATCCCCATATCAAACGGGCCCTGGCGTTCAACATTTGCTGAAGCAATGGCAAGGTCAGGAGAATGTTATGTTAAAAACATAAGAGCTCATATAATTTTTAGGGTAAAGTATGCGTTTGGTACCTGGGTTTTCAGGCAAATTTTTATGTGATACCCGTGTTTTCAAAAGTAAGCATTGAATACCTATGTTTCTTGAACCATTTTTAATTGATGCCTCCGTCCACCTGCCATCTGCCGGTCTAACGGCGTCCCGAGCGAACCGGTTACGTGCCTACACGTGACCGGACAGCCTCCTTCTTCCTCTACGCGATGCCCTTCGTAACGGCGAAGCTTGTCACCGGCGGCAGCGCCTACAGCAGCTGATGGGAGAACTTGGGAGTCGACGACGAGGCCCTCACCGTCAAAGAGCCCATTGGCGAGGATCATACCGGCGCCACCGACGGCCTTCACTGCCGCGCCCTTGGTGGCCCGAGAGCTCACACCATGATCACACACAACTATCTTGCCGGCGACGACATTTGGATTTAAAGACCTCTCCAGGCACAGCGACGCCGAGTACCCATCGCCACCACCTCCATCACCGTGCGTAGATGATTGGTAGCAAACGGTTGGTGGGGAGAGGTGGGCCGGAGTAGAGCGAAATGCCAGGGAGTTGATGGCCATTAGCAAGGAGGATTTGGGTCGGGAAGTCACGGTCCAGAGAGCCGCGCGGCGACGGTGATGAGCCAGGGAGCGACGTTGGTGACGGAGAGCGGGGCAGGGCCGCCATTGCCGGCGGAGGCGGAGACGAAGACACTATGGTCGGCAGAGGCTGAGAAAGCTACTACCGCAATGGCATCGAGGTGGAAGGGGAGCACTACTCCACCGACGGAGAGGGAGATGACATCAACGCCGTCTTGGATGGAGGCATTAAACGTGGCGAGGATGTCGGAATCGAAGCAGCCTTTAGCCTAGCAAACCTTGTAAGTGGCAAGACGTGCTTTTGGGGCTACGCCGGCTGTGAGGCCGCGCGCGTAGCCGAAGAGGTCGGCGGGGTAGACGTAGCGGGCGGCGGCGATGGAAGTGGTATGAGTGCCATGACCATCGGAGTCTAGAGGCGACTTAACCTCGACGGTCTTGTTCATTGGGCCGGAGGAGGCCTTGTAGCCATTGGAGAAGAAGGAGGCGCCTATAAGCTTCTTGTTGCATTGGATGGAAGGGTGGCAGTGGGCGCGCCAATGCGGAGGGATGAGGCCCAGGCCGCGCCCTGCGAAGCTGGGGTGGGAGGGGGTGATGCCGGTGTCGATGACGGCGATTACGAGGTCGGAGCCGAAATGCGTCTCCATGAGCAACGAGGCGACGCCGGCCCGAGTAGTGACTGATGAGGAAGGGGCGCGGAGGCCCAGGAACTCATGGGAGCGGATGAGCTCCGGGATGACTGACATGACGCCGGGGACAACGGAGAGGGCGTCGGCGGCAGAAGGGTGGACGCCCGTGGAGAAGCACGTGACCGGTTCGCTCGGGCCGCCGTTAGACTGGCAGACGACATGTGGACGGAGACATCAATTAAAAATGGTTCGAGAAACATAGATATTCAATGCTTACTTTTGAAAACATGGGTATCACATAAAAATTTGTTTAAAAACCCTAATACCAAACACATACTTTACCCTAGTTTTTACAATAGTGCATCTGTATGGTCGAGTTTATGTGCACAAAGGGAGTCCTTCCCTAGGCAGCAAAACAATTTTCTCAAATACATAATCAAAAAAATATTAAAGAAGGCCGAATCGCCTCTACGTAGCATTGTTGCAACAGCCCTTTTCCTTCATCTTCTTTCTCTATAAACCTTTCGTAGTTATTAATGTGGTGCACGATCAAACTAAACATATACAGACAAAAACATCTCGCTAAAAACCATTCTAATACTACATCTCACATAATTGTCAAATTAATTTTAGGCGTTGAATTATGCCCAATCCCGCCAAATGCTTCCATCAATCAACTAATAACAATGTTCTACATGATTGAGTATTATCATCAAACAATGCCCATTTCTTTATTTTCTTTCTCCACTCCCTTGATAATAGCGTTTTTCTATACTTCTAAATCCTATGTATCAAAAGCATTTCCCTTGAATAATCTGCATTTCAAATCAACATTATTTTTTATTTCCAATTTTGGCCGAGAACCCATGCTTATAAATCTCTTTTTTTTTTTTATAAGTTAAGCCAGAGGCTACAGATCAAGAATCCATGTTAAACCAGAGAAGGTGGGGGCCACCGTGCTACCTCCCCTCTCTCTCCGCTCGTTAACTCCCCCCAATTGAACTAAGTCATTCACCATATCACTTGTCCTTCATTTTCTATCGACCTTATATGAGGCTACGGTTATAAGTTAATCATCATGTTGTCTTACGTGATCGAAAAATATCCTAGGTGGCGTCTATGTGACATGATAATCCTAGGTTAAGAGGGATTTAATGGGAGGGAGTTGTTGGATGGTTATTGGAGATGGGGGTGGGGTTAGTGGTTGCCCTGCCAGGTGATAGGGGCACCACTAGTCATCATATATAACTTAATATAACTTGTTTAGGATATTCTCAATACTCTAATAGAATATGCATTAGATTGATGACTCCCGACTTATAAAGAAGGATTTCATATACAAACAGGCTATTTTATAATCAGAAAAACGAAATAACCTTGAAAGTATAAAATAAAAAGTAAAGTAGAGTTAAACATGTAATATTTCCACATCATTTTCCTAATTCCCCCCTCCCTCTAAATTCTAACTCAAACAAGTCCAACGAATCTGACCCCTTAATCCGTAATCTCGGGAACCCTGCACTAATCTTGGCTCCCGGGATAGGGCCCCTCTACACCAGCGACCAGTCTTAGGCGAGTAAAAAACTAGCGAGAATAGAGAAACCATGTAAAAAGGTCCCTTGTACGAGCGGCGATAGTACTAGGACGGGAAGACCAAAGGGGAGCAGAGGCGAGGTGGGGGGAGAGAGAGAGAGAGAGAGAGAGAGAGAGAGAGAGAGAGGAGAGAAGCCTCGAGGCCTTGCTCCTCCTGGGGGAGAGTTCTCCCTCTCCTCTTCCCTCCGCCCCTCAAATCAGCGCCCCCACTACTCAGAGGTGAGAGCTTCTTCGATCATCGTTTCGGGTTCTGTTCTTTTCTTATCTTGTTTTCATCAATTCGCTATTCGCTTCCTATTCGTCTCGCATTCGTGCTTTTCTTGCTTGATTATGTTCGGATTGTGGTTGTATTTGTAATTTGGCGATGTTGGTTTCGTTGGGTGTCGTTTATTTGGGCATTTCATGACTTGGGAGGGATATACTGTTGGTACAAATGTGAGCTTTTGGGGTTATTTAGAGTAATCGGAGCTTGGGCTTTGTTGGTTACCTGTTTTCTCTTTGTATCTGACGATTGGATCTACTTTTAGGGTGGGTTTTGGAGGTTTACTGCTGGATTTGTTGGCGAGCTTGTTGTCATGTGGTGGTCTTGCTCCGGGAGTATTGGGGAGATAGGGGTTTATCTGTGTTCAATTGTTACGTTCCTTGCTGGGAGTTGACTAATATGGGGTCTTGATAGGGCTGGTTGACGTTTTGGCAGCATCGGCAATTGGGTTTTAACTTTTAAAGGGGTGTGCTGAGGGAGAACTCCATTGTTGTTTGGGCTTGAATAAGGTCATTCGTGATTCAGTTGTAGCCTTAACGTGGTTCGATGAGGCTCCGTGCACAGGGGGATAATTGGCCGAGGAGGTGTGCTCGACTAGTATAGATTCTTGCTTAAGAAGCTTTAGTCAGAGCTGAATAAAAAATCCTGAAGTGCTTAGAGAGAATGCTGGTTTGTAGACCTGATTTACTGCTGTGTGTATGAGGCTCAAGGCGTTAATTGTGGAGAAGAAAGAAAAA
This sequence comes from Narthecium ossifragum, assembly GCA_963920575.1. Taxonomy (NCBI): domain Eukaryota; kingdom Viridiplantae; phylum Streptophyta; class Magnoliopsida; order Dioscoreales; family Nartheciaceae; genus Narthecium; species Narthecium ossifragum. Next base: position 4,934,042 of record OY986963.1, on the reverse strand, counting down.
GAAGAAAAAAAAGAGAAAGGAGACCACTGCTTAATTTTGAAAGTGACGTCAAAATTCTGTGAATCAAGGGTCGATCAGTATCTGCCTTCCGGTTTTTAGGGCTGAAGGGGCTTTAAGGATTTCCTCCGGTCATAAGCAAAATGGAGACTATTACTCATTTAGGACTTCTGGCTTTGATGCATACATGATTATGCTATATGCAGGGATTCTTTTTGTCGAATAGTGCTCTGTTGCATAGGCAGGCATCACGTAAAACTGAGATTTTGAGGTAATTCATGCGTTTTGTTAACAGCTCAATCTCCCCTCTTTCCTCTTCTCATTTATTTCTTGACAAATGGACTTACCTTATCCCAACAGGGGCAAATTTTGTCAGTTTTTAGCTTTTACCTAAGATGCATGTAATTCAGAATCATGAATCGTGGTGAAATAGATATTACTGAAGCTATAAGCCATTCAGTCACATCTTGTCTTTTCTAGGAGAAGCATGGGTGATATACCCTTGAGCAATTTTTATAGTAGAATATTCCACACGACAGCACGGGCCTTTGATTATTTAGATGAATCTTTGGTTTCGCGGACAATTGACACAAATATTATGATGGTTTGTCAACAAGTCCATTTAAACGACTATTCTAGGTAATGATATCATTACCATGACTTGTTTATTTATTTTGCTCCGAAAATGTGGGATAGCGGTGGTTATCGTGCGTCGGCAATTACAATCTTATCTTTATAAGGATCAATAGTTTCTAACTTCTACTTTAGTTAGGAAACTAATATTACACATGAATTCATGCTTCAATTCATGGCTAGAGCCTCTTGAAATTTGCACTCCAGTCTTCTTCCTGAAATGCCATGCTGAGTTACTTAGTTAAATTACTTTTGCACTTGAACCGATGGTCATAACTGCAACATTTTGGGCTCCGAAGATGCTGTATTCTTTTCTTGTTACAGCTGTGTATGCCAAACTTAAGATGATTCCAAATTAGGTTGTGATATCTATGATTGCCTCCTGCACAATTTCCTTTCTGACCACATCATCACCTACTAATTAAATCCAAATTGTATTTCTTTTCCAGATTTTACATATCTGTCCACAGGATCTTGGCTTGAACTTATATCTGGGACGATGACCACTTTGAGCTATATCCTGCAGACTTTCTTTATCTCTAGAAATCTATACTTTTCCCTGGGCCAAGTATGTCCATTTGAGAGTCTTCATTTGTAGCTCTTGCTACTACTGACATGGTGGGCTTCTCGGTATACTCCTGACAGTTTCCTTGTTGTTAGAATACTTTAGGAGTAGCTAATTTTATTTCCTTTGAGATAACATCACTTGCACATCCAAGTGATGCTCTATTTTCTTCTTTCATGTTTTTTCTTTCTTCCAAGTATGGAGGAGATAAATGCTTTGTAATCTGAAATCTAGTTTGTTGCTAAATTAACTCTCTCTTGTACTACAGCAGATGTCATAGGACCCTTCTATAGCTGCTGGAACTGAGTGCGACAATGGATGACAATGGGCATAGGGAGAATGGGAGACACAAACCAGATCATTATAAGTCAATCCATGCTCAGGTATAAAAATCCTCTCAAAGGAGTTTGTCTTTGAATCATCTATAGATTTCTGTCTTCTTGTGCTGAATAATTAGTCTTCAAAACAAGTGTTTCTCCGCCCATAGTTTTATTTCATCCAATCTTGCTCAAAATGTAGCCAACACTAAACACTTTAACAATAGATTTATGTTGTTTACATGGTGTCCGGAATTCTTATACCTCAATTTTCTCTTCTGTAAGCTCTTTACTTATCAATGTATATACACAGCTGGAAACAAATATCAGCCAGGTTAAACTGTCATGATGAATCTTGTCCTATACCCTTGAATTTATTGATCCCTGACGCTATGCCTTCTTGGACAATGGACTTCCTTGAATCATCTTTTGCCACTCATTACTGTTTCTTCCTTGTGGTTGCTGAAGGTGTTTACTTGATCTCGGTCATTCAGTGGGATCTGCTTCCAAAAGAGATTTAATCCTCTGTACTTTTCAACTCTGGCGTCTTTGACTATTTTAGAAATACATCTAGGCTATCATCAGTCCCTAGCAAAGCATTACAGCTATAGCCAAGATTATACTCAAACTCTTTTGAGCCTCCCGTTTTCATTTTTTATTGTTACTTGTCGTTGTTGTCTTTTTATCTAATTATCCCTTTTTCTATTGCTTGTTTGACTTCTGGTGTCTGTTAATCACAGTAATGATGTCTGTAACTGCCCTTTTGTCTTTCTAGTGCAACTCTTCTGATGATGGTTTATTGAGATATACCTAAGTGTTAGTGATCCTTCACGATTATGACGATGTATTTGGCATTCTCTTTAGAACCATGTTCTACATTTGAACCAGGGGTTGATGTTATCAACTCCTCAATTGTATTGGAAATTGCAGATGGCGTCAAGTATGTTAGTTTTCAAGGTGGTGTTGGTTAGAGCTCAAGTTCTAAAAAGAATGTGCATACTAGCACTGAAGAATATGGAATTGAAGTTGTTCTGATATATGTTTGCGCCCGCCATTCATAGCTCAAATTCATAAAAACAGGTGTACTCTCACGAAAGAATATGGAATGAAAGTTAAATTGATTAAAATTTTGAGTTCATTATTTCACCAACAGGTCCCGAAAATTACCTCTATGATTTGAAGTCCAAGAGCCATGTTTTGCATAGCTTTTAAATTTGATGTAAAAGTAAGCGGGAATAGACTGAGCTAACAATTGAGGAAAACTTCATGTTCCTTCAGTATGCTCCTCTTTTTGTGGAAGCCCGAACCTTGAATTATGTGCTTCTAATACATCCAGGCTTTTAAAAATCACATTAGCATCAAGTCATAATAGTGAAAAGGGGTGTCATATTAATGATTTATTGCATTACAAGAAGATTAATAGGATTTAAGAGGCATAATTTTGATTGAGCTGTAAAAATTCATTCTTCCAAGATTCAGGCCACGAATCAAATGGTTGACATCAACAGAAAATATGAGATCTGATGAGGTTTAGGAGTTCGTGGAAATGCAATATGGAGATAAGGATTGTATTGATGAACTGGACTGTCATTAGAATCGTAAATTGCTACCTGAAAATCGTAAGATTTTAATGACAGTGCGGGCACAGAGGATAGATGTGTAGGTGTCATTTTCTTGAAAAACTTAGATTCGGGATTGTTATTTTAGTGAATTAATTTCTGTATGTTCTTTATATCATAATATGTTCTAGACAACTATCTATAGCCACATCTCTTTAGATTTTCTTGTAATTTTATAAATTTGTTCTAATTTTTTTGATTGAAGTTCCTAAGATGTTTTACTTTTCCACTTTATGGAGTATGACATATTTGTATCTAACTTCTGCCATGCCTGAAATACGAATTCTCGAAAGTTCCTTTGGCTAGCTAATGTTCCTATTACAGCACTACTCAAAGCCTATGGAATCAGAATCAGTTCCAAAATCATTATTGTCCAATCCACCCCCTGCATTTCCATTGGTCACAATCAACTCTACATATCTGGCACAAAACCACTGGACCACGCTTATGATTTTTCTGGTTAATTTTTCTGAATGTGGTATCCCTTTGTGATTTTTTCAGTGGATGATGCCCCAACATCATCAGATGAAGGACGGCTATACTATGAAGCTCATGGCTGTCATGTCTGAGCGAGACGGTGCTCTGCAAGAGCGCAACAAAGCCCTAGCAGAGAAGAGAGAGGCTTTGGCTGATCGGGACAAGGCATATATCCAGCGTGATGCTGCAATTGCCGAGCGAGACAATGCCATCTTGGAACGTAACAAGGCACTCGCCACTCTTGAGGCCCTTGAGTATGCTCGTGAGACTAGTGTTATGAATGGTAATGGTGGCCAGGGATGTCCTCCTGGGTGCAATGCCACTCTGGGGACAAAGCAAATACACCACCACCAACACCAACACCAACAGCAGCAGCACTTACTCCATACTCGGCAAGCACCCCCGCAGTTATCAGATGCTCCATATGATCATGTAAGAGAGATGCATATAAGTGACGCTTTCCCCCTTTCAGCTGTTTCGGAAAGTGCGGCAAGAGTACGGCGAGTTAAGAGACCGAAGAAAGACGCCAAAGCTCCAGCTGTTTCCATGAAGACGGTCAAGTCACGAAGGAAGAAAAGCAAGATGGGAGAGGACGGAGGCTGCGGGGATGATGTGAAGATGAAAAACGAGTGGAAGGATCAGGACTTGGGCCTCAACCAGGTTACATTTGATGATTCTATGATGCCAGCACCAGTTTGCTCATGTACCAGAGAGTTTCGTCAGTGCTACAAGTGGGGTAATGGAGGATGGCAGTCAGCTTGCTGCACGACAACACTGTCCGAGTACCCCTTGCCCGTGATGGCCAACAAGCGCCACGCCCGAATGGGTGGCCGCAAAATGAGTGGCAGCGCATTCACAAAACTTCTGAGCAGGCTGGCGGCAGAAGGCCATGATTTATCCATGCCGCTGGACCTCAAGGACCACTGGGCCAAGCATGGGACCAACCGCTACATCACCATCAAGTGAGGTAATCTTAATGAATAACCTGTAGTCTTCTACTAGTCCGGGGAAGGAGAGGAAGTCATCTAGTCTTTTGTTCCCTTAATAGAAGGGGAAAGGCTGTTTTCATAGTTGTATAGTTATCTGTCTAGTGAAGATGGAGAATGGTGATCGCATTTTGTAGCAGGAAGTTGCTTTTTTCCATAAGGATGGATGCTGTGGATGTGAATACTATTGTGTTTTCATCTCCTCTCCCTGGAAAAGAAAAGCGTAGCCATGGAATCTCAAGGAAAGGCTATTTTGCTGTGCTGATTATTTCCTTTGTGGCTAGCTGAACACAGAATGGTAAGGTACCGTACCAACTATTCAGATGTGCACAAATAGTTAAGATAACTTGTTTCATATATATATATTAGCTGGTTCCTGTGCCACCTGGCACGGTAATCACTCACCTCCCCCACTAACTTTCCCCTTTACGTAGGCTCCACATAAGACTAAGTCTGTCATGTAGAATTCACGTAGGACAATCAAAGGTTAATTTATAACTATGCTCCTATATAGAATGACTAGTGGAACCCGCGCCTCTTACACGGTTGGGCATGGTTCTCTCTCATGCCTCCGTTGACCTTTTTCTATTAATACTAATATATTTGAAGAATATCCTCCCGAATGATGCCCATGCCTCTGACATGGTTTAAATTTATTTAGTCATGTGACCTAGTATGGGCATCCATCAATGTAGCTCCCCAGAAGTATATATGGTGATGAGTGACAATGCTAACCTGTAAATAGTAATCAGATGTCTTATTCCTTCTAGGCCATTATGTGGATTTAATCCTTGGGGTGTGTTTGAGTTGGATGAGAGTGGCAGAAAATGGAGATTTCCTTCTCTTGGAAGCTCAATACTTTCGATACTTTCGTGTTTGGCTCCAGAGTGGGTATTTTCCTCTTGACGAGAAAGATATCGACATATAGTGGACGTAGCAAAAGTTCTCTAATGTGACAGGAAAGTCGAACAAGAAGTCAAGAAGAGAAAAGATAGGGATTAATGTTTTGCTCTCATGTGAAGAAATTATTAGTAATCTTATGAGACTTATTTTAGATTAGTTGAGCTCATCAGCTAGGCCCGGTAACTGGGCTTTCTGAAGCAATACTCTTATATACCGACTACTATAAATTTCCAAATTATCAGACATCTGCTTGGATTCATGCCATATTCATGTTGCAGATGTTTCAATATAATTCCTTACATTGCTGGCTCTTGTCAAGACTTGATGTTTTGGGTCCGTTTGGTAATTTTGAATATGATGAATTTGATGAACCGTAAATATGTTGAATGAGTTGAACAGTAAATATGCTGAATGAGTTGAATGATGAATCTCGTGAATCTTTTGGTTCTTATGTCTATTGATTCTAGTGTATGGTTGGTTTGCATCGAATGATATTGAATAAGTTGATTTTGGTATTGTGTTAAAAGGATAAATGGTTTGGGTCAAAGAACTTTTAATCTACTTATTTATTTCTTAATGTTCAAAATTATTTTTTTTCCCGAATGGACATTTTACATATTTCTACTATTAAGATAAAAGTTTCAATTACTAAGGGTTTTTTTAAATGAGATGGTAAATAATATTAGGAGAAAATTCCTTAGAAAATGTCGAGGAGGGGCTCTCAATTTCCGAATAATAATATATTTTTTAAAAAAATCTCTATGTTTTTACCCTATTATCAAATTTACTTCAGTATAAAATTGGTCTTTCAATTCAGACCAATAATTTCATGTCGGGTCAACCATTGCAGAGGACCCTTTCAAGTTCCAAACCCAACTCTAGGGCCTGAAAAAGCAAATCTCAACCATCCGATCCTTGATCGACGATGGAGATTCAGCAATGGAAAAGAGAAATCAGAAGGCAATCTCACAGCAATTCCTTCTGTTAAGCTCTATTAGAATATAAAGTTTTATATCAATTAATCAATTAATTGTTATTTCACCGCTGATTCGACTGATTGATTGATTGATTGATTATCCGATTACTAATCAACAAATCGGCGTATCATAAATAGTGGTCATGTACATAAACCGCGACTCTCAGAAAAATATATCCATATATCCTTCTACTCTTCATTCACCAAGAGCAACCCCAATGGCCGCCGCCACCCTTAGCCTCCGCTCCTCCACCGCCACTTCCGCCACTTTTACCCCGATATCCATTACCTCTGCTGCCATTACCATCCCCACTACCATCTACTAACTAAATCGCTTCACCCCCCCTTTAAAGCTTTTAACTCTACGAAGCAAAGGGTTGCGAGAAGGTCGTCTAAGATATGCCGACCATGCTGGCAATGAACCATGGGTTCTGCTCGAGGGACGCGGCGCTGACCTTTGGGCTGAAGCAGAGGCGTCTTGTTCAACACCCATATCGCAGGTTTTGGAGCGATTTCTTTCTTTTCTTTGGAATTTTTTATATTATTATATTGGATCATTATAATGCTTCTCGTTGTCTGTTTGTTGGAAAGTTGCCATCTTTTAATCGCTGGTTGAGAATTCTTGCTAACCGTGTATTGTTGCGTTTTTTCTTAATCCTCTTAGTGCATATATTGATCGTCTTGTTAGCTCAATTTGCAGAGCTTTTGACCCCCAAAAATGAGGTTTTTTGGGGTTTACTCGTGAAGAAGAGTAAAATAAAAGAATGGGTCAATAAATTCATTTGCTTCTAGTGTTTTACTTGGTGTTCCTCTTTGGATGACAACTCTAACGACATGTTTGGTTTGCACAAGAAATGGGGAATCGGATGGGAATGAAAGCCGGAATGGAGTTGAGATGAGAATGAGAATGATACGGCATGTTTGGTTCGCACAAGGAATGAGAATAGGAATCATGCTTGAAGGTGTTTGGTATATAAAAGTAAGTGTGGGAATGGAATGGGAATAGGATATAAATAACCAAATTATTTTATAACCGTCACTAACCGTCATTCCGTCAGGAATAGAATGAGGGAGTCTGGGCTATTAGATGTGAAAGCCTCATTCTTAATTTGTCAGTAATGAAGCATTCCATTCCCAAATTTAACGTCTAACCAAACAACGTAATGGGCTTTGAACGGGGATTTATACATTCCATTCCCAACGGACAGGCCCTGCTTGGTTTTCCGATAGGTCCAGAAAGGCAAAAACTAGGATCAGGGGAGGAGGACTAGTGGGTGATTTTGTTGTATGTATTCCTAGCAATTTTGCATGGATGAATAGATCAGGAATGGCAATGAGGTGGGTTGGGATGAGTTATCCAAATTCAAAGCCACCCCATTAAAAAAAAAAACTCTGCAAACCCGCCCCATTACAGGGTGAAATCAGCTCCCCATTCCCGCCCATGACGGAATCCCTATCTCAAAACTACTTATCTGTAACTGATTGACTGTCCAAAATTTGGACTTAGAATATAAAATAATCCTAACTTTACTTTTAGATAACACGCATGGATCCTAATTATTCTTGTTGTGAGTGTCCCGATAGAAGAAAAATTTATGTCTAAAAATAAAAATACAGCATAACTCTTAATTATGAATATAAACGGGGCATTACCAATGGGTTTTCCTCATTACCTGCTCCATGGTCATTCCTAAGATTGACATGCTTCCTTCACAACACTTTCTTTATGATGAAGTTGGAATCAGTGACAGTATCTTCTACATTTTATAATAGGAAGCACATCTTCATCCTTTAACAGAAATTTCATATATATTGGTTAGATTAGAAGAAAAATGAGAGACATAGCCGGTGTATTAGGTTTTGTTAGAAGGATTTAGGGGCTCTTGATCATAAATTTTGATCTTGTTTGTGGTATTAATACTTCCCTCCTTTTATCTCTATTGAAGGAGCATGAAAAGTATAGCTGATAATTGTTCTGTTATTTTTTGTGTCCAAATTCAGGAATGGAAGATGGAAGTCTCCTGAAGCCGCTGTTATTCCAAATTTTCATCTTCCAATGCGGAGCTTTGAAGTCAAAAACAGGTTAGTTTGACAATTGGAAGTGATGAATTTTGATTAAACTTGGTACTTGGAGCCGCGAATTTACAACTTCCTTACACTGTCGGTCTTTCATTTTTGGTTCTGGCACTGTCATCTTCAGTTAATTGTTGCTTTAGAGTTTGCCTGAAAACTTGGTCATATTTAAGTAATGTATACTCCTGTTTCCTATTTTTTATCGGCTAATTTTAGAGAAGGAAGATATGAAATTGAGAGGAACCTGCATTTGAGCATTGTATGTGACTGGTGTCTATGTTAAAGGACCAATTGTGTTTTACTGATTTGAAGATTTACGACAATGTAAATTGTGACCAATCAAGGCAAATTCACAGTGAAAAGGCTCAAGTTTTTCAAGAAAAATTTGACATATAGTATGTAGTCTAAAGCATATATGGATTAATAGTAATCTATTCTAATTAACATGTCCTGTACTTTTGGTAGCATGAAAAAAAATGTGTTCTTAATATTGTTCTTTCGTGGGCAATATAACATCTAGGGAGACTACCTTCTTCCCAATTGCTTCAAAAAATTTCTTGTGATCAAGAGCAATGAGTCTAGTTATGGAACTTTCTACTCTATGGACTTCCATCTTCTGAATGGTGTGGTGTTATGGCCTTGATTCTGATGCTTGCATTACAGGACATCTGTGGATGAAATTCAAAGTCTCAGATTAATAACAGCAATCAAGACCCCCTATCTTCCTGATGGGAGATTCGATCTTGAAGCCTACGACTCCCTGATGCACTGGCAGATCGTCAATGGGGCAGAAGGTGTGATAGTGGGTGGCACAACTGGAGAGGGTCATCTCATGAGTTGGGATGAACACATCATGCTCATTGGGCACACAGTCAATTGTTTTGGCTCTTCAATTAAAGTAATAGGGAATACTGGAAGCAACTCGACAAGAGAGGCAATTCATGCTTCAGAGCAGGGTTTTGCTGTGGGCATGCATGCAGCCCTTCACATCAATCCTTATTATGGGAAGACATCGTTGCAGGGATTGGTCTCTCATTTTGGGACTGTTCTTTCAATGGGCCCGACCATCATTTACAATGTGCCATCAAGGACCGGACAAGATATTCCGCCACCCGTTATTCATACTCTCTCACAAAATCCTAACTTTGCCGGTGTCAAGGAGTGCATGGGCAATGAGAGAGTAAGAGGATATGCAGATAAAGGGATAGTTATCTGGGGCGGCAACGACAATGAGTGCCATGATGCTAGGTGGGCGTGTGGAGCTACTGGAGTTGTATCGGTTGCTAGTAACCTCATTCCTGGTTTGATGCATTCGCTCATGTTCCAGGAGAAAAATTCTTTGTTGAATTCCAAGCTGATGCCACTGATTGACTGGCTGTTTGATGAGCCAAATCCAATTGCCCTTAACACAGCTCTGGCTCAGTTGGGATTGGTGAGGCCGGTCTTTAGATTGCCATATGTCCCTCTTCCTCTGGCAAAGAGGGTGGAATTTGTGGGGATAGTGAAGGCAATCGGGCGAGAGAATTTTGTCGGAGAAAAGGATGTGCAAGTTCTTGAAGATGATGAGTTTATATTAGTTGGCCGGTATTAGTCGTTGCTCAAATATGCTCTTTAACTTATTGTATGACCCTAATGCATATGTATTAGTCGTAGTACGAGTCATGGTTTAAAGATGATTCAAGCTGAAGTTAAGAGTGGTGATGGACTTTTCAATGTCAATGTTATCTCTAAGTACAGTCTAGAACTGGGGAAGCAATAAAGTATGTTGGCATTTCTTTTTCTGGCGCAACTGAGTAGATCTTTGCTGCAGTCTGCAGGTGAAAGAAATCTTACCCCCGTTGAACCCATTTGTGCCTATATAAGCTTGTCTAATTAAGGTGTCGATTCTTTTCCTGAAAGCTTAATTAGTTTCATGGGTTTGCTTATCTCTGTGGGCAGAGTAACTACTTCGCAGGTGGTTGTTTGAGGAAACAATATGGGTTCTGTTTTCTGGACACACATTTGAATTTGAATTTTATCTCACTGTTGCTAACATATCTTTTAATATATGTTTTTTTTAATATGTCCATTCAAATTTTGGTCGTATTGTGTAAAATCGCTTGCCTGTTTCATTGCTAAGTGTTTGACTCCTCATGACTCCAATGTTTGACCAATTTACTTAAGTTAAAATCTGATTAATTTAACCCAGCCCAAGTGGAAAGAAACATCGTAACCGATTGTATGGTGGAGAGAGGAAGGGGGAGTGGGGGAGGAGGGAGACGAGTTTTTATGGTGACGTGAATCTCAATGGCGCTCCGGCCTGCATGAGGCGGTCGCCGGGGCGGGAGATGAGGGGGGAGTTCTGGAGACGATAAGAGCTCGGGTGCCGATCATGCCTCGCTCTCACTCACTTTCTTTCTATATATATGCATGTATATATATATATATATATATATATATATATATATATATATATACTAGTAAGTCCTCCTGTCACATGGCCTGGATAACTACCCTCTCTCCCCACTTTCCCTAATAACTCATCACTATCCCCCTCTTTCCAACTAACTCCCCCTCCACATAGGCTCCAAGTAGGATAACTCTCTCCACATAGGCTCCACATAGGACAACGAAACGTTAATTTATAACCATGTCTCTATATAAGGATGATATATATGATTGGTTTACTGTGAAATGTTGATAACAGAGTTAGCTCGTTGGATCTAAAGTGATAAGCCTCGTAGCTTCAGACATCTTTTTGTAATTTTTGAATATGGTACTGAACTGTAAATTTTTAAAACTACATGATACCAAAGTGCTTTTTGACATAATAAAAATCAATCAAAATTAACGTATGACTGGTTTGCCATGAAATGCTGATAACGGAGTTAACCTGTTGGAACCAAAATGACCAGTTTTGTAACTTCATGAATTTTTTTAAAATTTTTTAAACAACATGATACTAAACTGTAAATTTTTGAAACTACATGTACCAAAGTGTTTGTTGGTCTAAAAAGATACTATTGGGTAAATAAGCTACAGAAAGGATGTTCCTCACAAGAAATTTCTCATCACCATGGGTTTCTTATTTACAAGCACCCATAGTTCAAGAGGTAATCGCCTATTTACACTTTTAAGTCCAAAAACCCAAATCCCGGGTCATCTTGACCAACACACTCACCCAACAGAATCCTCTATCATCACCTCATTGCCATCTTCCACTGGATTGTCGGCATCAGTGTCACCTTCACTGCTGCTACCATCAGTAGCATCCCCATCCTCGTCTGTTTCAGCATCGGACAATGGCTTGCTTTTTTCAACCTCAACTCCACCTGGAAACTGCTGCCTGAATCCAGGTGCCACAATTTCAATCATAGCATTCAGCGCCTGGAGGTCGTCGCTCAGTCTAGTGACACTCCTTGGAACATTACTCTGGCTCCCTGCTGCCTGCCCATCAGAGCAGAGTAGTAAAGCAGCAGCGCAATCAGCAGCAGCCACTTCCTCCCCACGTGCCCCGGCATCTCCTGTGCTCTTCGGAGAGTCATTCTCACCGTGAACAGATGGAGCAGTGCTCACTGCCCAGCTTCCAGCAACCTCAGAGGCCAGAAGATCAGCAGTTCTTATTGTGCCTGGTTCAGTATCTTCCTCTATTCTTGCCTGGGAGATGTCACCCTGCCAATTCTTGAGCTTCTCATGAGGTTCCATGCCGTCTTGAACCTGGGCTTCATCATCAAGTTGCATTGTATCTTCCACCAAATTGGTGCATTTGTGCATAACAGGAAAGTGCTCAGCGTGGCTATCGTTGCCATCTGGGCTTTCTGTTCCAAGAACCCGTTCAGTGTCAATAGGGTCCCCATCAGGTATAACCGCTGTGCCAACTCCGTTGATGTCAGAACCGAATCCTTTGCCCGACTTGTCCGCACAAGTGCATTCCAAATCTTGCGTATTGCCATCTTGACTATTTGGATCACATTCATGCTTCTCAGTTACACTGGTATCATCATCATTGTCATCACCAGAGTTGTAATTTATGGCTCCGTTATTCATTGGACCAGATGCACCAGATGCTTCTGTTGTGTTATTACGGTGAAGTTCTCTTTTGTTGACAAAGAGTGCTGTTATGTTTTTAGTGACCGGAGCATTTAAATCAATATCAAATGCTGCATTGTCACATTTCTCCTCATCCTCCAAGGTCTTCTGCATTGCCTTCAATTGCTCCTGCTGCTTAGCAAACAATGCAGTGATCTCCTCAGTTGTAGAATAGAAAGCACGTAATTGCGTCTCCCTGCATTATCAGCAAGAGTGTGTGACATGACAGCATCCATGAGATCTTTTGAATCTATGAGAAATTGGATGGCGTGAGCAGCAAGCATGCAACGAAGAGCAAAAAAGAACTGCTTTATACAACAGATTTGTTTTTGCTTTTTTTTTATTTAATTTTTGAACAAAGCAGCTGAAGATATCATAGGTCTTTTATGCGCATCCTTCAACTTATGACAAAATGCCAAAGATGCAAAATAAATTCATATTCACATACTTCTAACGAGCACATATTATTTCAGAACATGTTCAATCATAAAAGTGGAGAACTGGAAAGCAAATGTTGCAAGAAACTTGAATAACTCTTCGCAAGAAATGAGGAAATGGATAATACTCTTAGCTGCTGCTTTTTACCTGGATATGAATGACACCTATAGCTCTTTTGCAGCTTTTTCTACAAGAAAATGTCCCATCTCCAACCTACTTACATTATGAATATTAAAATGCAGGCAATCAAACATATATCATGGCCTGGTTTAGTGCTCCAAACGATCCTTTTTGTTGCTATTGTATATATAAGCCAAAAGGTAAGACCACTACACTGTCAATCTTGTCATGAAAATAATTTCTGCTATAACTCGAAATGAACACTTCTCTGTGCTTACCGTAAGATTATTCTCTCCCTTGCACCTTGGAATCTTTGTTTCTCAATAGAGAGATCGCGAATTGCAGCAGCAATTTCAAGTTCAAGGGCAGAGACCTTAGCCCATGCTTCTTCCCGGGCGACCTGCTAACAACGGCACATGTCGGCTTCTCAGATTCAAAAGGTGTCTAGATCAGATGCATGAAACAATTTAACAACCTAGTATATCTTTGTTAAATGTTATCTCCTACTTGGTAAAATACTGGTAAGGTAAGGAGGATTTCTCGTAAATAGAAGTTCAAACAAGGAAATCAAATAGGATTTAGACTCATCTCAGTTAATGGATCATCCGTGAGGTTTTCAGGCACACATTAAGACAGATTCTAAATTCAATAAAGAGTGGGGCATGCACAAAGAATTTTCTACACTTCTCAAAGGCAAATCTAGAAAAGATTTAATCTTTGTATGTGTATATTAGGTTTCTCACACACTATACCTCCTCTGCAATGGTATGAATTTGGGATAACATAATGTGTCTTTCTTGAACTTGCATTCTTCAGTAGTGGTACATCAAGTTATGGTTTTTTCCCATGACAGGTAGGAAGTAGATCTCGAGTTTCGAAAGATAGGATTGTTAATCGCCCAGGCTTAGGGAGAAAAAAAGGCACAAATATCAAGAACTTGGGCAGGAGATAGACAGAGAGGGATCAGAGGGGAAGAAATCAAGTGGGAAGAGAAAGCTAGAAGTTGACTTGGCCAGACCTGGCTCAACCCATACAAAAAGAATCTTATTGGGCCCAAACCCAATTTCAGCTTTGGACTCGAATATGAAGGCCGGCTTGGCTGGTACAAGACATATAGTAATGGGCCATGGGCTGACCTAGGCCAATTACAAGCCCTACCCAAAGGTCACCTTTTCAAGAGCTTTCGTCCATTTTTATAAAAATAAGCCAATAGGTTATCCATCAGGAATGCAAGCCATATTGTTCTTACATTTCAGAAGAATAGGGTATAAGGCTAGTGCCTCAAAAAAAGTCAAAAGCTTGATTCTTTGATGAAGAATACACGATCGTGCAGATGCTAGCTGACAACGCACAAGGGCAAACAAAAGGAGAAGAAAAAACAGACGAGAACAATGGTCCAAACAATCACAACCCTATATACTATATCTTCACCCTCTCAAGTTTTCCGTCTTCTCACTGTTAAACAGGACGGGTTAGCTAACTTAGCTTAATGAAACCACAAGTCAATGAAGATCCTCACAAAGAGAAATCAAGGACTGCAATGTACACTTGTAATGAAATATTAAATCACGGGAAATGATCTTTTGAATCAAATATAAGCGATCCCAACTCTATTACTAATTAGATGAGATATTCACATAAAGGGTATCCATATCAGGCTTATCAGCTCTTCAGGGCTAATGAATCACTAGCATGTAAAACTGGCTATTCTTCCTATACTACAGGTTGTGATTAAACATAGGGACGATAAGTAAAATAGCAAGAAAAACCATAACAGATGAAGGGTAAAGGAGATGAAATCAGTATCAATTTTAAGACACAATTATACATTTCCACATGAATGATTTCATGCACAGAGCATGGATGCAGATGTGTATCTTTGTGCAAGTGCGTGCTTGCGTGCGTGCATGGGGTGATGATTTCATGCACAGAGCATGGATGCAGATGCTTATCTTTGTGCAAGTGCGTGCTTGCGTGCGTGCATGGGGTGTGTTGCCTATATACACGTACGTATGACTGTCAGCTTTATGTGCTCTAATGGTTTAATGAAGCTGGCTAGCTAAGCACATATCCAAAGAAGATCAGAGTTGACCGTGTTGTGCCTGGTAAGATATGATCTATCAATCCCCATGACTTCATATCAATGAAAAGCAATAAAACCAAAATATTTAACGACAAAGAATAGATATCATAAAGGGCCATCTGATGGAAAAAGAACACTTCTTCTACCTTTTCACTTTCGAGCTCCTTCCTCAGTCTTTTTACTTCATTCTCCAAAGTCTCTAATTTCTGAGTAAACGCATACAATAGCTCAATCAGCGATACCAAACAATAGAAACTGAGCTTAGATGGCAGGGTGAGAGATCATCTGCCAGTTTTATATAGGGAATTCAGTTCCTTTTTTCTGGAGATTATGCAATCAGACAAAGCAAAATTTTGAGATCTCAAACATAGTAGTGCAGCAGAGCATACCTTTTGGCTGCTAGCAGAGACCATCTGTGCATCCTGAACTTGTACTTCTAGATGCCTAACTTTCTTCTCAGCTGTGACAAGGCTTTCCCTAGCATCTTCCTGTTTAGGAAAGCATATCATTTCAAGCAAAAACATTTGCAAGAATTTTGAAACTCAAAAGTCAATTTCAGTGCAATCATTCATGAAAGTGTAGGATAAAATACCAGTTTGGATCTCAATGTTTCCACGAGCAATCTACTTTCTTTCTCTGATTCCTGAGGACAGGTGAAAGCAAAATATGAGTGCTCCTCACTTCTAAGTGTAAGGAACAATAGTTCGAATTTTACAATCAAAAAGACATGAAAAGACAGATATAATCCACAAACCTGAAGCTTACTAATGACTTCTTGTTGTTCTCTGTGTTGTCTTAAGTAAACCTCAGCCTGTCGTTTAATTTCATCCTGTGCTTCCAACTGAACCCTTTGAAGTGCAGCTTTTAAATCCACAGCAGACTTTTCCCGCTCCTCCCTCCTCTGAGTTCTTTCTTCATCTATCCGAGCCTCCAGTTCAGATATTGTTGCCTTTTGACTACATAATCGAGATGGGAAATTTAATGACAACATGGTCCAACGACAAATTCATCTACCACAAGCATAGTTAGGATTTGTATCTTGCATTTATCCTCTAGAGACATTTAGTCAATTTGGTAAATCCAGAAAGAATCACTCTAGTGATAAAAAAAACCTAAACATCATTTCCATACTTTGCTTGCGAGACCGCACTATTCATTTTCAGGAGAAAAGAATGAAATAAAGCAATTCAAAGCAAGAAAATGCTTCTGTACTACAAATATCTGATAACCAGGATTTCATGTAGTACTACGATGACTCTCATCCTGATCTAGATGTGTATGTGTAGAGGTAAAAATGCCTGAAGATGAGTAAAGAAATCCCAAATCAAGAACCATCTCTTCAGTTGATGATTTCGTATACAATATCAGATGGCTAATACCTGCTAGAACTGCTAAAGGTAGGCCTCCCTTCCCCCCGCTTCTCAATGATTTCAGAGTTGATTCACCTTAGATGTTCACTTAAGTTCAAAACAAAATAATGCACCAACCTGCTCTAGGTCATTCTGTAGGTACTATGAGAGTTGGGGAGACTCGAGATCATTTCCCATGGTCTGTGTGTGGTGGTTTATACTTAGAACCGAGGATTAATTAAGGGGATTCAAAGCCCATCCATCACCAACAACTTCAGTTGCTCGACCTAGGTGAAGATGATGGCAGTTAGGTTCCTAAGTGAATGTCACCGACTAAACTACTAAGGGCCTGTTTGGCAGCATGGAATGGGGGCGAATCCGCCGGATTCCGGATTCATGGATCCCGGCGTTTGGCGCACCAGCGGATTCCAAAAAACGGAACCCGCCCAAGGGCGGATACCGAAATCGGCGTCCGCTCGCTTCGCGGTATCCGCTACCGCGGATTCCGGATCCCGGATTCCATGCGGGATGCGTGCCAAACAGGCCCTAAAAGAAGTATACCAAAACCAATATGCTCCAAAACTTGATTGATCTGACAAATTAAATTTTAAAAAAAGGCAACAGGATCTCATGCCATTAAATCATGTAGAAAGAAACTCCCAGGTCTCAAATGAAAGGAATGTGCTATGTCATCCCATTACCTGTAAATTATCTCATCAGCATCAGTACGCGACTGCATAGATGCACTAAGTCTTTCATTCAGATCCTTTAAAAGGTGTCGTAATTCAGCGGACTGTGAACTCAATACATCGAGTCCTTTTTGTTTTGCATCTAGCATGGTCTGCAGCTCTTTAATTTGGTCTAGATAGATACCTGATATGCTTTCCTTCATCTGTTTCAACTCCTAGAGAAGCATAAGGTCAAAAAGAACAGGTTTACTTATGCTTTTTTCTTATCTTGGTAGATGCATGTTTGATGGTATGCTGGAATCCACAGAAAATTTGATATTCTAAGTTGTTTATAGTTGCAGTAATGCCTATTATTGATGACAAATGCCAGCAGAATCAATCGCACAAGATTAAGGCTAACGAGATATCATTAATTTATAAGAGCAGATGCAGATTACAGGCCAATTGCATAAAAGTTG
The DNA here is from genome assembly GCA_963920575.1 of Narthecium ossifragum. Lineage (NCBI taxonomy): Eukaryota > Viridiplantae > Streptophyta > Magnoliopsida > Dioscoreales > Nartheciaceae > Narthecium > Narthecium ossifragum. The sequence goes on along the minus strand of OY986963.1, from coordinate 4,916,291 downwards.
GCACCAAATTTACGTATGAATGCAATCAAATAGTTGTATACTACGCCAAATAAGAAAAAAGAGGGAAAGCTGATTTCTGATTCTTTTCTCTTCTTCCTTTACCATGTCATCCATGCACACAATGTACAGTAGAGTATCAAATGAACCAAGAACCCAAGGAATGGTATATATATGTTTCGCAAAATATAGAGCCAAGATCCCAATGGAATGACATATATCTTCTTTGTCCAGGATGAGTCAGTTACATGATCAAAATATGAGTATGTCACCTAACACAATGCAATACAAGGTGAAAGATACGGGTATTTCTGATATTTACTTGATGCAAACTTCCCAAACCCTCGTTAATCATGTAATCTGTTATCGTGAAAATTGTGTTTTAAAGTCTGAATGATTTATACAATCTTCATGCTCTCATATTTAGAAAAAGATGATGCAGACACTTCCACATCCATACATACAAAGATGCGCACATATGCGCTTTTTATATGTGTGTATACAAACAGTTTTTATAATCCTATAAGAAAGAAAGCTGGATTGTATATGGTCAAGATGGCTCTGTCAAGCTATTAAAAAAGCTTGAAAGTTCCCATCCATTGGGTTAGACAACCAAAGGAAGACCTCTTGAAGAAGTAATCATTGATGTGATCACATAATAACAGCAGATAAAAAACTATCATGACATCATGCTAGGTATTCAGAGTCTATAGAATCTAAATGTAAGAAGTTAATATAGTTAAGGATCCCTAGCCCTTTTCTCTTGCTATAAATAAGTATGATTATCCATATAGTTATTAGAATTCTAGAAACACTCGAAGGACCGACTAACAGAAGCATAGAGTATAATAACAGATTCTTAACACATAAAACATTGTAGATATATTGTCCTCAACAGTATGAATGGTCATATGAATCCATGACCTAAAAAAATATGTGATGAGGAAACAAGTACCACGACCTAAAAGGAATGCATGACTGGAAAACTAGTACCTGCATAATTATGCCAAAAGTAATTCAGCTCTTTATTGCACATGTCATCAAGTATTCTATTTGGGGGAAAGAATACTACTCTATCTGCAAAGTACAATCTTCATTGCTCTAATTGCTTCGCTCACGAAAAGGAATCTAGAAACTATTGGAACCAAAGCTGGAGATTCCAGTGAAAAATATAATGTTATGTGTTAAAGATCAATTAGAGATCCATCATTACCATTTCAAAGTCTTATCAAGAATGACCATTAGGCACATCTATATCTTCATGCGAGCTGGCTCTTATATACGAGAAATCCTTTGTTTTGTGTTTGCCAGGATATACAAAGTTTTGGGATTCCATCGGAAGATCACTACTCAAAAATTGCACACACTAATGAGTCAGATAAAAGAAGAGACAATCAAACATTTTCCTTCGGTATGGCGACATAAAATGGACATAGTTCCTGCATATGCGTAACACTAAAGAAAGATATTAAAGCAAGAAAACACCAATATACCATACATTTTCTTGGCGAGCAATTGTCGCACGGTTTTCACTGCGCAATGACTCGATGGTTAGGACATGGGATTCCAATTGCTGACGCAGCTCCTGTATTTATCCAAAAGTATTCAGAGATGGCTACAATTTAAATGAGAAAAACATCAAGCACTCTTCCCCACTCTTCGACTGAATCCATAACTGACAATGAAGCATACTGTGTTAGATCGTTGAAGACTTCGAACATCATCAAGTGAAACTGGACCATCAGGTGCACCAATGCCAATACCTTTCATCCTCTTGTTCTCAACAGCAATGTCCTCTTAAGAAATTACATAAGGGTCACTTATCAATTTACAAAACAGTGACAAGTTACTTTAAGTCGAAGAAACACGAGGACAAGAACTTGGTGTATGCCAAGGAGCTCTTCCTAGAAGTCTGATGCTTACTTCAGTAATTTAATAAAAAAACCCAGACAATTCATAAAATTGAAAATGCAACTACTTCACATGCAGTCACAAATTAGCGTCATATTCCCTCTTGCTTCACTCCAGTAATTAACAAATAGTAGGTTGGCAGTAGACAACAAGATGTACTAGCAACTGTAAACAATATAAAGTCCTGTTCAAATTAAAATTTAGATGATCAACATCTCCCTTATCAAATAGGTAAAGGTAATCACATTTTCATTTTCAACCTTATGAGCAAAATGATATTGGAATGCGAAGAAAACAACAAAATAATACATGTAATCTTCCTATTATTCTTTTCGTTTTACCTGATTTTCTTTTCAAAGTTGGGCCATTCTCCAAGCCAATGGATGTTTGCACTTCTCGATATACAAATGCAAATGATCTATCTGAATATACAAGATATGATCAGCCACACATGGAGATCACAAAGATATTCAAGAATCAAAAGAGCATCCAAAAAAGAAAAAAGAAAAAGAAAAAAGGTGAAAATTTGAGGATACTCCGTAGAGAGAGAAGTATCATACAAAATACAAAAGATATCAACCATGCCAAGTATATTAATAACCAACGCAGAACGAACAAATTTCCCTTCCCAGAATAGCATTCTTTGAAAAGCAATTAAATCTTCAAGTCAATATTTGTTCTCCGATACATTTTTCTAAAATGTTCAAGCTGCCTAAGAAGTGAAGCTCATGTCGTCATCTCTATATCAATTTTGTATGATTACGTTCGAATGAGGGAAAAAAAGAGACAAATACCCAATTCACTTGGCCTAGATATTTTTTGTTACATGTCTCATCCTAGGGTGAGTTTCACAATTTCTGGAGGAGATGAACAGCTATAATGATAACATAGGATCCATAGTTATCATTGAAATGTGCATATTTTGCATAAAAATTTTGAAGGGACGGACAATAAATCAACAGAATTACCTACTGCACTGTATATTCTCTGACAACCTCAAGAAATTACTGAATCAGTAGCACATGTGATATTTGAATTCAACTTCTAACTTATACGTAAGGATCCAAAAAGAAGAGCGAAGTATTTCAAGGACAAGAAGAGACTTTGGTATGTTACCGTCATGAGGGGGCGCAATGAAAGAGATCATATCCCCGTGCTGAAGCCTAGCTTTAGGAGATGTCTTTCTCAGCCTTTCCCAGTTGAGATACGTGCCATTGGTGCTGCAAAGCGAGAAGAAATCACAATGGGAACAAACATGCTAGTAAATAAATAAGTGCCAGTGAGCTTGCAAGGTTCGGGGTTCGTTTTAGGTTAACCTCCTGTCCTTCAAGAAAACCGAGACGCCATCTGTTGCTGCTAGTTTCTCCCTGAAAATTTTGCAATGAGTTCCACTGACAGCAGCCGTTGCAATTTGAAAGCGTGGATCCTCCACACATCGCCCAATCCAATGCTCATCAACACTCAAAAGAATATTCATTCCCTAAATAAAACGAATTCTATCAGCTAAACCAATCAAAAAATCATCATAAATAAGCCTTCAAGTTAGCAGCAGATCGTCTTAAAAAAACAACACAACTAGAACATGCTGAACTATCGGTTTTTGTCTAAAACAATCGCCATGCTACCCTCTTAAGACTTTGCTAATCAATGAACAAAAGGAAAATTAAGAATAACGGAGTAAGAAAAACAGGTGCATTTAGAAAGAAAGGCCAATATCATATTTCACCCTTAAAACATGTTCAATATCACATTTCACCCTACAATCCTAACAATATCATATTTCCTGAATATATAGAGGTCATTTCAAAATGCCCTTACGTTTGATTAACTGCCTCAATCATGAATAATAAAAAATTAAATGACTTAAACTTTCTTTCCAACCTTACATAGCCATCATAATGTCCATAGGTATGTAAGTCATTTAGCAGTTTTTAATCATGATTAAGGCTATTAATTGGACAGAAGAGCATTTTTTAAACGATTCTTATGTTTTCAGGGGGGGATGTGCTATTATCATGATTGTAGAGTGAAATCAACATGCTTTGAACTATGATATTAACAGTAGAAAATTAGTATCTGAAAAATCAAGTCTGATTAATAGGCATGATAAAGGAAAGCTCAATTTCAGGAATGAAAAAAATATCATAAAGGATAGTTCAATCAGTCAAAAGCTCTACTATTCAGGTTTGACCTTTCCCAAACTTGATGAATAACGCTTGTCTGGCACTGAAATAAGTCTGTCTAAAATTGACCTTTCCCAAGCTTGATGAATAAGGCTTGGCTGGCACTGAGATAAGTCTGTCTAAAATTGACCTTTCCCAAACTTGATGAATAAGGCTTGTCTGGCACTGAGATAAGTCTGTCTAAAGGAGTGTCTAGAATGGATTAAGAAATTACAATGGTGACCCCATGTCGTAATTATAAGGCGTGCATGCCATTGTTTACAGATTATGACGTCAAATATCCCCCTTTTTTTACGAAGTCAGAAATAACCAACCTCTTCTTTTCTTTTTTACGAAGTCATCCAATTCTCACAAACTAATTCATTGGTGCTCCTATTCTCATAATGGCACGAGTGATCAAACACGTTGTGATCGCACAGAAGCAAATTAGCAAAGAAAGAAACTCGCTTTCCACTAGGGTTACGATCAGGGTTTTTGTTTTGGGAAGAGTAAGCAGAGAGGAAGGGAAAGGGACCTGGGATCGCTGGCGAGCGTTCTTGGAGATGGCAGTCAGGACTGCCCAGACGCCGGGCTCGGGGTTCTGCAGGGGCTGGTCGGAGAACTTGCGCGCTACGGCACGAATCTCATCCTCCGGCCTCGGCATCACCTTCGCCACCGAAGGAGTCGATTCCGAAACCTCCTCCTCCCCGACGGCGGCGCCGGCTGCACACTTCACGGCCATCATGCCGACCTCCGCTGTCCAAGAAGAGGCCTTGGAGAGAGGGAGAGAGAGAGCGAGCGAGGAACTACAACAGTACCACTACCAGAAGAGGGGTCGAGGTGGTTCGTTAAACAAGGTCGCAGGCTGTAGGTTGAGTCAAGACTAATAGGGCCAGTATGCGAGTCGAGCTTTAATCGAATAGCTCGGGCTAATTAAGCTCGGCTCAAAAGCATGCGAGCTGAGCTCGATACATATCTATATCTATATCTATATCTATCTACTAGTTGTGCCCCATGACTCCCTCCCACTAAACCCCCATCAATCTAGGATTATCATGCCACATAGACGCCACATAGGACAACATAATATTTCACTTATAATCATAGCCTCATATAATGATGATTAATTATATAAGTCTACTAGTGGGGTCCCCTGCCACTTGACAGGTAATCATCATCTCCCCTCATAACTCCCCACTAACCCCTCCTAACTCTCCCCTCCCCACTATTACCTCTCCACATCAGCAGCCACATAGGATATATCTGCCACGTAGGGCCACGTAGGACGCCAGCTAGGACAACAAAAAACACCACTTTTAACTATCATGCTATATAAGGATGATTATATAATATCGGCTTTTATGACGTAACAGATGAGTCATAAAACTATATATGCGTGTCATGCACACGTGACATAGGGTTGTAATCAAATAAATAAAAAGAGAGTATAATGTGGGAGTACATAGACCCATTTGTTGAGTCATATGTCACGTCATAATCAATTTCTGATGTGACACACACGTGACATAAGGTTAATTATTAGAGAGAGAAGGGGTGGATGGCTAGCCGTGCCAGATGGCATCTGGCACGGGATCCACCTAGTTTCAAATATAAAATAATTTATCAATTATATGTCTGAATTAGGGCTCTATTCGATTCAAGCCAAGCCGAACTTTGGCTTGCTTACGGTCGAGCTTAGGCTCAAATCGAGATTCAACTCGACTCGTAATAGAGCGAGTTAGGATGAGCTTGATTCGTGAGCCTTCAAGCCAAGCCTATGAACCTAGCTTTTAAGCCTGTTCCAGCCTAATATACTATATATATAATCAATATATTATATTATATATAAAAAAACATTAAATAATTAATCAAGCTCTTTTCATGAGTTTTTGAGCCAAGCCCAAGGGTGATCAAGTTCACGCTCAAGCGTAAGTTTAATCGAGCTCGAGCCTAAACCATTCAATTAAAGCTCTGCTCGATAATTTAGCTGAATAAAGACCATTGGAGTGGCTAAATTCAGCTCAGTTGGCGGACTATTTTTACACTAAAACAGATTGAGGTAATTTTTTTTTTTTATTAGTTGAGCCAAGGACTAGGTGTTACAATAAACTATTCAAAAAATCCATACCATCATTGCTAGACCATACAAACCTTGATCCAGCAACATGGTATGCACGAGCTATGCTATTCGCTCTTACATTATAATCTCGAGATATGTAAAAACAAGATAGACTCAAACAATAAGGCTCTAATCCAAATCTCCTTGGCTAAACCTCCAACCTCAAACAACCACAACCTGGATCCATTCAACCACCAGTCTCCTGTAGTCTCGAGATTTGGCCTCCTCCATCATCACAAAAATAGCAGCTAACTCCCATGCAGGACAGAGTGCACCCCCAATCAATTTTCCAACCGCCCAATCGATATATCCCAAACCATGACCAACAATCCCAACCTGCCAGATTTGAATCAGAATGCACGTCCGCCTGTAGTACAATAGACCCTGCTGGCTTCACAACAGTAGAAAAAGAAGACCCAACGTTCTTCAGAAACTCAGCGACCATCCTTCTCGTCCTGCATGCCACCGCAATGGTTGTTTCTCCCCCTTCTCCAAACACAATCCCGCTTCTAGCCTTCCAAATCTGGAAAATGCCATATCCAAGGATAGTCTTCACCTTCCTTGAGACGCCTCTGTTCACGGAACCCAACAACGCACCAAGAATCCCATCAACATCCTAGCGAGGACATGCAATCCCCTCCCTCTCAAAGATAATTTTGAGCACTTCATATGCAAAGTGGCAATCAAAGAGAGCATGCTCGATCGACTCATCCTCCCTTCCACATCTTGGACACTCATACTCATGGGAGAGACCAAGCTGCCATAATTTTCTCTTAACGGGGATTTTCCCTTCCATAACTCCCCAAAGGAAGCGTCGGATACGTGAACCAGCCGGGACTCTCCACACATTGGGCCATGCCTCCTTCTCAAAGACATCAAATGCAAGCCTCTCCTGAAATGCCATTAAATAAGTTGAAACATAGGAAACCTTACCAAAGTACTTACCCACAGTGTAAAGTACTTGGGCCTTTTATTCTGCTCAACCAAACACCCCTCTCTAAACTAGGTGCATTGGTTTTAGAACTTTATATTTGGTTGCTAGAAAGTGGAGAGAGAAAGTGTATATCAACCTTATAAGGAGCAAAAACGGTTATGCATAACCACCTCTTATAAAATTGATTTAATTTATACAACTATATCTATTCTAATACAATCAACTTTGTATAATATCCATATTAATTCATTAATCAAATTTGTTTTTATAACCGAATCACCCATTCACATGATGGTTACCCTATCAGATGACAGAGGGACCCATCTAGTATTATATATTATTAAAAAGTCTCACTTTCATATGCACAGAATATCACTTCATAGTGTTCAACTTTGCGGGGGAAAGAAGATTAGAAAAGTTGGTGTGCCACCAAGTAATCAAAGAGGCAACTCCCATTTCTTAACATCTTCAAGAATAATGATAAAAGGAAATGTAAAGGTGAGAAGTGAGAAGTGAGGCATATCAATTTTTATCACATTCCGTCATCCAAATATCAGAAATTAAACAAGTTTCAAAACTAACCATTTTTTCTCTTTAGTTTCAGTAACTCAATCCCACTCCGTAATATCTCGAAGAAAAGTGACAAAAAAGAAAAGTAATGATAGGTAAGAAATACGGCATCTTAATTTTCATCACACTTTCCGTCATCCAAAAACCAAAAACTAAACAAGTTTCAAAAGCTAATCAATTGCCCTCTATTTTCGACAATCAAAATTCAAAGATAGCTAAAGGTTAATTGTGACCAATTGAAGGCAGAGAAATGCATAACTACCATGAGCTAGAAACCATCTAGTTGGAGTTTTCGACTATGGATGTCATGAGAAAGAGGATGATTAGAGCTCAGAGCTATCAAACAATCACCTCAGATGGACTTGTTCTCTTTTACTGCTCTTGATCTCTTTTGGAGTCAATGATCATAAACTTTATGATGGTGATTCATGCTGCCTATAAAAGGTCAGTGACAATGACTTTTGACCCAGAAGTATTTGAAGACAATAAAGAATAACTTTCATGGTGGTTGTGCTGCCTGATTTGGAACAGCTCAGCTTAGCTGGAAAAGAAAAAGAAAGGCTCCTTTCACCATTTTCCCCAGAATTTCTCTTCCATCCATGAAGAGCAGGGCCACATTTATATGCTCTGGGAAACTAGAGGTCTGCCCTTTTACTGTTTTGGCCCAAAGATTGTTTTGCGATCACCTGGGCTGAATTCAAATCCCTCCTAGGAGATAAGTGGAACAGACAATACCAAAAACATGAATGTCACCGATCAACTCAAAAATTTAAACCCATAAAAAAGAGTGAATTTATGTATTTATATAGCCTAACAAGAGACATTGTCCCTCCCAGTCATTGTATATTATGTTTCATAAAATTTGGGAGAAGAAAACTCCGAACCAAGGTACTTCCAAAAAAAAGAGGGTATTTTTATTTTTTATTTTTTTTGCATGATAGAATTAGCTTCTAACATCAGCAACGTGAACAAATCCAAAGATATTCAAAGAATGGTAATTATCAATATACACCATACTTTCCAAAATATTTTATTAGAAGTCTAAAGGGTGAGCATGCAAATATCCCTTGAATTTATTGGTTTCTTTTTTTCTCCTCGTCTTGCTCAAAATATGTTTCCATTCATACTTTACGGTCATAAAAAAGTTAAAGCTTTGTGATTAGGAACCTTAAGAAGGCTGCAACAACTTGTATAAATAAGGAATACACCCATGTGCACCTCTGATGAGAAATTCTCACTTGAAATCTTGTAATCAAAGTGTGTAATGTATAACCATTAGGTGACCCCATGCCATCTGACACGAGTAACCACCACTCTTCACTAATCATCTAACCATTCGGTAACCATCATCTTTTACGTGGCTTCATCTTGATCGTCTGATATATCCATACTTAACTTAGATCGGACATTCATATCCGTCTGATAGGATGCACTATATCTTATATAATAGACCATGTGTAGGCCCATGCCCCTGACAAGATTTACGAGAAAATCGTAATTAAGCACACAAGCTAAAGAATATATAAACCAAAGCTTGATATGTTTTTTTTAATGAATTGAGCCCGAGGGCTAATTGTTATTTAAATAAACTGATCAAGGGTCATGGCCCCCTCCTCACGATGCCACTCAAAATTGGTGCAACCAAACCTGCATCTCTTGGCAATTCCATCAGCAATTACATTTGCAGTCCCGAGTATAAACAAAAACAAAACCGATTCGAGTCCTAAAACAAGTTGCCACACTTGCTTAGCCAGCTTCTTTAAGTTTGGAGGCCACATCTTGATCCCATTAATCACATCAACCACCTCTCGGGCATCTGATTCAATAACAATCTTCACCCTAGCTTTAGCCTACTCTAAAGCTTTTAACACAGCAATGGCCTAAGCCTCAAAGGAACTATCGGCCACGATCCTTTCTCCTTTAACCCACGAGCACACCCCTTGCATATTAAGCTCCACGGCATCCACAATAGCGTCACCATTACCAATCTCTTACGAGGCATCGACTTGATACACCCAAACATCCTTACCAGCTACCATACTATATATTGTTCTTTCGCCCTTGCCACAAAGAAACTCCTCTGCTAATCGTTTTGCCATTTGAGCAATCACCTCCGGCAACTCCCCATCTCTGTCAAACACCCTTTTGTTTCGGTCCTTTCATGATAACCAGAGCCCATAACATATATAAGCTTTCAGTTTCAACACCCCGGGCTGAGAAGAAGATCTGGCAATCAAATTTATCAACACCTCGGGCTGAGAAGAAGATATGTTCATCAATGTCTGATTAAATAGAAAAAAAAAATTACCGAGCACCTTTAATTCTTGGTAAGTGCATAGTTTGGGCAAAAGCAACCAAATTCAAACATATTTTAATGTCATGGAATCCTACAATCCTTGAATCAAAATCAGACTCATCTATTTCCCATCACCATTGCATCAAATTCTACCAAAAACAATACTAAAAGACATAATTATTGGAAAAAGATGATCTACTCTCTTGACATGGCGCTCATTAGGCGGGCGCTTCACGTGGTTGTTGGCGTTCATGATCATGATAAATCTCACAAATCCTTAGCTGTTAACCTTGAACTCGCTACACGTTCACTTCATTGATCACTAAGAAGATTGTGACTATCACATCAACCTCGTTGCCATTACAACTTCAAAAAATTCTATTCTCTTCTAATTATTGGAAATAATTGAAAAGATCAAAACTAAGAAAATGACCAATCGTATCCATTTCTTATGTAATTTTTTTCAATCTAAGGATCCATTTGGCTCACCCGACGAGAGAAAAGAATGGAAAAAAAGACATCATGGAACGAAGACGGTTCCTTGAAGGCGCCATAGGCCTTGCGCCAGGGAATTTTGCTAGCGCCAGGGCCCTTGCAAGGCCCTAGCAAGGCCCTGGCCACGTGTCTCCATGTGATTTCGCCACGTGCCCCGTTTAGCCAGCATACAAATGGTTGGTGAAAATTTTGATTTGGCGCTAACCATTCAAAATCACGAGCGCCAAATCAAAATCAAGAGTAGAGTCAAGCCCGGTCTTGACTCTCTCTCTCCCACCACAACCCCCCTCCCCGACCTCTCGCAACTCTCTCTCTCCCGGCGTCGGCGTCATCAGATCGGGGTTTTGAGACCCTCTCTCTCTACCGCTTGTGACCTGTCCACGCCGCTGCCCGACCTCACCGCCTCTCTCCGGCGCCGACAAAATGGATAGCCATCCCGATGCTCTCTCCCCCCGCCGCAGCCCTCGCCTCTCCCCCCTCGCCGCAGCCGTTCCCCCCTCGCCGCCTCCATCGCCTCTCCCCCGCCGCCGCAGCGCTCGCCTCTCTCCCCTCGCCGCAGCCGTTCCCCCCTCGGCGCCTCCATCGTCTCTCTCCCCCCACCGCAGCCATCGCCTCTCCCACCTCGTCGCAACTGTCGACTCTATCCCCGCCGCAAGGTATGTTAAACTTCCTATGCTTATGTCAATCTTTTAGATAGCTGTCTACAAGATCATCCAATTTCTCTTCTGTCAATTTATCCACATCCATCAACTGTGTTCTGATGCTCTCACTTGGTATGACCTGTTTTATACATATATACGTAATTAAATTTGGTCAGTAACTTGCAAGACAAGAGTACGAGCCATTATCGATTTTTTGATAAGGATGCATTAAAGTTGACAAATGTAGTGGACTTCTCAGTATCTTGTATCAAATAGTACGTAGTGATGAACTTCTTACCTGTAGTAGCCCCAAATCAGAGGACAAATTCACAATTCTTGGTGAGTGGGATAGCTCAAGGAGAGAAATTAGTGCCTCTGTTACTCTCTTCGTTCCGGAATAGTTTATATTGATGCATTCTTGTGCGTTCTCATAAGTCTCAGATGACATCTCTACAATGCTATATTATAGGGCTTCTTCGTCACGCTGCTGCATGCATGTGAAAACATGTCATTGTGTAATCCTCTAGAAATCCATTTGAAAATGTGATACTTCATAATGTCCACATCATGCACACTTACCTGCTAGGAAAAATTTGCAAACTTAATAGCTATAAAGGGCAATCATGATTCATGAATACTGTATCTTTCTAGCCTTTGGGTTTGTCTAATCCAAAAAAAAAGGAAGAAAATACAATTTTGTGAGGCAATCGCGTGATAGAGGTAGGTATGTTTATATAAGATGAAGCAGATAACATCATTGACAGTATAATCACCCAAACCATCCCCAAAAATGCCACAATTTGTGAGGTGGTATGTGCTTATTCTAGCCATACTAGCGTCCATTGCTAGAATAAGCACAGGCTAGAATAAAGTTGCTAAGTGGATGGTTTGATACTGATAAGATATCAAATGCATGAATGTATGGTCATGTTTATGGAGGCATTGAGAGGAAATCCTACAACATTCTTGTCTAAAGACTGACTGATGTTATTTGTCTCCTAATGTACATGCATATCAATATTGCTTCTTTCTGACATTAGAGCAAAGTTTAGTTTCAGTAATTCTCTTATAATAGTGTCTAAAGTCAAGAGGTCATGTAGATATATATATATATACAGTGACAATGATTTTATTCCTTTGCATTAAACTTGTACCACATATTTGTTTTTTGTAGGATGATTGAACTGGATTTGGAACCGAAAGTTGGGCAAAAGTTCGAATCAAAAGAAGAAGTTCTAGAATATTACAAAAAATATGCGGCACTAAAAGGCTTTTGTGTGGTGACACGATGGTCCAGTAGAAGGAGGAATAAAGTAACTGTAACATACGGTTGCCATAGGAGTGGAAAGTACAGGAATATTGGTAAGAATCCTGTTAATCCCCTTCCAACAACAAAAACAGAATGTGAAGCACGCTTATGTGCCTCTTTGCAAGCTGATGGGAAATGGATGGTGAATTCAATTTTCCTCGACCATAACCATGACATGGACCCTGAAAAAGCCAAATATATTAGGTGCAATCGGGCACTCCCATCACATGTCAAAAGAAAAATTGAATTGGATGCGGCAGCTGGAATCAGGATGAATAAGACTATGACCTCATGTATCATTGAGGCGGGGGGGCATGATAATTTGACATGGACAGAGAAAGATGCACGAAACCATCTTGATAAAGTCAGGCGTCTAGATCTAAAGGAAGGGGATGCCGAGGCAATGCAAAAATATTTTGAGAGAATGCAGAATGATAATGGGGATTTTTTTTATCTCATCGATGTCGACGAAGAAAATCGACTTAGGAATGTTTTTTGGGCCGATGCAAGGAGTAGAGAGTGCTACAAAGAATTTGGCGATGTGGTAACTTTTGACACTACATACCTTGTTAATCGGTATGACATGCCTTTTGCACCATTTGTAGGGGTTAACCATCATGGACAGTCGATATTATTTGGATGTGGATTGGTCTCACGGGAGGACACAGAATCGTTTGTCTGGTTGTTTAAGAGTTGGCTGTCATGCATGTCTAATCGCCACTCAAACGCAATTATCACAGACCAATGTCGGGCGATGCAGAATGCAATAGAACAAGTTTTTCCAAATACGCGGCATCGTTGGTGTTTATGGCACATCATGAAGAAGATTCCTGAAAAGTTAAGGGGGTACACCATGTATCTGAGTGTTAAATTGAGGTTGAAAAGTTTGGTTTATGATTCCTTGACTCCATCGGAGTTTGAGCAAGGTTGGGCCGATTTTATTGAAGAGTACAGTCTACAAGATAATGGTTGGTTACAAGGATTGTACGAGAATAGGGACCGATGGGTACCAGCCTTTCTGAAAGACACTTTTTGGGCAGGTATGTCAACAAGTAAGCGGAGTAAGAGTATTAATACCAATAGTATATGCATCTTATGTGACAGTATTAAACGTTTCTACTTTTGCTAGCATTAAAGGTAATGCTCTTCCATATGAAATGTTAAGTTTTCTTTCAATGGTTTACTGCATGTCTATTGTGTTAGACATTGAATTCTTTTTGTTTAGATGTCCCTTGTTGTGCATATTGGACTCATTATATCCAAAAAAAGCATCAGTGTTGCAAGTTCATATGGCAGTAAATTTACTTGCATATTTCTTAGGTGGTTTATATTTCAAATCAAATTTTTGGGAATATTGTTCTTGTTCCTTTCAAAAATGCTCCACGGAATAATTATGTATATTTTCTACAATGAAGTCCTGGCTAAGAATAGGCTTGCTAAAGAAGCTGACATCCATTGATGAGTTATGCTTTAGAACTTCATTGGCTTACTGGCTAACTCATGGGAAATGTTATGGTTGGGTTATTGGCTTTTGGTATTAGCAATTTGAAGGCTCTTGTGTTCACCAAGATTGATGACTGAAAGTAAGAGATATTTTTCTAGATTGGAACATTCTTAGTGCACCCACTTATGGAGCACACCCAGTGACATTATTCATGTCACTATGGTTTTACTGATGGCACTATCATAATAAAGCATTTGAAATAAGGAGAAGCATCGAATTAAATTCTTAGGAGCTGTCTACTCTTTGATTAGTAGAAACAGATCTGTCCTGTTTCAATTTCCATTAATATGTTGATATAGTTTGATAATTATTCTCATCATGATCTTTTGGCCAGGTATGTCAACAACTCAGCGCAGTGAGAGTATTAATGCATTTTTTGATGGATACGTCCATTCAAATACGACATTGAAAGAGTTTGTGTCTCAATATAACAATGCATTACGTAAGAAAGTGCAAAAGGAAGAGGAGGAGGATGCTCGGTGCACAAATATACAACTTCCTGTCATGTCTCCTTATAAGTGGGAGAATCAATTTCGAAATGCATACACACTGGCAAAGTTGAAGCAATTAAATTGTCAATTTGCTGAACAAATTGGATGCATGTTAGAAAGAGAGCCGGTTGTTGATGGTATTTCAAAGTTTAGAATTGAGCATGACACCTATGTTGGTAAGAAAAAAATGCCGAAGCACTATACTTTTTTTGTTCATTTTAATCAAGAATCAGGAGAAACAAAGTGTAATTGTCGAATGTTTGAGAGTAAGGGGATGGTATGCACACACATGATATCGGTTTGGAAGGTCATGAGAATCAAAAAAGTGCCTGAAAAATACATTCTCCGGCGTTGGACTAAAAATTTGGTAAGGAGTTATACCAATGTGAGAGTTTCATATGTGGATTGGCAAAGAAAACCCGAATGGATTCGCTATGATAAGTTTCAAGAAATATTCCGTGTCGGGGCCGAGAAGGCCATGCATTCTGATACAAAGGCTGCCTACTTCATCAGGGGATTGACACAAGTCGTTGAGGGGTTGGATTCTGTTGATGAAAATGAGTGTGTGAGCAACATTCCTATGCCTGCTAATGTAGAGGAGTTGTTGCATGAAAATGAGCAAGAAGGATTAAGTTGCTTGGGCAATCCATCTCTCGGTGCTCGAAGAGGACGGCCGCCGATAAAAAGGAAGATATCCATGCAGGAGCAAGCTACTAAGAAGAACAAAAAATCAACAAAAAAGGCAAAAAATTCACAGGTATAGCATTTGTTGTGTAAGCATTTTACTTATACTAATATCCTTTTTTAATTAGTCTAATTTTTTCAAAATCAGCATGTGGATGTAACTGGTGGAAATGATGCATTCGTGATGTCCAATCCTTATTACACTCAAGAGAGTATAAACTTTTCGGTATGAATTACTTTATTTTTTTCATTCTTTTGTGTTATGCGGCATTTCGTTGTTATATATGCATTGATTAATTTTTTTTTCTTTTGGAATTTGTAGTTATCCCAAACGAGTGTACGAGATGGTGGTCTGTGGAACTACGACCTAAATGAAGCTCCGATCGATTTTGAAAGGCATCAAGAAGCATTTGGTGGTGGTGGCCCTTCTTCTTGAAGATTTTGGGTTTGAGGTACTTACAATTTCATGGAGAATTATTTCAGTTGAGTATTATTTCAAGTGGCACAAGTGGATAGTCCTGCTTGTCCTAATTCTCTCATGAATCATAATCAGCTCCTTTCGCAAAGTACAAATCTTGAAAGCCAAAACAGTGCACCGACTTCAGAATTTGAAAATGCTGAAACTGGTATGGGCATCAAATCTTCATCTAAATCCGCTATATGAAACATGCAGATCATCTTTGTCTATAGGCAATATATGTAGAACTGAGAATTGCTTAGAATTACTGAATGGCTAGGCTGCAGGAACTATTTCTCTGCTTGTTAAAGAATTATTCCTAGCTGCTGGATGCATGTTTTTCTTTTTTATGATCTTGTTCTTGTGATATCAAGAAAGTTGAATTTTAAATGTGTAACTTTGGTGCTGAATTTTAGGTTTGCCTATGAACCTAAGCTGACTTGTTTTGGTGAAGAAATTTAAATACTCTCCGTATTAATGTTAGCATCGGAAGAACACATTGAATTTCAAATGTTGGATTCTTCTTTGAACTTTTGACTGTTTGGACCTCTATAGCTTGCTTTCAGCTGCTTATCCGGGGCATTCCTAAATTCATAATGGTATGTTCTGTTAGGTGGTTCACTTTTTCTTTTTGATCGGAAGGTATTGAGATACTTTCGTAAGGATGGCCACAATTGGAGGAAGAAGAAAGATGGGAAGACCGTGAAAGAAGCTCATGAGAGGCTAAAAGTAAGTGCTGGCTATGAAATGCATTTAAGAAAATTAATTCACAAAGAGATGATTTGCAGGTAATGCTAGTGCATTAAAGGACTGGTTATGACAAGATCGAAGTGCTAAGCAAAAGGTGTTAAAAGACAAGATCCTGTGAAAGAAGCTCATGAGAGGCTAAAAGTAAGTGCTGGCTATGAACGTGGCAAGAATCAGTCTTTTGTTTTAAGCTTTTGTGAGATTATATTCTTATTGGCTTTGACAGATAGAACGAAATTATTTTTTTGTGAATATTGCATTTCTTTGGTAGGGGTTTCACCTTTTGATGAATTTTGTCGTTGGAATTAAAAGTTTCCTTTTCTGCATTTTGTATTTTTCATTACTGTTATATATGTGACGTTTATGGGAATAATGGTGTTTCAATGTTAAATGCTATTATAGTCTGGAAGTGTTGATGTGCTGCATTGCTACTATGCTCATGGCAAGGACAATGAAAACTTTCAAAGGTATTCCTATGTACCCTTCTCTGGATACATTACTGTTAATTTTTATGAATACAATTTTTGAGGACAACATGTTGCAGTGTTTGTATTTGCTCGTTACTCGTATGTTGTTATGATTTGACGTTGTACTGTGATTAGTATTTGCGACTAAGTTTTCTTGCTGTCTTATGCAGCTGGATTTGGAGAAGGGAATGATGGACTGCCTCTATGCAAAATGTGGGTTCAAAGTTGTTCTCGATTGCAATTCATATCAGTTTCGTTCTTTCGATTTTGCATGCTATGTGTTCTTTAATTTTTGTACCATTGAAATAATTTTGATGGAAGCAGCCCTGCGAAATTGATCATTGGCTACTTTTCAGACATTGAGGTAATGTAGTTAGCTTTTCTTTGCTGATTATAACAGCTTGGGAGATAAGACTTTGGCTCTGTTTATTTTCTGAATTTCTTGCTGCTAAGGAGTATACAGCCATCCAACCTATTTGGCTTTATTTATGTATGTCATTCTTGTTCAGGTTTTGTAATGTGAAGACATCACTGACTCCTCCTCCCCCAGATCCGAATGAACCTTCCAACGTTGCACAAGCAATTGCCTCATGGGGTCTGGATTATGTTGTGATTACCAGTGTTGACAGAGATGACTTAACTGATCAAGGAAGTGGTCATTTTGCTGAAACAGTGCAAACATTGAAGAGCTGGAAACCAAAGATTCTAATAGAGGCCCTGGGTATGAAGTAACTTATGTTCTTAAACCTGTTCCACCCAAATTTCTTATCCATCTCGGGTTTCAGCTTAAATTGTCTCAACACCATCTTGAAGTATATCTCTGCTATCACTTGCATGGCATAAGCATCCCATATAAGCATTTTCCTTTCTTTTAGTATATCATTGATAGGACCTTCTTTGTAAAGATTGATTGCAATATTCCCTTATGGTTGATACAAATATATTAACTTGAACTGAAAATATGCATAATGACCACTATATGCCTCTAGATACCATATTGTAGCTATTTTTGAAGCTATATATCATACTGGATTCTAGATATCATAGCTATTTTTGAAGCTATATATCATACTGGATTCTAGATATCATAGCTATTTTTGAAGCTATATATCATACTGGATTCTAGATATCATAGCTATTTGTGAATCTAGACACCTTTTTTTAACCACACATTCTTAGCTACTTGTATATGAGCATCGGCTGTTAATGCTTCTTAGCTACTTGTATATGAAATGGAGGCAGTGATTGAGGATCTCATGGCAAATAATTAAAGAATGAAGAGATTGATCAATGATCCAAGAGCAGAGATTCAGAAAATGGAGGTTGAAATGGAAAAAATGCAAAGCAAAAGAGGCCGAAGCTTTAACTGAACTTGAAGCTTGTAAGATGGAGGTGAAGAAGCTGGATGTCATGCTGAAAAGGAGAAAAACCTTGTAATTTTGAGCCAGTCAAGCTTGTATGCAAGAGTGACATAGAATAATTGATAAGATCTGTGTTGTATCTTTTCTGAATGAACTATAAGTCTGTACTTTTTTTGGCAACAACCTTGTAATTTTGATAGCTGGTCAATCAATACAAACCCTGAGCATAGAAAAATTGATGATCCTAAAACAAATTTTTTGTCAATACCTTTAGAAAGACATCATAGATGAGTTGATGCATCCCAGGGGTTTAAAAAAAGGAGCCCATTTCAGCTCCATTATTTGGAAAACAGCAAAGTTGTCTCTAATAAATCATCAGTGCATCCCAAATTTAAAAGCCAGAGCTTCCGGGACTCAATAACAATCTTACTATCAACATTGCCCCAGTCTAGCTGTCAGTGACCACAGAGAAAGAATGAATTCAAATTAATATCCATCTTCTTGGTACACAAAAGACACTGATCATGATGAGCAAAATGTCTTATTCACAACATGAGTTTCATTCACATAAATTGTTTGAAAGCAGTCATAAGTGACTGTACAATGTGAGCAAACGAGTCTTGTGATTCGATGACTCTGTGTACATGCAACAATAAATACAGCCATGAAATTTTATCTGAGCACACATGAGTAGAACTCAATGTGCCTATTTTTACATGGGTATAGAACTTTGCAGGAGAATAATCTCTTCATTCTCTCCTCTTTGTCGCCTTTGAATCTGAAACTAGTGGTTTGACACAGAGCCGAGGCTTAGTCACAAAGAGACCATGTCGAAGAACCGAAACACCGGCCACTAGAGATCCATGTGGTACCCCCGAAACTGGTAGCAATTCTACGCACACAACTATCTGGATAAAGCAACAAGTAGATCATTAGATACTTCGATATAGTGATAACTTATTTCTGAGTTACATCAGTGAAAGAAACCTCTTAGTTATTTCTCACTTCTAATCCTTCCTTAATAAAAAAAAAGTACCAAAGCCGCCAAGAGGCATAAGATTATCCGGAATTGGTAACGGATGTAAAATTGCAGTGGCTTCATTTGCTTTAATGAACTTCCCATCAAATCCTTGGAGCTACAGGAAACAATTTGGAGAGTGAAATGGAGAACAATTATGTAGAAAAAATACCCAGCTAGGTTTCTTATATTCAGGAATCTCGAGGAAAGTCTAACTAAGAACATAATCAAACGTTTGCTATTTTTGTTAACTGGTTTAAATATGTAATCCACTAAGAAAGAAGAAGTACCTCCCCCAATAGTAGCTTCTGGTAGTCGTTCGATCGAGTACCTATGCTGAGTAATGTACATAATGTACATAATAGGCACTCCAGGGATCTATACAAGGAAGTTCACGTAAGGACACCAATAGGCAAATCCAAAAGTTATCATACAGGCCTAACAATATTCACTTCATACCTTGCGTATCCTCCGCTTCAAGTCCCTATCACAAGTAGCCACAATGTAGCACTTATGCTGCTCAGAGGGCGAAAAAATCCTCTATAAGTATCCCAATACCAACTTAGCTAGCGCCTAAGCTCATTAATTAGAACAAAAGGAAAGCAATCAATACTTCTATAACAAGACCATAGTCAAAATGAAAATAAGGAGTCTACAAGTAATCTGAAAGTGCACACCAGAGGAGAAAAAACATCAAACTCGGTCCACAATAGAAACAGAAAGCATAGCAACAAACATATTTTTCCACATTATATGCAATTCAGACAAAATTAAGACTGGTGTTTCATTTTTCTTCCTGGATTGTACAGAGCTTCAGGGTTGGATAGTTTATCTATATGAAGTGATAATTTGGAAAAAATTATGAGACAAAAGAAAACTAGATGTATTCTGAAGCACTAGCAGCCACCATGCATGTGTAAACAGCATGATGGTTAGTTTCTGAGATTCGTTATAACAATTAAGCCAAAAGATTCTCTCTCGTTCAGCATTAAGAAGCTCTGACTGGTTGAATTTGACACCTCTAAATGTTCTAGAGCTTAAAGAACTCTGCCATTACATAAGAATACATAGAGCAAAGGCTCACACACACACGCACAGTGGGAGGGAGGGAGGACATACCTAAAGTGATGCAAGCTCCAACAACTATATTTACATACGCCTGAACAAGGGCTTGAGCATCAATCTCATCAAAATCACTAGCTTCATCACTTAGTGTGGAAATCCCTGATTTTATGATTTCTGGAATCTGGGATTGAGCATCAATCTCATCAAAATCACTAACATACCTTGCGGCGGGGATAGAGTCGACAGTTGCGGCGAGGTGGGAGAGACGATGGCTGCGGTGGGGGGAGAGAGACGATGGAGGCGCCGAGGGGGGAACCGCTGCGGCGAGGGGAGAGAGGCGAGCGCTGCGGCGGCGGGGGAGAGGCGATGGAGGCGGCGAGGGGGGAACGGCTGCGGCGAGGGGGGAGAGGCGAGGGCTGCGGCGGGGGGAGAGAGCATCGGGATGGCTATCCATTTTGTCGGCGCCGGAGAGAGGCGGTGAGGTCGGGCAGCGGCGTGGACAGGTCACAAGCGGTAGAGAGAGAGGGTCTCAAAACCCCGATCTGATGACGCCGACGCCGGGAGAGAGAGAGTTGCGAGAGGTCGGGGAGGGGGGTTGTGGTGGGAGAGAGAGAGTCAAGACCGGGCTTGACTCTACTCTTGATTTTGATTTGGCGCTCGTGATTTTGAATGGTTAGCGCCAAATCAAAATTTTCACCAACCATCTGTATGCTGGCTAAACGGGGCACGTGGCGAAATCACATGGAGACACGTGGCCAGGGCCTTGCTAGGGCCTTGCAAGGGCCCTGGCGCTAGCAAAATTGCTATTAAAGAGATGGATTTTGCTACATACCAGGGTCTTGCAAGGGCCTTGCAAGGGTCTGGACACATGTCACCATCTGATATTGCCACGTGTTTCTATAGATCAGATGAAATTTAGGTGAAATTTTGGGTTTGGCGGCAGGGTTTCAAAATCAGCAACAGGGTTTCAAAATCGGCGGTGAGGTCGACCCCTCTCTCTCATTCTCTCCCTCTATCTTCCCACCGCCCCCCTCCCCGATCTCTCGTCCCTCTCTCTCCCCAACGCCGGCGTCACCAGCACCTTCCGCGACGCCGACCCCGCCTACTCCCGTCGCCTCCATCGCCTTCCACGACGCCGACCAGCGCCTTCCGCAGAAGCTCTCGGAGCAAGCTGAGAGATATGATGGTAAGGGTTTGGGATGGGATCCCTTCCTTTACCGCTCTGCTTTCCTTGAGTTTTTGTTCTTCTCCGCTATATTTAGCCTAGTTTGATCTTGCGTATTATTTGATAGGTTTTGTTTTATTGTTTGCGGAGGCAATGAAAAGCATATATCTGGTTGGGGTGAATATTTTGGCTCACTTTTGGTTTAAATTCGCTATAACTTGATCTATGGATGGATTTCATTTGATTGCTGTCCATTCTCTGTGCTCTTCTGATAAATCTTAGTTTTTTACGCTTGGGGTTATGTGTTTATGTAGATTTATGGCCTTCTTCAAGTCAATGGAGTCACAAAATCGGTCTTCCTGTGTTCCATTTTGTGGTTATGTAGCGCATACTGTTATCATTGAAGGTTGTTCTTTTACTGAGAACCGTCAGAACCTTATAAACTGGAGAATGGATTTGGTCACGATTTTATTTGCCGTCCTATTTTACCTTGATTCATGTGTTTATTTTTGGTTTCCAAGAACGATCATGTGTTCTTGTTCTGCCCTCAATGTAGGCACGAGTTGAAGCTTGATAATTTGCGTCGGATTGACTGCAAATATTTTTCCTGATGAATTTGTAGTGGATTAGCACTTAAGACCTTATCAATTTGTAGGACCAAATAAGTACGCCTGATGCGCGGCTTGTTATGAAATGTACTGAAGAATTATGGTATTGTGTGTGGGTTTTGTTGGACTCACTTTAAATAAATTGGCTATATTCTGCTAAAATCTCTCTTAGATTTAGTTATTCCTTTGAGAAAATAATGGTCCATTGTGTCTAGAATGAACTAGTTTTTTTTCACTTTGGGTACACTTTGTCTTGATATTTGATGCCCTGGGTGCTACTATTATCTTGATGCAGACATGGTTGAAAGCATGAAGAATGTTGCTAAACTCGATGTGGATCTGACCATTGAGGAGAGAAATCTCCTTTCGGTGGGCTATAAGAATGTCATCTATTGAGCAGAAAGAAGAATTGAAAGGGAATGAGCAGAATGGCAAACTACTTAGAGGTTATCGTCAGAAGGTAGAGGAAGAACTTACTGGTATTTGCAAGGATATCTTGTGCGTGATCGATCAGCATCTGATTCCTTTCTCTGGCAATGGAGAATCTTCTATTTTCTATTACAATAAGTAAGCCATTTTCTGCCTAAATTCTCTTTTGTTAAAAGTATGTTCTTGAATGCCTTTTCACAACTACACGCTTATCAGATGAGAATTTTAAGATAGATTTTTGAAGTTTGCTAACAAGTCTATGATGGTTTAAAGATGGCAGTCGGCAAATTAGGGTGTCTCGTTGATTGTAGTTTTAGTTGTTTCACATACAAGTGAATGGTCATAAGTGTAATGATCTCTTTGGAAATGCAGTTGACTGTTTATTTGAATGACAATGCTTGGACAAATAAAAAGTTTCACTTTGGTATTTTGATATGCATTGTAAGAAATGACTGAAGTGTTAAATTAAAACATTTGAATGGTTAAGTCTGATGGTACTTAAACCCAGAAAGTAACTGCCTCTTCTAGCCTTCACACATGATCTTGCATGCATCTGTTGAATGCTATCGCAGCAAAAATAAGAATGGTTTAAATTTGGTTATTTTTTCTGTCTTTGTTATCTTATTTATTTTATTTGCTCCCTACTCAAAATGTAATATGTGATTACTTCTTGTTAAAATTAGCATAGGTACTTGACCTTGCTTTTTACTTTTTTTTTCATTTAACATACACATCTATGTTTACTTCTCTCATTTCTTTCTCATTGCGTTTGAATTGCAGGAAAGGTGATTACTATCTGGCAGAGTTTAAGAATGAGCAGGAAAGAAAAGAAGCAGCTGATATTGCATTCTCCACGCCACTGCCCGACCTAACCACCTCTCTCTGGCGCTGGCTTTGACAGAATGTTAGCCAATTGTTTTGCTCTTCAAATGAGATCTTACTTTACTGGTTTTTAATTGCTATGGATGTGTTGATATTGTATTTTCCATAATGCTTTTACAGTGAATGTTAGCCAATTGTAATATACAACTTCATTGTAGAAAATGCATATGGGGTCCTTGTGATGTCTATTTTGATTCTTGAACTATCTTGGTTTATATCTCATATTTGTGTGAAGTCAGTTCTTGAACTTCCTTGTGATGGTGGGTCTTGATGCTGCTGGAAAGACCACCATCAAAGTTAAAGCTAGGGGAGGTCATCACCACCATCCTGACTATTACTGGATTAGGCATTCTAATCACATTTTACAATTCCACAGATCCACACACAGTTTCTATATAGCACTTGAATAAACTGAACAATCCATACAAATACAGGTACTGGACAACTTCATAAAATTGTTCGGCTTCTAATTCAACAAACACAATCTCAATAAGCCTTTGGAGGCTCAACCCAACACCATTTGATTGGGTTGGAATCAAAGACAAATTCAACCCAGCACCATTTGATATCCTTCAAATACTTCATAGCAACTTCATCATGCTCCAGAATCTGGAAATGCAGAAGAAAATCAGTATAAAAGCTAGAACCCTAAGCTCAAATGACAAAAAGATACAGAGTAGAAGAGAAAAAAGCATGGCATCCACCTCCTTAGCCAGAACTTTATTTGCTTTCAATGCAGTGAGCCAAAAACCAGGCACGCCTTTCTCTGCGACAAAAAAAAAAAAAAAGAATTTTGAAAGAAGTGAGTCATGGTACTAGATGAAAAGATCAGACAGGTAAAACTTCTAATTTCAAATAAAGCAATATATTTTAGCAAGTAGACTATAAAGTTGTCAAATACAGGACAAATTTTCCAAGTAACATTTCAATCTACCAAATTTGATCATTCAAATCAAAAGAAGAAGACTCTAAGCACAAATATTACATTATTAGACACTGCTTATTTAATTCAAAATTGCCTAATCAAAACATCTTTCTAAGAAGAAGACATGATTAGTCTGCTTCTACTGCAGGAAAGTGAAATAATGTCATGCCCCTGGAAGTCCAATTGAACAATTATCTTTATTATAACGAATATTGAATCTTGGAGACTGATGCATTCCGAGATGTTATCTCTCTATTCTTGATCTACCCCATTCCTTCCCTTAAAAACCAATAGGATGCAATCTATGTGGCATTGAAAGACCACCTAGGTGGCAATTTAGGGAAAAGAAGGGTATATATTTCAAATTGGTGAAGCATCAACTAGGTTCTCACTTTTTGGTTGTTTCCACTGTTTCTGATACTTCTTGTTGACTGGGATTTCTAAGTAAAAGCTCACTGATATTTGATAATCCTGCCATTCTATAATTTCCTAAAGGCAACAAGACCTCCAGGGTTATTAATACCCAATAATATTAAGCCCCTAACTTCATATCCTGGTTCAGACTAGCAAGCAAAATAACTGAACTGTCATGTTTAGACATGTGAAGATAACTCATTGAATATGGAGAAGTTGTTAAAAAGATATCACACCACTTGATTATATATGATGAATCTACTAGCATACAGGAAACATTCGTGGAGTATATCCATCATACCTCATACAACCTTCAAAGAAAAGCACAGTTTTGTTGCTTTTCTTCTTTATCTTCAAGTTTACTATAAACTAGCTCAGAGAATCCAGTGGATGATAATTATTTGCAAGCCAAAAACAAAAATAATGACAATAAAGTTATGAAAGTAGGGTCCTTGTCTAGAAATCGACTTACAAGCAGATCAAAAGGGTGTCGGTCTTGTGCTTCAGTTTCCTTTTTAGTAGAATAACTAATGTATTCCTTTGTGTCCTCCAGAACAATTATCTGCCCACAAGAATGTATCAATTACCTTTGGTACTTCAAGAAACAACACACCAATAGGAAGCATCTAAGGCTAGCTGAATTTATTGCACACTGATTGTAAACAGGAGCATTCTATCACTACATGATACTACTGCAGATAGTTATTATTCATCAACCGATTTGAAAAGAAAAGCAAAAAACCTCAACGAGTATACATATAATTAATCAAGAACAGAGCCTGTTTTACTGTCATGCGAAATATTCTCTGAGAAAGATAACTCTAATATACAAGGAATCATAATAAGGACTCAAATAATAAAGGGATGCATCGAAAAATAATTTGGAGGAAAAAAACACCCGACCTTCAAGGGTATACCGATCTGGGCAGCAGCGAGACCCACACCAGATGCATTCTCATGACGTCGATCATGTCCGTTATGATCTTCTGGATCCGTTCCGACCTGATCTCATCGGCGGCCATCTCGGCAGCAGGCTCGTGGAGGACGGGGTCGCCCGCCTTCACAATCTCCGGCAAGGAGGACTTTTTCGAGCCAAAACTCGAGAACCAACCGGCGGAGAGCCTCATGGGGGCTCTATAGCCGGCAGCATTAGAAAGAGGTCGACCTCACCGCCTCTCTCCCTACCGCCGATTTTGAAACCCACCGCCCAAACCCAAAATTTCGGGCTGGTCGGGATGGTCGGCGTCGCGGAAGGCGCTGGTGACGCCGGCGTCGGGGAGAGAAAGGGCCGAGAGGTCGGGACGGGGGGCTGTGGGAAGAGAGAGGGAGAGAATGAGAGAGAGAGGTCGACCTCACCGCCTCTCAACCTACTGCACAAACCCAAAATTTTGGGCTGGTCGGCGTCGCGGAAGGCGATGGAGGCGACGGGAGTATGCGGGGTCGGCGTCGCGGAAGGCGCTGGTGACACCGACGTTGGGGAGAGAGAGGGACGAGAGGTCGGGGAGGGGGGCGGTGGGAAGAGAGAGGGAGAGAATGAGAGAGAGGGGTCGAACTCACCGCCGATTTTGAAACCCTGCTGCTGATTTTGAAACCCTACCGCCAAACCCAAAATTTCACCGAAATTTCATCTGATCTATAGAAACACGTGACAATATCAGATGGTGACATGTGTCCAGACCCTTGCAAGGCCCTTGCAAGACCCTGGTACGTAGCAAAATCTCACAAATCCTTAGCTGTTAACCTTGAACTCGCTACACGTTCACTTCATTGATCACTAAGAAGATTGTGACTATCACATCAACCTCGTTGCCATTACAACTTCAAAAAATTCTATTCTCTTCTAATTATTGGAAATAATTGAAAAGATCAAAACTAAGAAAATGACCAATCGTATCCATTTCTTATGTAATTTTTTTCAATCTAAGGATCCATTTGGCTCACCCGGACGAGAGAAAAGAATGGAAAAAAAGACATCATGGAACGAAGACGGTTCCTTGAAGGCGCCATAGGCCTTGCGCCAGGTCCCTATCTCTCCTCGCCTCCCGCAACCCCAGACCCGAGAAAAATATGCGACAAGGACAATGATGCCAGATCACGCGCTGCCACTCCACCCACCAAACCACTGGAGCTCTCAGTTTATGTGTAGTTTATAAACAACCGGCATTTCCTCCTCTTGCATTAAATCAATCAGCTATTAAAGAGATGCAAAAATATCATGGATTGTGACGTTTACAGCTTCTTTTTGATCGTTTAAAGGACTGTTTCCGTTATGTTCTTCCAGCAGGATGAATGCTTGATGGTGACTTTCCACCGAAACTTGGATTCATTGACAAACAACTACTCAATAGTACTAATATAATCAATCAGTTAAAGTGATGCAAATATATCTTGGATTGTGACGTTTACAGCTTCTTTTGATCCTTTTATAGAACTGTTTCAGTTATGTTCTTCCCGCCGGATGCATGCTTGATGGTGACTTTCCACCGGAACTTGGATCCATTGACAAACAACTACTCAATACTAATATAGCCCGGTATGATAAATTTCTGATTAAGAAAAGAGATCACCGATATAAATTTTGTCGTGTCAATATTATTCTAAATCCTGCATGAAAGGATTTTAAATTTATTGGCACCCTGTTTCCTAATATATTTACAAGACATTGGCATGATCTGACCAAAATATTATGAAGAGCTCTGATTTGAGTACATGCCAAATCACCACCGTTGGATTGTACCCAAATCACCACCGTTGGATTGAACCGGGCACGCATCCCGGTTCAATCCAACGGTGGAGATCCGTGTACATGGGTACATCTCATGTACACGGATCTTTTTCCTATTATGAGTAGTCCATGGTACACCACGCTTTTTACCAGATTCACCCACTAAATATATTCCTGTTTCCCTCTTTCAAATCCAGGTTTTGGTAGGTCATGTCAATGTGATGCAATATGTTGAACAACATACACCCACGTGGTCCATGGTACACCACGCTTTTTACCAGGTACACCCACTAATTTTTTTTAATTAATACCCCAGATATCATTCATAGTATTTAACTAAATTATCCTTATTTTAAATGACGAGAAGTCCAAATCCTGGTTACAGTAAGTACACCTCACCTCCATCATTGTATACTACCCTCTAAACCTCCTTCATCGTCTTCTACCTCCTATCACCTATTTCCTTCTCTGCACATTATTCGATCCACACCTCCTCGATCCATCACCACCTCTCAACCTTCTATATCACATTTATTTGCTCGTTGAAAGGTTGAGGGTGAAAATGGATGAAGAAGGCAACACCGGATGTAGATGTTTTAAATTACATACATGTTGATCACCGTGGTATTTTATCATTTATGAACTGGATATGTGCTGTGAATTTTTCCCATCTATTGATTACTTGTCATTTCTACCTACAAGTTTGTAGTCAGAAACTGAGACTTTCGAGACTGCTCATTATTTCATAACACATGGGACTGGATGTATTGCTTGGATGATAAAAACATATGATGATAGCTTAAATGTATATGTGAATGATGTCATTGTATGATTATTCAAAGTTATGTATAGATTCATACACTGAAGTCATTAATTTGAAGTTACTGATGGATGGTTATGTACTGATATTTGACATTTCATGTATGTGTTGAATAAATTGGATTATGAGGTTATGAATAAGTTAATTATGTTTGTAGTTATGTACTCTTTATTGAATACACGTGGTTTGAAATGTATGTGATGCATCGAAAAACCCAGCAATTTTGCCATGTTTGGTTAGAGACTACCGCATTAAATCGATATATACGGACGGAACCAACTGAATATTAATCAATTGATTGACCATCACTGGCCCATTCGAGCTAAGATGTATGGTTTAGTTGAACCGAACTGGTTTGTAAATTAGGACTTATATATCTCGCTAATACGCTAATATTGCTAAGTGCACCCACCCCGTTCGGTCAACATTGACCGTTAAGGAGAACTCGAATTGGACGTGTCTGGCTGAATTCTCGAACGGTCAAGATTGCCGATTCGAGTTCCCCTGAACGGTCGATCTAGACAGAACCATGCTATCTTTTTCGGTCAAGCATGACCGAATTGACCCGACCCGAAACATAAATCAAATAAACGGTTGGTCAAGGTTTGATGGGTTTTTGCTCCGGATCCGGTCTGTGATTTAACCCGGCCCGGAACATAAATCGAATAAACGGTCGGTCAATCATGACCGACAATAAATCAAATGTTCAGAATATACATGCCGAACATAGAATAAATATTCAATCGCACTCAACCGAACTAAGACCAAATGATTAGAATCTATTTGCCGAACATGGAATAAATGTTTAGTCGAATGCAACCAAACAAAGACCACATGTACGGTACATATCAACTGAACAATAATTAATAGTTCGGTTTGAAGAAACCGTTAAATTTAATATTATTTGGAACCGCTTATCGCACACATCGGATTTGTTAGGCTGATCACAACCACACAAATTCGGCTAGTTCTAACGTATGGCACAATCTCACAAGAGTCCTCACACTGTCTGCTACCCGCTCGTTTCTTTTGGAAACCTTAGGTCGCCCAGTTGTTATCTTCTCCGTTGGATGTTTATTTTGAACGCCTTAGGTCGCCGATCACCGATGGGAAAGTAGGAGGCAGCGGACCATGGATTTATTGGAGTGATGGATTTGGGTGTCATGAGTAGATTAGAAATACTATGAAAATAAGTATGATATACATAGTAAAAAAAATAGTATTTTCAAAATGTGACACGGTGTACTTATCTTAGATGTGCTCGGCGAAAGACATGGATGGTCGGGGCGTAGAGGAGAGGGGCGGTGGGAAGAGGGAGGGGGGAGGGGGGATGAGAGTGAGGAGGAATTTGTATTTTTTATCTCGATTTTGAACCGTATGTTGATTGGTGCACATGTCACGTGACATGTGCACTTCACAGCTACCGATTCATATACATACCTATCGGTACTCCACTATTGATAGGTTCGTTGTCGATTCATATACATGTCTATCGGTAGTGGGCTATCGATAGACATGTACAACCCATCAGTAATGGGCTACCGATAGGTTGTACATGCCTATCGATAGACTATTACCGATACATACCTATCGATAATCTATTACCGATAGACATGTATACTGTGCTACCGATTCATATACACGTGAAATGAGCACAAATCATTTCTGAACCTAAAATTTCACCCAAGTGCTGAGATGATCTATAGGGGCATGTGGCAAGATGAAATCTTGACACGTGGTAGTTCCTCGCAAGACTCTGGTCTCCAGCAAAATCCATTCTAAATCCATCACTGCAATCAGTCAATGTCCTCCAGCTTTCACCCTGAAACACACGGCATCGTTGATGGCAAGACCCAGAAAGGCATGTCCTTTCTAGCCACTTTTGTGTCTTTTTTATTTCTGGGCTTCTCATGCTCCCTTCTCCCTTCTTCACTCATTGTTGATGACTGTGACTGCATGTGTTAGGGTCATCAATCAATCATTCTTTTACTTGTATGAATATTATAAGAAAAACCACACTAACTAACTGAGATCTCTTCTTCTTTAATATTCCTCTCTTAGTTATAATGACACCTTTAGGGGGGGCTCTCACAATGGCGGGTTTCCTGTTCACATCCCCACAGCGAGATCTGTGATCAGTAGAGAGAGAGAGAGAGAGAGAGAGAGAGAGGTGAGTGTGGTGCGTGGTAATGATCATTATATTAGTCAGAGAGTCACCTGGTCTATCAACATTCGGAACCAAATAGCAAACATCCGATGTCTGTGTGTGAGAGAGAGAGAGAGAGAGAGAGAGAGAGAGAGGGAGCATGTGAGGGAAAGGTGGATAGGAGAGTAAAGAACTTATTAAAGGCGATGGGTGCCTTGAATTAAATGCTGCTTGTCTGAGCATTAACCACAGCTCTTTTTTTTATTGAAAGTTTTTCGTGATTTTCTAGCATATTTTATTGACATTTAGAATTGGTTAGTTGTATGACAGATTCGTTATATTTTGTACCTAATATGAGATGGAAAACAAGCTTCAAATATGAGACTAGAGCGAAGATGAGTTCCCATAGAAACAAACCCTTTGGGCTCATTATCATTTCATTTGTTAATTTATAATAATACTCTAATAATTCACATATTTTTCTCACTTATTTATTTTTTTCAGTATATTTCTATTTTGAGAAGAGAAAACCATATCAAATAATTATTAGTAAATTATAATTATAATTTTGTTATTTTTTATATATCCACTTCCAAGTTCCAACTCACCTGAAAACCTTTTGTTTAGTAGTTGAGTTCGATATGCTGCAATCAATGCCATCCAACATCCTCTCCGGTACAGTCACCTACCCTCTCCCCATTTAATATACTCCGTCCCTCCAAGCGGAGAATATTCCCACTCCCCGTGGCCATTACCCGCCACCGGCCTGGCTCACCGCTCACCGGACGCCCACCCCACCCCACAACCCCCCCACGCCTCTTTAATTCCTCTTCGCGACGTTGGTTAACGTAGGCAGCGCTGGCCACAGTAGTGATGTTCGAGCCGGTGGCCCCACCCCTCTCCACCGACGGCGACACCACCGCCGTGAGATGATTCACCACCACCACCTTCTGCTCCTCCTCCTCCTCCTCGTCCTCCGGCCGCCGCCAGCGCTCCTCCAGTCATCCCCACTCGCCGCGGCGGCGGCGGCGGCGGCGGAGAAGGCGGCGCTGCTCTCATTCAAGTCCTCTGTATCCGATCCCAAGGGCTCCCTCTCCTCCTGGGTCCCCTCCGGCGAGCCTTGCCGCGACTTCGACGGGGTCCTCTGCTCCCCTGACGGCAGCGTCGAGCGGCTCATCCTACCAAACGCCGGCCTCTCCGGCGGACTCCCCTCCTCCCTCTCCTTTCTACGCCGCCTCCGCACCGTTTCCCTCCCCTACAACTCTTTCTATGGCCTCCTCCTCGTCTCCTCCCTTCCTCCCACCCTCTTTAAGCTCAACGTCTCCTCCAACTCCCTCTCCGGTGGCATCCCCTCTTCTCTCCTCTCCTCCCTCCCATCCCTCCGCCTCCTCGACCTCTCCTCCAACTCCTTCGCCGGAAACATCCCTCCCGGCCTCTTCTCAATCTGCTCAAAAGCTCGTTTCTTCTCCTTCGCCCACAACCAACTCAATGGCACGATCCCGGACTCCGTCGCCGCCTGCCCACGTCTCGAAGGCTTCGACTTATCTTACAATAGTCTCTCCGGAGACATACCTCCGAAGCTTTGCTCGCCGCCGGCGCTCGCCCAGGTGTCCTTGCGAGCCAATGGCTTGTCGGGCACCGTCTCCGACAAGCTCTCAGGCTGCCGGAGTCTCGAGTTCTTGGATCTCGGGTCGAATTCCTTTTTGGGTCTCGCGCCGTTCGATCTCCTTCGCTTCGCCAACATTAGTTACTTCAATTTGTCGTCTAATGGGTTCCAGGGGGAGATCCCGCAGGATCCCGGATGGTCTTGTGGGGAGAGGTTGCGTACCATCGATGTCTCTGGGAATCATTTGAGCGGGGTGATACCTTCGAGTATTGGGAATTGTAAAGGATTGCGGGTGTTGGATTTGGGGTTCAATGGTTTGGGTGGGAGCATTCCGGCGGAGCTCGGCAATCTCCGGTCGCTGTCGGTGCTCCGGCTGGAGCACAATGCCATCGGAGGAACGATACCGGAGGAGCTCGGTGGGATCGAGCTGCTTCAGATCCTTGACCTCAGTGATCTCCAGCTCTCCGGCGACATCCCGGCCTCACTGAGCCGATGCCAGTTTCTTCTTCAGCTGTGAGTCTTACTATCATCCTACCATCAACTACGCCTTATTCGTTGACTACCCATGAATTCAAAATCGGATTTTGATGCCTGGAGAGCTGTGGTTTCGTGCAGGGATCTCTCCGGCAATGGCTTGGGCGGAGGGATACCGGACACTCTAAACAACGTGACTTTTCTCAAGCTCCTCGATCTGCATCACAATAACCTCACCGGAGCCATCCCGGCAACGGTCGGGGAGTTGACGGGGATGCAATACCTCGATCTCTCGGAGAATTCGCTCTCCGGCGCCATCCCTTCTACGCTGGCTAACTTAACTCTACTGACCCATTTCAATGTGTCCTTCAACAATCTCACCGGCAGCATCCCTTCTTCTCCGACCATCCTACAGTTTGGGCCGACGGCGTTCATGAACAACACGGGCCTCTGCGGCCCTCCTCTGGACACACCGTGTACGGGGAATGGTGGCCGGAAAACCAGAGTTCTGAGTGTTTCAGCCATTGTGGCTATTGTCGCTGCGGCTGTGATCCTCGCCGGGGTCTGCGTGGTTTCAATCATGAACATCCGGGCTCGTGGCCGGCGACGGAGCAGTAAAAGCAGTAGGGAGGAGGAGATACCTGTCTCCGAGAGCACTCCCCCAGCTTCCAATGGTTCCAATGTGATCCTTGGAAAGCTAGTTCTATTCAGCAAGAGCCTGCCATCCAAGTACGAAGATTGGGAGGCTGGAACCAAGGCGCTGCTTGACAAGGATTGCCTCATTGGTGGCGGATCCATTGGAACAGTGTACAAAGCCAGTTTCGAAGGCGGTGTATCCATCGCTGTCAAGAAGCTTGAAACACTTGGGACCATTAGAAACCAAGAAGAATTCGAGCAGGAGATTGGTCGGCTCGGTAGTCTTCTTCATCTGAATCTCGTGGTGTTCCAGGGATACTACTGGTCTCCAACGACGCAGCTGATTCTATCGGAATTCATACCGAATGGCAACCTCTATCAGCATCTCCACGAGTTTGGATTGTCTGGCAGCAGCAGCAGCAGCCGCCGGAGCGACCTGTCCTGGTCCCGGAGGTTTAACATTGCTCTCGGGACGGCCAGAGCTCTCTCCTATCTCCACCATGACTGCAAACCCCAACTGCTGCATCTTAATATCAAATCCACAAACATACTACTAGATGAAGCTTATGAAGCTAAGCTCTCTGATTATGGTTTGGGGAAGTTGTCACCAATCTTGGGGAATTATCACATGACCAAGTTCCACACTTCTATGGGGTATCTGGCGCCCGAATTGGCCTCACAGAGCTTGAGTTTTAGCGATAAGTGCGACGTCTATAGCTTCGGGGTGCTACTGCTCGAGATAGTCACCGGAAGGAAGCCAGTGGACAGCCCAGGGATATCCGAGGTGGTGGTACTGCGTGACTATGTCAGAGGGGTGTTGGAAGATGGCACTGCCTCAGACTGCTTCGACCGGAGCCTGAGGAGATTCGTGGAGGCCGAACTGATCCAGGTTCTCAAGTTGGGGTTGTTCTGCACTTCCGATGCTCCAGTCAGGAGGCCAAGCATGGCGGAGGTGGTTCAGTTCCTGGAGTCAATCAAGACCGATTCATAATGCTGGTGGGAAGGTGGGCATCATCAAGTTGGTGGAGTTGGTACCTTTCTTGATTGTTGGTGTTTGGAGGAGAATAGAAGACCCCTGGGGTTTTGATACACAACATGGAGGAGATAGAATTCTTTTCTCAATTCTTTGTTTCATTACCATCGTCATTGTTATTCCTTTTGCCACATTTGATTTCTTACTGCAATAAAAATAGAATGGTTTACAGAAGTGTAGTCTTTGGCAAAGCTTTGCTTTGAAATTTTTTAAAGAAAGAGATGAAGTAGGTGCTTTGACCTTCCCAACTCCACAAGAGAGTGTAAGCGTGATGAGACCAATTCCTTGAAACACTTTCGACTGCGGAGTAGCTAATCTACTCCACAGATGCTACTGCATATAAAAGGAGAGCCCATGATGTGAACTTGCATCCAGGATCATCTCCATCTGCAACAAGAATGGAGGAGAAAGATACAGGTTTTTACAGCAGGCAGCGAGTCCGGCAGACGATCTCTATTCCGTATATCTGGGAAGAGAGGCCGGGTACTCCGAAGAAAGAGTGGCTGTCGAAGGCGATAGACCCCTTCCTGTCATGTCCATCACCGGCAAAGCTTGTTGTGTCGGTCCCCTTCCAGTGGGAAGAGATGCCTGGGAAACCATATCCTCAGTCACCTCCGGCTTCTCCAGATCCATGTCATCTTGCTTTGCCTCAGCCTATTAGTCTCTGTCTCCCTCCTAAATTTGCTTACTCTCCTAGCTCTTCTCCTCTCCAACCCCACTGCAACCAACTGAAAAATTACAACCCTTTCATAGATGATGAGGATGATGATGGAACCATGCCAGGACTTGAAGGTTTTGCTTTTGACATCAACCCAGGCTTAACACCTCTGCTTCCTCAAGGCCTATGGGGAGTACAAGAGAAATCCAATGTCAATGTTCTACAGGAAAGTTCCAGCGAGGCAAGCTCGAAACACCATGATAATTGGTACTCTGTTTCAGAAACAGATTCCAACAACAGCTCGAGTCGCTCAGGAACGCAGAATAGCAGCATAGATGCTTCATTCCTTGAGTACTTTTTTCCCTTGTCTTCCAGTGATGCAGGTTATCTTAGCAAGATATGCAATGAAGGTGCCACTGCCTTTGCTGCTGCTTGGCCAGAGCACTGTTCAAATGACAACTTTGGTGGAAATCCGAGTCGCCTGGTGAGAAGAACACTGACCCTCGGCGAACTGATAATGCTGAGCCGCAAGTTAAGCTGCAAAAGGAAGACAGAAGAAGAGGTGAAGAAGCAAGGCCTGCTAATGGTAACGTCTCTATCAACGTATAAAACAATTGCTACTCTGATCTTCTTACCAACATTACCAAAGTTAGGGTGATTAGCTGTTTATTTCACTGGTTAGGCATATAAACTTTTGTTATGCTACATAAAAGACCTGGGTTACTGCAAGTGCAGCATCTGAAACAAATGAATACCAAGAAAAGCCAAAATCGAAATGCAATTTAAACAAAAAACAAAACACTTTGTCAAACCATTTGGCACTAGCCAGATATGCATTATAAAACTGGACCTGAACCCAATGAGATCAAACCAGGCTGGATCAATTAACAAAACGTAGATCCACCAAGAAATGTACATTGTATGTCTACAGAGATATTAGCCAGGTCCAAACAGAAAAGAGTCTGAATTCCTGGTTTTATTTCCAAAATGAGCATTGAAACTGCAACAACCAGCTGCTTTTTCAACCTTTTTTTGCAGTTCTTATTCTCTGCAATTGTTGCAGGAATTCATCAGGAAGAACATCTTTGCTTGCTTCAATTCGGATCGAGCAGCTGCAACAGTACTGTCTATATCGGCAGCAGCTAAGGCAAGCTACTAAAGAAGCACCAGTATGCCACCTGATGGCCCTCATAAGCTCAGCTTTTTTACCAAAACCTGGATTTGCGTGTTTGTAAACCAACATATGACTTCAAGGGCTCAAAGCTCTTTTATCTGGTGATTGTAGTGCTGAGAAGTCCAAACCATTACCAATGGTACCTTTCCAGCAACAAGAAACCCGTTTGTGAAGTTTTTTGCCACCATGCAAATGAAGTCTTTTCCGATTAGCAAGAATTTAGCTCTGGAGAGTGCTTGACGCATTCCAATTGTGAATATTATCTCAGATAATTCTCTTAATCCGCTCCATAACTATTGGAATCTCACTTTCAGCCAAAGTCGTAAAACAACATCTAAACCATCCAGGCTCAATAGAGTGGCAAGCTGAACCAGGCGTCATGTTGATCTTAGCTATGTGCAGAAGCTTATCCCACAGCTCTAGTTCCCCTTTTTCATTGTATGGCCGAATGAATCTGCTCATGTCTGCCCAACAGTACAATCCACCACTGCTATTAGCACACTCGATGCCTAGCTGTTTCATGCCATCAACAAACAAGGTATACATTTTCCGAAGCCGCTCGGTATTTGTCTCCAAGTATTTTGAGACAAATTTCCTATTTGAAAGCATTGATACTAGCAGGCGTTGTGTAGGAACTGAAATGGATGAGAACCTCGCAAGCTTCCTAGCAGCTGCCAAAACATCTTCGTTGTAGGAGTAGATGACTCCCATTCTAAATCCTGGAAGAGATCTTTCGACAGACCATATATGAGATGAACCCTGCTCCTGTCAAAATCTTCTGTCTGTACAACCTCAGCCACACTCACAAATTCATCAATTCCGTATGTCGAACCAGCAAATATTTCATCAGAGATCAGATGAATGTTTTTCGTTGTAACAAAATGGAGAAGTTCGCATAGTGTTTCTCGCTTCAGCAGATTTCCAACAGGATTAGAAGGATTGGTGACAAGAACAGCACGGACTTTGACCCTTCGCTTCTTGGCCTGTATGTATACTCTTTCCAGAGAAGGAATACTTAAACTGAAGTTGTCAGTGCTTCGGCAGGGTACAATTATGAATGGGTACAATTATCAACTCTACCCCCGTCTGAAATT
Organism: Narthecium ossifragum; assembly: GCA_963920575.1. Classification (NCBI taxonomy): domain Eukaryota; kingdom Viridiplantae; phylum Streptophyta; class Magnoliopsida; order Dioscoreales; family Nartheciaceae; genus Narthecium; species Narthecium ossifragum. The sequence continues at coordinate 4,879,274 of OY986963.1, read as the reverse complement.
TCATATCCCTGTCAAACCTGCAGATTACACAATTTTTACTTGAAATGCTAGGTAAATATGCTGCATGATGATAAACAGCTTACAGAGACCTCTCAGCTTACCCCGGGTAGTATGGTGAGGGAACAAGGAATGCATTCCCAGGGTCTGCCACGCAGAAGCTAAGTGTCTCGATTGCCGGAGTTGCACCTGCTGTCAATATGATCTGTGATGAATTAAACGAGACCAGCCCTCTCATAATTTGACCCATGAATTCAGCCACAGCCTGTCAAAACCTTTGATGTCAAATAAAATATGTTTCCAACCGTATATGTTCTGAGAACATGCGATCTGCATCCTGCGAGGCAAAGCAATCAAACACTTTCAGCAACCATATGCCACAATAATAGAACAAGGCCATGTCTTCCCTCTAACAAGTGGCTCTATACAGTCTACTTGGTCGACGTCATGAATTAAGGACAGACAGCGGCTTCAATGTCCTTACCAGTACTGTTATTCTACTTTCTTTTGGTGGTTATACTCCGTCAAAAATTTCATCCTGAATTGAGACTCATAGCTAAGTCCAGCTATTTGGCTACACATGATGAATCCACTTGCAGAAGCATAAGCATATGCAACAAAGCATCACTTTGCTAATCTTTAGAACTTGGAATTCCTAGAATATGCCAAGATAACTTTGTATAAATTCATATACTCAATAGACACTACATATGCTAGGTCACTGAGGATAATGCACTAAAATCTTGAAGTACATCAAATCTAGTTAATGGTAGTTCATAAAGGAATATGTTTACACACAGATCCATCACCACCTAATCAATTGCACAGTCAAATTTTCAACTACAGGATTTCCTTTTCAGCTTACCTTTCTGTTTGGAATAGAGGCTAGCATTTTCTATGATTGGTTATGGTCTAACTAGGATAGAACCATCACAAATCAATCCACAACTTGCAAGAGCCTGACAAGCAGGTTAATAAGTGTGGTCACGGGAGATTTTCCATTTCCTGATCTAGTGCAGCTTTTGTCTCAGGAACTAACAACTAACATACATAACACATCCAACTTTCTAATCACTGAACCCAATAAACTGAATGCTCTAGTAAACTGATGCTTATGAGCAGGAAGAAAAGGAGATTATCCTCGATTTTCAAGGAAACGGATAGGCGATTGGTAATCTTGGCTTCCTTTATATGTAAAGAGGATGCCCCATTTGCTCCAAACATTTGGACAAGGTTCTCCACTCTATTGGCTCATCTTTGGGGGGACCTTGCCATTATTCGATAGTAGAGAAATTTCAGAATACAAGAATAAACCCTTTTCCACTTTTCATGAGTCCAACAGTAATTTAAACGATTACTGGCAAATACACTTCCAATGACATGATAGCATCAAGTTTGCATGCAGAAAAGAATGCTATTTTAAGGAAGATTTGCTCAATATGCAATTCCAGAATCTATGGTGAGATTAGTTGCAGAGGCCAACATCAACAATTGAAAAAAAATTTAGACTCGCCTTTATTGGAGACCAGGTGCAAATAAGCTAAGCTGGATTTCAAAGTATGTTGGAAACACAAAAACAAACATACCCCTGCACTTTGCATTGCCATCTTCCTGGGGCAGCATTTAGTTAATAAGTCCACATCTTCCAAGTGTAATTACAGCGCTATTAAAGCAAATTAACGTGGGCACCTGCTATGAAGTGAAGTTACTGCAGAGTTGCACAACAACAGGACTTTGAGCAGTGATTGGTCTCTTTTATGCTCTGCCATCAAAGAAGGTACATTTCTAGTGCCTACAAGTAGTGTATTTAGAATAGTCTATGTAGTTAGAAAAATGGCTCCAAATGTATAAAGTACTCCACAGAATCAACATAATAATGAACTAATAGAATTGACAAAGATAAACTAGAATTGCACCAAACATGGCAAGTACCCCGACAAACTTTTGAAAATATAAGTTACTTCTCTGAATCTCATGTGCCGGTAAGGCTGATACAAACAAGCTCTCAAACCCCTTGCTCTTCCTTATCCATTACGTCATATAACCTCTCAGCTAGCTCACCACCCCTTACCAGATACATAAACAATGAGGCTTTTCTTGCCAAATATCACAGAAAAAGTATATTTGAGCACAACTTAAAGTACTCAAATTTGACGACTTTCATCGTAATCATAGCCTTTTGCATCCCCATTAGCCAATGAAAGAACGTAGGAATTCAAAGCACAATACAACTCAAATCCATAAAGAAACTAAACAGGACAAACACAGATATTGGGAAAGGACAAAGGAGTTGAACAATGGACACATACGGATGATACTTTCCTCGCTAGTTTTCTACTAAATCAGTAGAAATTTAATGACACTTTCTTAGCAAACTTACGTACTAGTTAGTACGTAAAACTGTTTCCCTTGGATAGATCTCCAGTAAAGGAGCTTGAAGAAAAATGGAGGAACAAGTTTTACGAGAAAGCAACACAAAACTTCTAGCCTGCTAATTAATGTTTGATAATACATACAATAAGGAGAAGTGATAGTATATCATCTCAATGCCTCTATTGGCTTTGCCCCTTCTTCATCTTCACAGACTACAAGCTTACCTTCAGTGAATTCGCAGGATTGGATGGTCAACCCTAGTTGCCGCCTTAATTTTTTCACAACAAACACTTCCGGCACCTCACATATTGTGACCACATTCCCCTTTCGGCCAAGCCGTCCAGCACGACCTGCTCGGTGAGCGTAGTGGATCGAGTCAGTTGGCAGATCCAGATTCACCACTAGATCACACTCTGGCACGTCTAATCCCCTTGCAGATAGCTCATTAGTCACCAACACTCTTATCTCTCCATCCTTCAATTTCTTCAGAATTGTCGATCTGACAAGTTTTCCGAGATCCCCATGCAGCTCTGCAGCCTTCACCCCGCGCGCCTCTAGCTTGAATACGACGTCTTTTAACTGTTTGCTGTGGTTCATGAAGGCAATCACTGCCTTTGCATCCAGGGCATGGACACATCTCCTCAAGGTGTCCACACTGTGTTGCGACTTGCTGACACAGTAGTAATGTTTCAAGGCCGGAGGCAAGCTGTCAATTGCTCCTTGCGTTACTGAACTCGACGCAGATGTAGCGTCTGTACCAGATAATGGACCAGAAACAGAGAGTGAATCTAGAGAAACTATGCTCTTTGCCTTGACGAGTAATGGATCTCTTCCCCAGCTCCTAGCAGCCCGAATTACTGAAAATGGTACTGTAGCTGACACCAAGATAGTCTGGCGTTCAGATCGCCTGGCAAGCGGACCAAGAATAACACTAGGTTGCAAACCAGACCTCATTCCGACATGCTCCAGTATTCTATGCATGTCTTCACGGAAGTTAAAGGACAAAAGGTGGTCAACCTCGTCAAGGACCAGGAAGCGGCAACTATGGGTGTGCAGTTTCCCAGCAGCTGAAATTTCAGCAATCCGACCAGGTGTCCCAACAACAATGGCTGGCTTGTTCTTTTTCAAAGCCTCTTCTTGCCTGGAACGGTTTGCACCCCCAACAAGCTGCTGAACAAGTCTCTTATGAACTGGACCCAAAATCTTTTCCACCTCCCTCACTATCTGCATTCCCAACTCCCTTGACGGAGCAACAATGACTGCTGCTATGCCTTGCTTGTGCTCAGTCTGATCCGCTTCTGCAGGATTCTTTAATGGGCCCACGGTGGAGAGTATAGGAAGAAGGTAGGCAAGTGTCTTCCCAGAACCAGTGTAGGACTGAATGACTACATCGTGATTTTCAAGAATAGTTGGAATAGCAGCTGACTGGACATCTGTTGGGGCAGTCAGCCCTTCCTTATCTAATCGATCAATCAGCAAAGCTGAAAGGCCAAGCTCAGAGAAGGTCTTAGCAGCAAAAGGAGCTCCATCAAATGGTATTGCATTTTTCACCTCTACCTTAGACACATTGTTCCGAACTGGTTTAGCTTTCATTGGCGAAACGTTCAAAGTTGTTTTCAGATTTCCATGCTTAACAATTTTCCCTTTCTTCCCAGACTCGACTCTAGATTCAAGATTTGCAAGCGTAAGAGGATCACTTCTGTTATCAGTTTGATCCTGGAAGTCAACGGCGCCATGGAATCTCACTATCCTAGACAGTGATGACTTCCTCAGGGAATGGCAATCTCTAAGAAGGCGATGTGACCGAGAGCATGCAAAAGCAAGAACATCTCGATGTGCTTTCCAAATCACTACTTCCATAGAAATTTTTGACGGCAGAAGCAGAGGAAATGAGCAGGTTACAGAAAGCCTCCCACAAAAAGAAGCAGTTCTATCTCACCAAACAAATCTACCTGCACCAAGCAAAGCAGCAATTGCAAGACAACAGTCAGCATCCAAATAAGTACATCGGGAAAAAGATGGCTGGGGCTCAGCAACCTTCCAAGTGCAACCCATTTCAGAGAGTTCAAACAAATTGGACATATTTACATACGGATATACAGATTTCTAAGTGTCACTAAGAATGAACTCTCAAAAGAAAGCATAAGAAAGCTATCAAAGATACCAAAAAATAGGAGTAATGAGATTAAAAAGCAATTGCTATCCCCATAAAAGACAGAAAGAGAGGGCCTTGTATGAGGGTAACTCATTCAATCAAAGCATCAAAAGCGAAGAGGACAAAGTTGCTACATATTATTCGCGATGTGCATGATTTAATGGAAAGGATGCAGGGCTGAAGTTCCACTGCACCAACTTTATGTTTAACATGAATTATGAGTTGATTCATTTCAAGGCCAAGAGTAAAATATGCTGCTTTTTAGGTGTTAGACCATATGATGTCCGATTTAGAGGGGTTTCAAAGGAGTCCCCCCAACAAACAAGATCCTTTGCTGTGCAATCCATGTACTATGTGGTGATCATCATACCTGATCTCTTCGTGCGAATTGGAGAAATTGTGCAAAAGCAAATCAAGAAGCCCCTTCTCCTTTTTTTGAAAGCCCTAGCTAGACCATTGAGATGGGGAACGAAAAAGGCAAGAGAACACAAGTGAGAGGATTATAGAGATATGAAACAAGAAACCCTTTTCAGTCCATATGTTGGACAATTTTTTGGCCAACTATTCTCTTATTGATCAAATAATAGCCCATTCTCAGGTGAGATTTGACTGCCAATATCCTGTTAGTCATTGCCTAACCATATGGGAAACAATGATCGAGACTCAAAGAAAGGGTAAGTCACTAAATTTAAGTCCAATGTGGTCATTTGTGATCATTCAAAATCTAAAGCCAAGATTAGAAATCATATAACTAGTCTATGAGGCCATATGGCATCTACCAAGCTGTTGCTAGCTATAAACAGCTTCTATAAGTAATCTTATCAATCAACCTTTGCTGCTTCCACCCTTCATCAAGTATTCCTGCAATAGTAAGAAGAGTTGTTTAGCAAGTTGAGTAATCTTATCAATCAACCTTCGCCGCTTCCACCCTTCTTCGACACGAACTGGTTCTCTAATAACAACATTTGCACATGAACCTCCAGTACTAAAGGAAAAATAAAATCCAGCATTTATTTGAAACAAACAAGAAACCAATGCAGAAAATGTGCCATTTGAACTGATAAAAATAGGGCTTAAACTACGAGTCTCATACCATGTTGAATCACCAAATATTACATTAGCTTAAGTTATCTGAGAAGACATGAAAATTGCATGTCAATATACACGATAGTGGAGAACATAACAAATATCAATATGACCAAGATTTTGAATGATCACAAATGACCACATTGGACTTAAATTTAGTGACTCACCCTTCTTTGAGCGTTGATCATTGTTTCCTATATGGTTAGGCAATGACTAACAGGACATTGGCAGTCAAATCTCACCTGAGACTAATAGCATTATGAGGATCTCTCGGACGCAAAGAGGGAAGAGGAGGGAGAGCAAGAGAGTGGAAGGCATTGAGGGGGTTCCGGCTCCACGGTGGTCCCGCCCCGGCGGTCACTGAGGGCGGGGTGAAGCTACAATGATGAGAGTTGATAGAGGATCATCTGATCCAGTTGTCCCTGCCAATCATGGTCCTTCGCCAGGATTCTATGTGAGACAGGGGAGATGATCTCCTTCATTTGTAGAGGTTGTGGAATCTGTTCATCCCAAGCAATCTGTCCCAACTGCTGAGGGATGTGAGCAGAGCCAGAATACACTCCCCCAGATGTGGTGGAGCTGAGTGATGAACTAATGGACCGGTGCTGCAAAAAATGGGAGTTCTCCCTATTTGGCCGGTTTATGGGGGGAAGGGTGCCATTGGAGGTGCTGAGAACTGTGCTACCTAAAATGTGGGTAAGCAGGAAGGTCCACGTTGTAGACCAGGCAAGGGGTGTGTTTGTGTTCAAGTTCTTCTGTGAAGAAGATAAATATTCAGTGATGGCTGGAAGACCTTGGTATGTTAATGGACTTCCGTTATCTCTAATCCCATGGAAGGAGAACTGCATTCCAGCTGCTAAGGATTTTGACAAAGCCTTGGTGTGGGTAAGGCTTCAGTAACTCCCTATCGAATGTTTGGATGAAGTAGTGGTGGCTAACATTGCAGCTAAGGTGGGCAATCCTGTTAAAGTATATCTCAACACCAGAGATGACGATCTACCTGGTCGGGGTCGGTTTGCACGGGCATGTGTGGAGGTGGACCTAAACCATTCCACCAAATCGGGGAAGATGGTGAATAGTAGAGCTGGCCCTCGGAGAGTCCAATTTATCTATGAAAATGTTACTATTTGCGAATAATGTGCATGTATTGGTCATAGGGTGGAGGCCTGCCCCAGCTGGCCGCGGGAGAGGGTAGGAAACCATGAGGGGGAGACTGTAAAAAAAAGGAAAAGAGGACACCGGCGGTACCTGCAAAGAAGATGGAAGGAGAACCAAGAGAAGATCCAGCGGTCGGTGAGATGGCGCCGGAAGAGACTGGAGGGAAGGAAGGAGGGGGAACGGGGAAGCCGAGTGATATTCCAGCAGCTGATGAGCAGGCGACGGAGGAGGGTGCGAGGAAGGAAGAATCTCCAGCGGTCGGCGAGTTGGCGCCGGAGGAAGACTCACCGGCGGTAGACTCTTGGCAGATCGTCCGAAGGAGATGGGTTTTGACAGCCAGGAAGCGCCGCTACAGGCCAGGGGTCGCAGCCAGGAAAGGAGGGGCGGTAGAGGGGTGTGGGGAGACTGGAAGAAGGGTACCTTATCAGATGATAAGGAGAAGGAGGTAGCTGTTGATGTGGGTTTCCATTCACGCCTCGCAGCTGTCCTATTGGGGTGGGCCAAGTGGGCTTACAAAGGCTACTGATGGTGATCTAAATCATTTGCTACTGGGGCTTGTTGAACCCAACTCCATGGTGGGCTTGAAGGCCCAAGACAAGCCCATACGAAGTACTGAGTTAACTGCAATTGCATACCATGATAGGAGTGGTATTAATGATAGGCATTTACTAATTGATGAAGCCCAGCTTGATATAGTCCACGACCAGGCGGGGGCTCGAATGAAACAGGCACCGGAAGAGGAGGTTTCAACCGGGCGAGCACTCGGCAAATCACATACAAGTTATTTTATGAAACTTCTTTTCTGGAATTTCCGGGGACAGGTCGGGTTAGAGCAGTGAGGTCCTGCCATTGGCTTCATGAAGAGTTTGGCCCGATGTTAATCTTTTTGATTGACGTAATTGTGAAAAATATTAAACTTGATTGGATACAGAGGAAATTGGGATGGGACTGGAGCTGCCATTTAATCCCAGATGTGGGGAGACAAGGTGGAATATTTGCAACATGGAAGATGTCGAGTAGCAGAGTATCCATGACTCACTGCTCAGACAAGGCCATGCATGGGGTGGTATCAACGTCTGAGTTTGGTCAGTTCGGCGTGGCTACGGTCTATGGTGCTAGATGTGCCTGGGATCAAAGAAATTGTGGGAGTACATCTCCCGATTCAAGTTGGCAGGCATTCCACTACTGGTCGCAAAGGACTTTAATGCCGTTCTTTTAGCTGAAGAGAAAAAAAGGTGGTGTTCATTTTGTTTTTGAGCAGTCGGAAATAGACTTTCTCAATTATACAGAGATATTAGCCAGGTTCAAACAGAAAAGAGTCTGAATTCCTGGTTTTATTTCTAAAATGAGCATTGAAACTGCAACAACCAGCTGTTTTTTCAACCTTTTTTTGCAGTTCTTATTCTTTGCAATTGTTGCAGGAATTCATCAGGAAGAACATCTTTGCATGCATCAATTCGGATCGAGCAGCTGCAACAGTACTGTCTATATCGGCAGCAGCTAAGGCAGGCTACTAAAGAAGCACCAGTATGCCACCTGATGGCCCTCATAAGCTCAGCTTTTTTACCAAAACCTGGATTTGCGTGTTTGTAAACCAACATATGACTTCAAGGGCTCAAAGCTCTTTTATCTGGTGATTGTAGTGCTGAGAAGTCCAAACCATTAGCAATGGTACCTTTCCACCAACAAGAAACCCGTTTGTGAAGTTTTTTGCCACCATGCAAATGAAGTCTTTTCCGATTAGCAAGAATTTAGCTCTGGAGAGTGCTTGACGCATTCCAATTGTGAATATTATCTCAGATAATCCTCTTAATCCGCTCCATAACTATTGGAATCTCACTTTCAGCCAAAGTCGTAAAACAACATCTAAACCATCCAGGCTCAATAGAGTGGCAAGCTGAACCAGGCGTCATGTTGATCTTAGCTATGTGCAGAAGCTTATCCCACAGCTCTAGTTCCCCTTTTTCATTGTATGGCCGAATGAATCTGCTCATGTCTGCCCAACAATAAAATCCACCACTGCTATTAGCACACTCGATGCCTAGCTGTTTCATGCCATCAACGAACAAGGTATACATTTTCCGAAGCCGCTCGGTATTTGTCTCCAAGTATTTTGAGACAAATTTCCTATTTGAAAGCATTGATACTAGCAAGCGTTGTGTAGGAACTGAAATGGATGAGAACCTCGCAAGCTTCCTAGCAGCTGCCAAAACAACTTCGTTGTAGGAGTAGATGACTCCCACTCTAAATCCTGGAAGGGAGAGATCTTTCGACAGACCATATATGAGATGAACCCTGCTCCTGTCAAAATCTTCTGTCTGTACAACCTCAGCCACACTCACAAATTCATCACTTCCGTAGGTTGAACCAGCAAATATTTCATCAGAGATCAGATGAATGTTTTTCGTTGTAACAAAATGGAGAAGTTCGCATAGTGTTTCTCGCTTCAGCAGATTTGCGACAGGATTAGAAGGATTGGTGACAAGGACAGCACGGACTTTGACCCCTCGCTTCTTGGCCTGTATGTATGCTCTTTCCAGAGCAGGAATACTTAAACTGAAGTTGTCAGTGCTTCGGCAGGGTACAGGTATCAACTCTACCCCCGTCCGAAATTTTATATCCCTGTCAAACCTGCAGATTACACAATTTTTACTTGAAATGCTAGGTAAATATGCTGCATGATGATAAACAGCTTACGGAGACCTCTCAGCTTACCCCGGGTAGTATGGTGAGGGAACAAGGAATGCATTCCCAGGGTCTGCCACGCAGAAGCTAAGTGTCTCGATTGCCGGAGTTGCACCTGCTGTCAATATGATCTGTGATGAATTAAACGAGACCAGCCCTCTCATAATTTGACCCATGAATTCAGCCACAGCCTGTCAAAACCGTTGAATGTCAAATAAAATATGCTTCCAACCGTATATGTTCTGAGAACATGCGATCTGCATCCTGAGAGGCAAAGCAATCAAACACTTTCAGCAACCATATGCCACAATAATAGAACAAGGCCATGTCTTCCCTCTTACAAATGGCTCTATACAGTCTACTTGGTCGACGTCATGAATTAAGGACAGACAGCGGCTTCAATGTCCTTACCGGTACTGTTATTCTACTTTCTTTTGGTGGTTATACTCCATCAAAACTTTCATCCTGAATTGAGACTCATAGCCAAGTCCAGCTATTTGGCTACACATGATGAATCCACTTGCAGAAGCATAAGCATACGCAACAAAGCATGACTTTGCTAATGTTTAGAACTTGGAATTCCTAGAATACGCCAAGATAACTTTGTATAAATTCATATACTCAATAGACACTACATATGCTAGGTCACTGAGGATAATGCACTAAAATCTTGAAGTGCATCAGATCTAGTTAATGGTAGTTCATAAAGGAATATGTTTACACACAGATCCATCACCACCTAATCAATTGCACAGTCAAATTTTCAAGTACAGTATTTCCTTTTCAGCTTACCTTTCTGTTTGGAATAGAGGCTAGCATTTTCTATGATTGGTTATGGTCTAACTAGGATAGAACCATCACAAATCAATCCACAACTTGCAAGAGCCTGACAAGCTAGTTAATAAGTGTGGTCACGGGAGATTTTCCATTTCCTGATCTAGTGCAGCTTTTGTCTCAGGAACTAACTACTAACATACATAACACATCCAACTTTCTAATTACTGAACCCAATAAACTGATGCCGGCACAGCGCATGCCACCGGGACGGCAGTCCATGATTTAAACGATTACTAGCAAATACACTTCCAATCACATGATAGCATCAAGTGTGCATGCAGAAAAGAATGCTATTTTTAAGGAAGATTTGCTCAAAATGCAATTCCAGAATCTACGGTGAGATTAGTTGCAGGGGCCAACATCAACAATTGAAATTTTTTTAGACTCGCCTTTATTGGAGACTAGGTGCAAATAAGCTAAGCTGGATTTCAAAGTATGTTGGAAACGCAAAAACAAACATACCCCTACACTTTGCATTGCCATCTTCCTGGGGCAGCATTTAGTTAATAAGCCCACATCTTCCAAGTGCAATTACAGCGCTATTAAAGCAAATTAACGTGGGCACCTGAAGTTACTGCAGAGTTGCACAACAACAGGACTTTGAGCTGTGATTGGTGTCTTTGATGCTCTACAATTAAAGAAGGTAAATTTCTAGTGCCTACAAGTAGTGTATTTAGAATAGTCTATGTAGTTAGAAAAATGGCTCCAAATGTACAAAGTACTCCACAGAATCAACATAATAATGAACTAATAGAATTGACAAAGATAAACTAGAATTGCACCAAACATGGAAAGTACCCCGGACAAACTTTTGAAAATATAAGTTACTTCTCTGAAACTTGTGCTGGTAAGGCTGATGAAAAGAAGCTCTCAAACCCCTTGCTCTTGCTTATCCATTACGTCATATAACCTCTCAGCTAGCTCACCACTCCTTACCAGATACATGAACAATGAGGCTTTTATTTCCAAATATCACAGAAAAAGTATATTTGAGCACAACTTAAGGTACTCAAATTTGACGACTTTCATCGTAATCATAGCTTTTTGCATCCCCGTTGGCCAATGAAAGAACGTAGGAATTCAGAGGACAATACAACTCAAATCCATAAAGAAACTAGACAGGACAAACACATATAATAGAAATTTTGATGTAGAAACGAGAATATAAGCAAATGCCAAAGACTTACGATCTTCAAATCCATCAACCCGTCAGATGGCTGATACGTCACCAATCCCCGAATATCTAAATTCTCCTGCTTCTCATCCAGCATCGACTCCTTCAGGTTCTCCGAGATCCACTCCCGGACCAGATCCAACGTCAACTGCTCTAAAGCAAGAAGGAACCCTAATTTTCTCTACAAAAACACCAGAAAACCCAAATATTGAACTTTGCTTTGTGGGAACTAGCTAGAATTAGCTACCTGGTTCTCCGCCAACCCAAGCTGAATGATTCCATCAGGATTGGATAAAGGATCATAAGGGTCCTCGAGGCACTCGGCGAGGCCGACATAGTAAGGGGAATCACCGGAATTGGCGACAGCAATAGCTCGGGCAGAGAGGAGGGTAGCGGAAGGAGAGAGAAGGGAGACCCGGGAGGATGAACGTGGGATCTCAGGTGGATCCGGAGGAGACGAAGAGGGGGGGCGCTGGTGGCGCTTGAGGTAGAACTGGAGGAAGTAGAAGAGGGCGCATGGGATGATGGACCCCAGCACGATGCCGCCGCGGCCATGGAAGACGCCCTGGAGCGGCACAATAATGTGCATGGCCGCCGCGTTTAGCTCGGATCGTCGAGAGAGAGCTGTGGCCTACTGGCCTGTGAAGAGGGGGAGAGGGGTTTAGGTGAGAGAAACAGGTCAGGTCAGGTCAGGGGTTACTTCTCCTCTCCGTCGGGCTCCGTAACCAATCCAAAGATGCCACGTAGACGTTTGAGGATACATGTCAAATGCAATAAATTCTGGAAATGTTTAATCAAAATTGGGGTAAGTTTTATTTCTCTCAAATCTAAATTTTATCAGATATTTAATTTTATCCCTGATTCTTTCTCCTATACGGCGTTAACTTCACCAGCGGTGAAACCCGATTCCATTCCAATCATTTCAATCATTTTGATTTCCAATCAAACAAACATGCCTTTGAACGTAAGACACTGAAATTAAAACTCAAGCCAAACTTAAGGTATTAAAAAGTTTGTGTAAAGTTTCAATTTAGTCTTTCAAATTTGAGTTAAGTTTCAAGTTTAGGTTAAATTTCAATTTGATCCCTCATGTGCAGGTCGGTGCAGGTAGTGTGGATTTCTCCCTTAGTCATGTTAGTATGAGGTCAAGGCCCAATTTGATTGTTTTTAAAAAAATTAGAAAATCAAATTGATATGATTTAAATTTGAGAAAATGATTTGAAAATTAACCCAAATTTGAGGCCACTGAATCTTATTTAACCGTTTTGGAAACTATTGAAAATTTTAGTAACACATCAAATACTGAAGAGAATTTTATACCCATATATATATATATTATATAATAATAATAAAATTCGAGTCTAAATATTCATACAGGCTTTTTGCTAAAAGTAACCAATCTGCAAAATAAGGAGAAGAAATATTTTCTCCAAAGATTGTTTTGCGATTATATTTATAGAAATACATGCAAAAATTGTTCCAAAGTTAATTTGTCTATTTTCATGCATGTCATGAAAGATTAATAATTCAACTGGCATCGGAATCCTTGTCTGCTGAGCTGCTCTTTTTGAGAGAGGAAACAAGGGACAGGGGAGACTGCTTGGCCCATTTCTTGATGTCGCATGCCTTCTTAGTACGCTTGGTCTTCTCCCTCGCTTGTGCTTTGCCGCCTCCGCTGGTGTTCCTGTTCTTGGTGATGGCGATGGCGAGGTCGTTGGGAAACAATGAGCGCCAGACGAAGGCGTGGAGGAGGGTGGAGACGAAGAGGAGGGACACCATGGTGGAGGACATGAGGGAGAGGCTCAGGGCCAGCGCCTTGCTCATGAAGCACGGCACCTCCTCGGCGTACTTGATGGTGGCCAGCGACGCCGTCGTCATGGGGAACGTGTACGACCACCATGCCACCGAGAACCTATATATGGAGGAGATCTTTTAATTAATTAATACGTGTGTATATATTTATATACTAATTGTGTCTGTGCCACGTGACAAAGGTAATCATCAACCTCATCCACAATAACCACCCAATAACTCCATCCACTAATCCCCTTAATCTAGGATTATCATGCCACATAAGCGTTATATAGACTGACATTCTCCGGTCACGTAGGATAATGAAAGTTTCACTTATAATCATAGTCTCATATAAAGATGATTCAAAGCTACTAATATTATAAAATGGTGTTTTTGCAAAGACCACCTATCCTTTGACCATATTGTATTATAAGTATTTGCAATCAGACCCTTCCATTAATGATTTATATTGCAAATGACTAACAAAAGAATGCGTTTTCTTAAAATATTCAGTTAATTTATCATATCTTAAAGCATTCGTGGTGTAAATAATCTCGAAAAATATTGCAAAACTCTCATCCTTTTATGTGTAATTACATATAGTCTCATTATTCATTTAATATCAACCTATATATGAGAAGTAATCTTGTTGCAGCCAATTTAAAAATATGACATATTTAAGCATTACTGAAATCTATTTTTATCTTGTTTTGACGAGAAATAAGAGAGGATGCAGATCAAGTACCAATAAAACAGGGGATATTCATAATTTAAGCATGATATTAGTTTCTATTTGCAAAATAATAATTAACCCAATCATAGATATTTCTGTCATTTAAACGATACTATCTTAAGTTAAGATGACTAAAATTAATTTAGGATTTCAAATAACTTTGACAGTAACAAAATATTTAAAATTAATATAAACTAATAGCAAAAGGGGCCGGATGCAAATACCAATAAAACAAGGGTATTAACATTAGCTTTATAATTATTTGGAAGGTGGCTATTTGCAAAAACCTAATTAATATATGAATCATGCATGCATGAATTAAAAAGACTGCTAGCTTAACCTCGAACTACCCCACACAAAAAAGCTAATAGTTATAAAGCTCACCTGAAACCCCTGAAGAAGTTGATGCGAACCACCAGAGACACGTACAAGAACAACGCAATGAAGTAGAACGTCCTCGAGACGGCGTCGAACCGGCCATAGATTGCCGCCCAAGCAATGCTGGCCGCCGACGGCGTGGCGATGAACATGGAGTACACCGGGTGGAGCTCCTTGGGCAGCGCCTCGTTGGTGGGCAGCCTCTGATACAGCGTCACGAACACGACGAGGTAGTGCGCCAGCCCCACCGCCCACAGGAACTTCCCGGCCTCCGTCCACCCCACCTTCGCCGCCAGTATCGCCCCGACGAAGTTCCCCACCACCGAGAGGTGGGAGGAAGGGTTCGCCACCTTGCAGAGCCGCCGCTTCCCTCCGGACAGCCACTGGCCGTAGATCTTCAGCTGGAGTAGGAACACAGGCGCAATGAAGGCGCACCAAAGGGCCGGATGTGGGCGTTTGGGCGCGAAGGCCGGCGGCAAGCCGATGGCGAGGAACATGCAGACGATCCAGGGGGCGAAGAAGAAGTTGACACGGACGGGGTGGAAGAACTCACGGCGGATGGCCTCGAAGTAGAAGGCGCACTTAAGGGCGTAGGTGGCAGAGACGGAGAGGAGGACGGCGAGGGCGAGGAGCCAGAGGCAGAGGTTGAACAGGGGGCTGACGTCGAGGAAGTGCATGGCGGGGCTGGATGCGAGGGCGCCCCAGAGGATGGCCTGGCTGCCAAGGCCGAGGCAGATGCCGAAGCAGCCGATGGGGAACCGGAGGAGGAACGGCCATACCTCGTCTTTGGGGAGGAGAATGTCCTCAGAGTCCTATGCATGCATGGTTATATTGATTATATAAATACATGTGTATGTATGCAATGATTTATGATGATGGTTGTTTTCCCTTACCCTGACTTGGTCGAGCTCTGGCCCTCGCAGCGCGGCGAAGTATCTTCCGGCGCCGGGGACGCTCTCGTTACCGGCCTCCTCCTGCCCTCCTCCTCCGCCGCTGCCGACAACACCATCCAGGTTCTGCAGATCAAGATCACTGTCCTTCCTCATTGGTAGCATTGAGTTTTGCTTGGTGAGAGCCGACTTGGTCCTGAAAATACTAAAGTCACCCTTCCTTCCGGCTTCTGCGCCGCCGCCATCTCTAAGCCCTCCTAAGCTCTTGCCGCTCCTCGGCAATAGCCTCGTCCCTTCCTTAGTACTACTACTGCTGCCAGCTTTAGCATCCTTTGGTTCGACGCTTAGCGCCGCCACACCGGTCTCCAGGGAGACCTGCCGGCTAAAGCTCTTCTGGGGCATCCTCCTCTCCAGTCCTCCTCCTCGAAACTTCACCGGTTCACTAGACGATTGCTGCTGTCTAAGGAGCTGAGCTCGATCGCCACCACACTCGTCGGGCTGCACCTCCACCGTGTGGATGTCGACGAAGAGGTGGTGATCAGTGGCCGGCGAAGGGTGGTTACCTGCCATACTTGAGCTTAAAAAGATCTACTATAGTTAAGGAAGCAAGCAAGATGACTGTCATCACGTTCTGAAAGCAGAGGGTTGTGGACTTGGGGGGTTTATATTTCAAAGGCTTGGGGGTGAATGAGAAGAAGGTCAACATCACATGCATGGGAGCCCTTTACGTGTGCATGGATGGCTAGCTGGTTGTTGGAGAGCACGAGAAGATGGAGTGATGGAGATGTTCACGGCTAGCTTTCTTTGTTTAACTTGTGGCCGGGCAAGGTGGCAGTTGGTTGATGGGGGGATGGGCTTAAAGAGACTGGAGCCAGATGTTCTGTATGGAGAGGGACGCATGTATGTATTGTCACGGATGGAATCATCAATCAATGGTGTTTGTATGGTACTTGTGGAAGAGAGAGAGAGAGAGAGAGAGTATCCCATGGCAACTAAACTATGGTGTTTCACACATTCGTCTTCTGTCGTAGTGGATCTCACAGTGTTCATGTGATTACATTTACTGCCACTGCCCCCTAATTCAAGGGTAATGATTTTTTTTTATACTACCACTATGGTAGTAGATCATCGTAATAATTTCAGCGAACCATCGTTAGGTCAATTTTTATTGAATTTGATTGTATCTGCTACAAGTTTGCATTTGATTTATTTGATTCATTCATGCAATATTCATACACCTGTTAACTAAAGCTCCGTTAGGGTGTGCATTGGTTGATTTATTTGATTCATTCATGCAATATTCATACACCTGTTAACTAAAGCTCCGTTAGGGTGTGCATTGGGTTTTTTTTTAAATGACTATGGTGAGGTACGGTATGATAATAATCAATAATTATTTGACATGTAACATTAATAATTATGATTGAAAAATACGTTTATATAATTTATTGTTTGAATATACATTTATTTTCTAATATACAATGAAAAATATTAATTTATTATTTAATTTTCTTGATTATTACACCGCAGCCAAGATGGGACCAAATTGACGCAGTTTGGACTTGGCCTCACCAGTTCACCATGAAGTCATAGTTCATACACATAACATCAAAATTTGTCGGAAGAAAACACATCAACATTTATCTTTTGGTATAACATTAATCTTTTGCGTATACCAGTGTCAACTAGTTTGGGGCTAAATTTGCACCACAACCACGGCATTTAAGTTGGCACATTTATGGGGCTAAATTTGAACCTGGTTCATCCCCCTGCACTTGGCAACTAGCCACAAGATATCTAAGATTCCTTCGAGAGGAGCCTGCCTAATCAGTTTGTTCAATTAGAACACCCGGTTGTGCAATTGCACCTTCACCTAGTCAACAATCAGGCCGCAAAATGATCAACATGCATCGATCAAACCTATAGACATCTGCATGCTTTACTGAATGGTGGAGAACTTCCTTGAGTTAAGAGGATCACCCAACCTGTGCTGGACTCTGTCTGTAGCATGTTTCTCGAGACATCGTTAAGTGTGACAAAAACGAGAGAACCATGGTCGACTGCGAGACAGCAAGGTGAACAAGGTCTCATCCATCCTCTAGCATCTCCCTGTGAACATGCATGCATGAAGTGCTGCAGTATTTGTAATGGTACCGGTGGAAGGGAACTTTTCCGGCCAAAGAAGCATTGCAGCATGAGCAGGTAACATCAGCTGCTGAACTACTTGGAGCTGCAGTTGTACTTGCTTGAGCATTAAGAGCTGCAATTCTTCTCTCAGCTGCAGCCGCTCTCTTTTCCCTTGCTTCAGCTAGTGCCCTTCTCTGCTCCTCCTGGTTGTTAATATCTTTGTGGTTTATATTTGCTATCAACAAGGTAATTGAAGACTTAAAAGAGTCCTATGAGCAAGGAAAAGACTAACCTCCTTGGACAAGATCACTCCACTAGATTGTGGTTGCTGCTTGAGGGCTGAAGCTCGCACAGCTACTTGGGGTTGTGGAACAGCAGTGGAAGAAGCACTATGGGTCTGAGCTGCCTTGGCCTGGAGTTGCAGCCCAGACGGAAATAATCAATCAGGGTTGATAATTACATGTGAAAGGAAAAATATTACTTCATACTGGAATAATTCCACGGAATCCATCTTTAAGACTAGCCTGAATGAGATCAGATACATATGCTAAACCAATGTTGCCCATCATTGTTAGACAAGGTACCCTGTCCCTAGAAGTTTCAAAAGCTAGCAGTACTCCCATTGAAAAAAACAAATTGCCACATAAATATAAATACCATCGGGTTGTAGTGAAAAAATAAACTTCTAAAGAAAAGCAATAGTATCAACTTAGTTCATTAAATAGATGAAGCTTTAGGAAGGCAACAATAACCAAGACAGTGTAAGGATTATGCTCTGCATTGGAACAACTTGTGAGGCAGCTTTTAGATTTGCAGAGCTAAGGAACAAGCTGTTAAAAACGCAATAAATAATCATGGCTGGAAAAGACGCAGTAAATAATCATGGCACATCGGGAAGCCCTAAGCCTTTTCCTAAGAGTAACACAAGTAAATCCCATCAGTTAAAATTTACTAAGAGAACAGTTTGTTTGTTTTTAATTGCATCCAAAAGTACCTCTTCTTGACTCATGAATTCAAAAAGAGGATAAAAACTGATGGCAGAGTATATTGAAATGGAAACGATTTAGCATTTGCCCTGGCTATTCAGCAGAAAATATGAAAGAACAAGCATACCTGAGCCTTTTCTTTTTCCTTCCGCAACTTCTTCAACTCTTTTGCTTTAGCTTTTCTCTTCGCATCCTTCTCAGCCTATTATCACAAGAATTACCTAAATTGCAGTTAAAAAGAGCACCAGATTCCTAATGTATACACAAAGATAGCACCTAAGCGACTTCATATTATAAGTGTCAACATTTTCATAGATTCTAGGTAAGATACAAATGAAGTCCAGATGTTTCCAGACATTTGCAAACATTTTATGATTCTGAAAAAAGCCAAGTTTTACTGAAACCATTATTTGGACAGTTTAACTGATCCAATTTACTACCTTGATTACATATATAAATCTGGATTGTCTGCAACAACATTGTGATATTGTTATGAGAATGCTGCACAATTTTGAGGTAGAAGAACCAAACCTGCACCAATTCTATGAACCTGGGTACCTAAACAATGCACCCAGTGGTCCTCGACGAGAAATCACAGGTGACATAACTATTTTTTATTAAAAAGCAAAAAAGGAAGAAAGTCATCAGAAAATCAGCATCTTTCACTACAAATTCAGAAGAGTTTAAGCAAAAAAAGATGAATGGCCAATATGGATCTCTGAATCCTACCTGTTTAGCTGCTTGGGCTTCTTCCATTTCCTTTGGCAATGGACTAGGCACACTGGCAGCATTCCAGTCCCACATATCCAAGTTTAAAGCCATAAATCTTCTAAAAGTGTTTCTGACTTCTTTGTCTGTAGCCAACACATAAGGAGGTCGACCTCTTTCATCTTTTAAGCAAGGATTCAAACCCTGTTCAAGAAGCTCCAGAGTTCTTTGAGCATTGCCAGATTTTGCCGCCTCATGTAGAGGTGTTGTCTCATTACCATTTGGTGATAAGCCAATGGATTTGACCATATTCTCCATTTCCGAACTCAAGCATTTGATATCTAAGGCTGATCCAGAAGAAGGTTTATCTATATCCAACTTTTCACCTGATTGTGCTTCATCTTCCTTTTTTTCAACGGAGTCTGAGTGTGCTTCTTCCACTTGTTGATTGGTAATTATATCACCACTGGATAATGAGGAAGCCCCTTCTGGAGTGGTCTGCTGAGATACTTCATAAACCATTTGTGTCAATTGGTTATATATGCGTTTGGCTTCCTTCAGAGTGGGCCTACGGACTGTCATCGGAACATGTCGAACAAGGGAATTTTGAAGGTTTAAAAGTGGACTTTCCCCATCATAAAGAAGCTGACGAGTTTTTGAAGGAGCATACATAAGAATGCACGAAGAGCAATTGATGTATGTCTCCCAATTCACGAGCAATTCTTGTATTTCCTGCAGCAACAAGGATTATAGAACCACACCAAGGATATGAGCGGGGGATTCCCGTTTTAATGCAGCAAAAAGGTTAAATTTACACATAAAAATGAAGAACATAGAAGATATCTAGGATGAGAAGGCACCACATCAAACATCAAAGAAATTGATTTCAACAGACTAAAAGGAGTTTACTTGATAAATATCTAGACCAGAATCAGAGATTGCAACTCAGAAACTGCATGAAGCAACTTGTAAAGTACACTGGCATCTAGACAAATTCTGCACAACGCGGAAGACAAATACCTTCTTCAGTGCAGCTTCATTATACCGGCGGAGAGATGAACCTGCAGAATGTCCAGCTTTTCCAGTTCCATCTTTCGCAGATTGCTTCTTCCCCGATTTTGCCCGAACCACATACCTAAAGCGAGAGAGAAGTTTATACTAACTAAATTGCATGGTTGAATAGAAGAAATAAAAGTAAATTTTCTCAGCCAAAGGTGTGGTAGGTATAGAGCTAAAAACGGAAACCTGCACTAAGTGATCAAAATTGACAAAGATAAGGTAAGAGATGAAAGTAACACAGAGAAATGAAGAACTGAACAGAGTAAGTTTGAAATACTTAAGGCTTATAAATGATTTGACCAGCAAATAATACATAGAGCATTATCATAACCAAAAGGACTCAGACCAGCATTAACCAGGCATAATAAAACGCTTCACTTTTTATTGGTGGTCAGCAAGAACTCTGTTCTGAAATCATACACCATCAAACATCTATGCTCGAATTTCAATTAAAAATTGCAGTTATAGGATAGATATGAGCTTTTTGCTATTTAGGACTTGGAAAAGTGAAATACCAAAGTGCAACTAAAAGCCACGTGCCAGGATTGCATTTACACATATGTAGAGTGCATGTTAGTTTTATGGTCGTCGGCCATGTAACAAAGCAATTGCACATCAAGCTAATCGCCATCTCGTGTCCCGACCACACATACATACATCCCCAATAAAGTACAAAATTGCTTCTGAAATTCACCTTGACTCTCAGCATGTAGTCAGCCAACCTAAGATATCACCAACGACATCAGTGGCATTGTGAGGCT
Organism: Narthecium ossifragum; assembly: GCA_963920575.1. Classification (NCBI taxonomy): domain Eukaryota; kingdom Viridiplantae; phylum Streptophyta; class Magnoliopsida; order Dioscoreales; family Nartheciaceae; genus Narthecium; species Narthecium ossifragum. The sequence continues at coordinate 4,858,373 of OY986963.1, read as the reverse complement.
TCAGGGTCTAAAAATTAGTTCCGATGCTAGACGTCCTCGTCTTGTCACCAGCTTCATGTCTCAACAGCAGATATTCTTAATACCCTAATTACTATAAGGTGAACATCATAAATGCTCAATGTTTGTACCATCACTTAGATTCTGGACATATGTTTCTCGAGAAAACATGGACATACATGATGGATGCGCAATACATCACTCAACTGCCACAACTCAAAAGCTCCTTTCTGCTATAACCTTATGTTGTAACCTCGCTTATGCAATAGCTTCACCCTTCAGGAATTTAATTCAAAAGGCTCCATAATCCAGGCATCTCCATACTGATCCGCACCAGCCATCCTGTATCACCGAGACGATACAAGGACCGCACAGCCAGTGCCGATACATGCAATATGCCTTAAAAGCACCATGCTGGCCAAAGGCCAGCACAACAGGTGCCATTAGCCGGTGGTCCTTGCTCGACATAAATGCATAAGATTTCAATACAAATGATAAACAAAGAAAAAGGTGAGAGCGCACACAGAATTGAAGAACATGTGAAGAGCAATTCATCTTATACAAAATGGTCAAAGCCTAAAAGTTAAGCATCTCAGAAGTTCTTTAACCAACCTATGAAAGGTTTTGTGTGCAATAATGGTGTTGCCATCAAAGACACAACCAGCAAAGTGCCCCCCACTTGCAAGCAAAATGACCCTCAAGTGGGCCTTATCACGAGGTTCACGGATCAAATATCTGAGTCTGTCAATCAATTTGTCCTCCTCCACACATGGCATGCTACCAACATTCTCCATATCATTTGTTTTCTTATCTTGAAGCCAAATATCTTCAGATTCACCAAGAAGCAAGCATCTCCAAACAGATACCGTCTCCCCTGACTGGAGTTGAAGATACAACTTTTGCTTAGTAGTTCCTTCTCTTGCTATCCCTGACATGTCATTTTTAGGGATGTTCTCAAACTCATCTTCAGAACCAGATATGCTAGATAAATCAAAGTCTTTCATAGAATCACTTCCCAGCTCATCATAATCCTCCTCCTTAATTGCAGTCTTACCAACCATGCTGAGCTTAACCTATGGATAAAAAAACAAAATTAATCAATACATCACGGATGTGTTATAAGAAGGCTACAAAGTGAGTGTACCAACTCAAATAAAACGTACAGAAGAACTTTTTCTAAAGGCCAATACAAAAGTTTCAGATTTGTTGATTAACATGGAGATAGCCCGTGATATATTAATTTGGAAAAAATTGACATGGCTACATCACAATTTTACAACAAAGAGCATGGGCATATTTGCAAAGAAAACATCTCAATCAGCTCAACTCTGTGTAGCAGTTCTTGCTGGGCTTGAGCACGTTTCCAATATAATTGCAATGCCATGAAGGTTACTGTACCAAAGATCTGGTAAAGAATACAACTTTTAGGAATCACAAAATCTTTTATAAATGTGCAAACTTTATGCTTATACCCTCTGATGTCTTGTTAGCATGCAATGCAATATATAAAGAGCTTTTAAGACGTCTATGTCATCTTAGTACAAGGGTCAAAGAGGTTCCGAAAATCTCCATATCATTAAGGATAAGAATTTCTCCTATACCATTTAATACATTTCAATACTAATAAGAAAGACACAACAATATGTTTCGAACATCTAGACAGAAATTAAGCATCTCTGTAGCTGGAGAATAAGTTATTTTCAGCACTCGAAGTAGAAGACCTTGACGGTTGCTTGATAAGGATGAATACCACAAGAGTCGGCTCTAATTCTGCTTATTATGAGTGAATGTACTTCAATAGGATAAAATAAGCTTTAGTACCCTCAAAATTATAGGGGTAGTTCCAATTCGGTCCCTCGAGTTTAAACATTGTCAAAGTGAGCTTTATTCCTTAATAGGGAGCGACGCCAGCGTTCTTAACAGAATTATTTCTCGCAGAAAAAACAACAATAACAAACGTATTTATTGAAAGAATAGAACAGCACAGTAAAGTTTGCCCTAATTACTGTCGCGATACCACTGAAGTTTCTTAGCAATGATTCCAGCATCCTTAGTACTCGAACTGTCCAAATTCAGATTAAATTTCATTTTCCCAAAGTCATGGATACTCAATTGCCGAAATATTGTTTTATGGACGTCTTGAAAACACTCAATTTTGAAATCTCTAATTCAAATAAAAGTAAAACTAACTCTTTCTCATTGCCCTAATGCTCAGATGCAATACTCCATTGCCATTTCAATAAAAATATGAAATTTGCTATGTTGCATAATTGAAGTACTCTATAAACTTCACGAATCTTAATTTCTCCAAATTGGTGTCAAATCTTATCAATCCATAAGTGCTTCACTTCATGATAGTCAAACATTTTGCAGAATTCAAAACCTTCTCAATAAACTAGGCTTCAAATTGCAAAAGAACTTCCATTACACAAACCAGATATTGACAAGTCCTGCGTAGTTGCATTACTCAGAATCATCCAAAATCGCCAGGCTTTAACTTTTAACGGAACAAGAAAGAACGTCAAGATTAGAATTTTGTCAAAACTCAGAAACTGAAAGATCATATCCACCACAACTTTTTGACATTAAGCATCCTTACATTCCAACCATCCATCAACAGGGTCAGACACCTAATATCCATAATTTCTCATCGACGAAATGAAATAAACCACATCAAAACCTGCTAAAGTTCACACCCTTTTCTTGAGAACAAAAAACCATGAATGCAAGATTTCGGACCATATATAATAAGAGCAAGAAAACGAAACCACGATAGAGGCCTCAGTTACACGACAAAAACAGAAACCAGCTCTAAAACGAAGAGGCGGAGAGAAAGGGAGAGAGAGCGGTACATTGAGGCGGTGGAGGTCGGATTTGAAATGGGCTCGTTGGTCGTGTAGGGACTCGAACTCAGCGCCACAGGTGTTGCACGTCCACCTCGGCGCAACCGCCGATGCCACAGTCGCCGCCGCCGCTCCCCGCTCGGCTTCTTCGCTCTCACCATCGCCGGCGCCGCTTTGAGCGGCGGCGTCGGTTACGGAGGAGTAGGGCGTCGCGGGAGAGGCGAGGAGGCGGGCGGCGTCGAAGAAGTCGGGCGGGAGATCGAAGAGGGAGCGAGGCTTCTGGTCGATCGCCGCCGCCATATGGACGACCGTCGGAAGCTTTCGTCTCTTCCAACCAACTCGGTGAGGATATGGATACTCCTCCGGTCACGTTACGGGTTGCACTTGCCCTACCCCGACCCGTTTCCCATGGGGTTAAAGGCTTACTGGGTTGGTTCCGGGCTTGGGCTTGGGCTTGGGCCTATGTATAGGACTTTAATTGCGACATATTTTGGGAAGCGAGTTGAAGAATGCACACATACGGATGAAACTTTTTTCCTAGCTAGTTTTGTACTAAATCAGTAGAAATTTAATGACACTTTCCTGGCAAACTTACGTACTAACTAGTACGTAAAACAGTTTCCCTTGGATAGATCTCCAGTAAAGGAGCTTGAAGAACAATGGAGGAACAAGTTCTACGAGAAAGCAACACAAAACTTCTAGCCTGCTAATTAATGTTGGATAATACATACAAATGGAGGAACATCTGTTGGGGCAGTAAGCCCTTCCTTATCTAATCGATCAATCAGCAAAGCTGAAAGGCCAAGTTCAGAGAAGGTCTTAGCAGTAAAAGGAGCTCCATCAAATGGAAATATTGCATTTTTCACCTCTACCTTAGACACATTGTTCCGAACTGGTTTAGCTTTCATCGGCGAAACTTTCAAACTTGTTTTCAGATTTCCATGCTTAACAATTTTCCCTTTCTTCCCAGATTCAACTCTAGATTCAAGATTTGCAAGCGTAAGAGGATCACTTCTGTTATCAGTTTGATCCTGGAAGTCAACGGCGCCATGGAATCTCACTATCCTAGATGGTGATGACTTCCTCAAGGAATGGCAATCTCTAAGAAGGAGATGTGACCGAGAGCATGCAAAAGCAAGAACATCTCGATGTGCTTTCCAAATCACTACTTCCATAGAATTCTTTGACGGCAGAAGCAGAGGAAATCATGAGCAGGTTACAGAAAGCCTCACCACAAAAAGAAGCAGTTCTATCTCACCAAACAAATCTACCTGCACCAAGCAAAGCAGCAATTGCAAGACAACAGTCAGCATCCAAATAAGTACATCCGGAAAAATATGGCTGAGGGTCAGCAACCTTCCAAGTGCAACCCATTTCAGAAAGTTCAAACAAATTGGACATATTTACATACGGATATACAGATTTCTAAGTGTCACTAAGAATGAACTCTCAAAAGAAAGCATAAGAAAGCTATCAAAGATACCAAAAAATAGGAGTAATGAGATTAAAAAGCAATTGCTATCCCCATAAAAGACAAAGAGAGGGCCTTGTATGAGGGTAACTCATTCAATCAAAGCATTAAAAGCGAAGAGGACAAATTTGCTACATATTATTCGTGATGTGCATGATTTAATGGAAAGGATGCAGGGCTGAAGTTCCACTGCACCAACTTTATGTTTAACATGAATTATGAGTTGATTCATTTCAAGGCCAAGAGTAAAATATGCTGCTTTTTAGGTGTTAGACCATATGATGTCCGATTTAGAGGGGTTTCAAAGGAGTCCCCCCAACAAACAAGATCCTTTGCTGTGCAATCCATGTACTATTTGGTGATCATCATACCTGATCTCTTCGTGCGAATTGGAGAAATTGTGCAAAAGCAAATCAAGAAGCCCCTTCTCCTTTTTTTGAAAGCCCTAGCTAGACCATTGAGATGGGGAACGAAAAAGGCAAGAGACCACAAGTGAGAGGATTATAGAGATATGAAACAAGAAACCCTTTTCAGTCCATATGTTGGACAATTTTTGGGCCAACTATTCTCTTATTGATCAAATAATAGCCCATTCTCAGGTGAGATTTGACTGCCAATATCCTGTTAGTCATTGCCTAACCATATAGGAAACAATGTGGTCATTTGTGATCATTCAAAATCTAAAGGCAGGATTAGAAATCATATAACTAGTCTATGAGGTCATATGACATCTACCAAGCTGTTGCTGGCTATAAACAGCTTCTATAAGTAATCTTATCAATCAACCTTTGCTGCTTTCCACCCTTCATCAAGTATTCCTGCAATAGTAAGAAGAGTTGTTTAGCAAGCTGAGTAATCTTATCAATCAACCTTCGCCGCTTCCACCCTTCTTCGACACGAACTGGTTCTCTAGTAACAACATTTGCACATGAACCTCCAGTACTAAAGGAAAAATAAAATCCAGCATTTATTTGAAACAAACAAGAAACCAATGCAAAAAATGTGTCATTTGAACTGATAAAAATAGGGCTTAATCTACGAGTCTCATGCCATGTTGAATCACCAAATATTACATTAGCTTAAGTTATCTGAGAAGGGATGAAAATTACATGCTAATATACACGATAGCAAAGAACATAGCAAATATCAATACGACCAAAATAAATTTTTTTAACGACAGGATTAATCAACACGGACATCGAATGTTAGGTAATCACGCATACATCAAAATTTTAAGATGGGCTTTCGTCTCTATCCTTGAGTGACGATTTTTTGGGGACAAATAGCAAAATTAGGGTTGATTCAACTCGGCGGCGCACACGAATCCATTGCACTCCATATGAAACACTTCCAACCAAAAAACACTCGGAGAGATGGGGAGATAGTTAGAGATGGGATACGTGCTAGAGAACTCTCCGGTGCGTGGCGAAGTCTCGCCGGCGACGTGCCACAGCCGGGTAGAGAATGGAGAGAGCGGCAAAGAGGAGTGACGACGGCGGCCGTGTAATCCAATGCCAATGGAACGGGTTGGGTACGAATACGATGGGTATCATGGTTTGACCCTGTTGTCCGGATAGAGGGGCTCATGGGCAAGGAGGCTAAAAGGCTCCTTTTTGTCGTGCCTAATCTCCTTTAGACCTGTTTGGATCGAGGATATGATAAATTTGTATGTTGAATAAAATAAAAGTTATACAAACATTAAAGATAGTTATGTAAAATTATGAATAAAGTGTTTGGATATATAAATGAGATTTATGTATACTTATCCTCAATCCAAATGGACCATTATATGAAAGGCCCATGCATGTATGTCGTAGGCCAGCCTTTCTATTGTCAATATAATTTTGTCCATGAAACTTCATAAAGTTATTGTGATCATCGGCGTATTCTTATGGTGTAGATCATATCAAAAATAAGAAATCATATCACATCACCAAGGACGATGAAATGCAAATCTCATATTTTACAAATCTATTCTATGTATTGACTTCGTATTCTTCATTTTTTAAAGCAAATTTTCACTACTCATGAATTACCTTGAAAAATATTAGAGTATAAAAATATATAAACTCTCACTCGTTGCTATCACCTTAAATTTTGGTAAGTCAAATTAGCATGCTTCCAAATATAACTTGAGAGTTGGAGATGCTTTACACATCCATTTTGGGATTTGTTTTGTTTACTCCTATCTCATGGGGTGAAAATGTAATAACTGATGGTATAGCTCGGTCATGTCGATCCTCGAGGGTTCCTATTGTTTGGGAACCGGAGGACGGTCAACCGGCGCCGGATAAGTTTTTGTAATTCTAACCTACAGGCTCAACTCATCAAAAAAAGAAAACTTGAGAGTTGAAGATATGGCCTCATGAGTCCCCTCGATTAAGCACAACGCTCTTACAGCCCACGTATAAGAGACCGTGTTAGAGTACAAACCTATGAACTCAATATACTCGCTATGTATGCAAGAGTACAAACCTATGAACTCAATATGCTCGCTACGTATGCAAGAGTACAAACATATGAATTCAATGTGCTCGCTATGTATGCAAACATACAAACTGTTCGACCAACTTTTTCAGTTGAATAAAACTAAACTTATTAAAGTCCTTTTAAATACATTGTACCAGGAGAGGAGCCACAGTGACTGAACATACTCATAATCAAGTTATACAGCCTGTGCAGAGGACCATACAAGATATATAGCTGGGGGTTGGGGAGTCTCCTTCATAAAGGTGAGGGAGAAGAGCTCCACGCAATCCATGCACTCACATAGTCACATTATTGCCTTTCCCTGTGAACTAGGGACCCTCGTGCTTGTTCTTTATTTGCTCCATCCCTCGCCCTTTATCCCATCTCCGACAATCTCAATTATAATACAACACACAGGCCCAGCACATGGCATTGCTAGGTAGTCCCCTGTGCTACAACTCTTTAACTCAATGCTGTGGACATGGTAAAGAGTTGAACCTTTTCAAAGGGTTCTTAAGTAGTTTGCTGAAGATGATGATGACCCACATTAGATTGCTTAAGAGATTGAACACATATAATTAAGGAGTGTTTAAGTCAAGTAATGGGAGTGAATTAACTATAAATAAAGGCCCTTTTGAATACTTGCCTTGATTTCCATCCTGTGGAATAGATTTGGTTAGATGTCAGGCTCTTACTTTTGCTTTTTAAAACATCGTCACCGTCCTTTGAGAGAGACAGAGATCCTTCTTTGATATAGAGAGAGAAAGAAAGGGTGTGTGGTGGGGGGGGGGAGATATTGGATTTTGATCAGGGCATATGTCATGTGCATGTACACTCATATGTGGCTAACATCTAGTGATGTTATTAGAAAAAACAGAAATGATTTATGCACTTGTCCACGTGGCATGTGCATTTCACATGTATATGAATCGGCAACTGTGTTACCGATTATACATGTCTATCGGTAGTAGGCTACCGATAGGTATGTATCGGTAGTGGGATACCTAGGCTACCGATAGGCATGTATATGAATCGACAACGAACCAATCGGTAATGGGGTACCGATAGATTGTACATGCATATCGGTAGTGGTCTATCGATAGACATATATATGAATCGGTAGCACAGCTACCGATTCAATAATGTGAAGTGCACATACCACGTGGCATGTGCACCAATCAGCGTTCTAGAAGAAAAAGTAGTGACTTGGATGTTAACCACGTAGGTTATGTGCATGCATGGCACGTACACAAATCGTTTTTCAAGATATTAGACATGATGGAAACTTGGCATGGTGTAGTGGATAACATGCGTTGGGTCTGCAAAGACTACCTGCTTTCCTCGTATCACGTGCCTGTCTTCTTCCATGGCCTAAGAGAACCGTGGAAAACTTGGCAGGACAAGAGCAGGCCTTTAAAGAAAGCTATCGCTCATTACAACAGCACCAGCCCAAGATCTGAAAAATATATGTACCTTCATGAAAGCAAGATAGATTGTCGTGTTTGAATAAGCTGCGTGCGTACACCAAACAATGCAGTATTAGGCTAGCTCGGTGTGATTATTTGAAGTGCTGCTGCCTTTAGATGCCGAATGCATCCTCTGTAATAAGGTCAATACAACATCCGATCCTGCTTCGATGATGCAAGCCAGCCAAACACCCAGGATCATTTGATGGCAATGTCTTTATGATAAGGACTCGTCATCTAATTCTCGCATCATTTTCACAAGGTAGATGGTACTAGGATTCCTCCTTGTGATCACTCTTGAAGATGATAGAGAGCTTGCCCAAAAAGCTTGACGTCTTTGTATTGCAAAATACAGAACAACTCGATCACGTCGGGAGATTTTATATTCCAGCATGATATTTGGATCCGCTAATTAAATTGCATCAAACTATACATGTGATCTACTATACAATCCTGAAGACCACGGGTTTCACGGGTTCCAATTTGCGGATCTAACCATCAAGATACGCATGACACGGTCTTGCATTATGCCCGGAGAACTTTATAAACAATACTAGGTGGACTTATTATTCCAGAGGCAGGCAGGGGATACCTTTCTTGGCAAAGGACTCGTCCATCTGATGATTCCTCTGCAATATATAAAGGGGTGTCTTGAAATATTGCCAGACATTGAGAATTTTGTCACGAGCTTGGACTAAGGAAAATTTGATTTAACATTCATAATTAAGTGATGGTAGTCATTGGTAAGCTATCATCTGCAGCGAATAAATGGCAACATATAAAAAGAAGAGGACCGATCAGAAAAAAGAAATTTAAAATTTAAAAACAAAATAAACTTAAGATGATAAATATAAAAGAAAAAAATTTTATGTATATGACATCTTCAGCATGTGCGTGACCAATAACCGGCCGCGCATAATACCGACCCAGTGACGTTCGCATGGTATCACAGCGCGATCACATGGCATTTATTGTTTTTTTATATTATGATCTATAAGTCATTAATTCCGATTCCCAATCATTATACTTCATAATTTGACAGGTTTGAATTGCAAATGCAAACCTAACAATCAAGCTCAACTATTTTGTTTAATTGCATGTTTCCTACTGTACTGTCAGGATTTGAAAAACCAACCTATCTTCAATATTAACATGTAAATGAAAGAGATAAATATGATGTTGGATAAACAGTAAAAAGGGCTGAATACAATACCCTAGAAGAGAATTTGATTATTTTCCAAACATAAAAGAAATAATAGCCACCAAACAGAGATAGGAGCTCTGTGGTTAATTGTCCCTCTACTTGTTGTCCATTGGCTCCACAGGGCATAAATGATAGATGTTTCACAAAATATTAGGAATCTTTGATGTAATCAAAGGTCATCTAAGAATAATATATTTTTGAATATTATAGCAATGGATATAATAAAAAAAATCAAAAGGGCAAATTTTTTTAAATGGGCCCTTCGTTTTCATTTATTAGCACCCTCATGTTACACAAATAATACAAAGATATCTGTTTATTGGCCGTTACTGGTTATAAACTCAATGCAAATCAGTGAAATATAGAAGGATATTTCAGTAAATATTATCTATCCGTTAACTTTTTTGAATTCAAATAAAACCCCTCCATTTAAAAAACCCGAGGTTCAAGAATTACATATTTTAAACAAACCCCAGAATTTAAGACGATCCGGTCAGCAAATTTTGACCGATATTTTGAGATAAAGATGCGTCTTTTTTTAAGAGAGATGACGGACAGCTGAAACGGAAGAGAAAAAGAGAGACGTCCCCATCTCCTTAACTATACTTTTGGGGGAAATCGCGAGCTCTCTCCTCCGATTTTCTTGGATTACTAGGGTTCTACGTGCTGAATCCATAGGGTCGCTGACGTCTTAATTCGTTTTTGGGCAAATTTGCCCTATTTCTTTGTTTTTCCTTGGAGTTTGATTTTTGGATGTTGCTGTAGATCGGGAGATCTACGGAGAGTATTTGCTTTCCTTATAAGCTTGGATTTGCGATTCTTGGAGCTTTTTGGGGGGATTTTTGGAGGTTTTTGGGGCTTTAGATCAGGATTTTGGAGGAAGAGTGTGATAGAGGAGGGAGTGCGATCGAGGAGCTTGTTTCTTGTTGAAAAGAACGGTTCTTCTGGCGATTTAGGTCGGGTTTGGAGGAGATTAGGGGCTGTGCGATGGCGTCGGTGGAAATGGTGCTGCCCGGGAGTCCGAGCTCGTCGGAGAAGTCCACGCCAAAGCGTTCCATGGTGAATCCAGTTCACCAGCGGTTGCCGGTGGGTTTCCAGTTCACCAGCGGTTCGCCGGCGGCAGACAAGGACGATCGGATCGAGCCTCGTGGTCTTGGCGCTCTGGATGAAGAGTATAGTGGGGCTGCCGAAGGGAATGAGGACTCGCCATATAGTTTCACGAGTGCGTCGATAAATGATAGCCCCGCCGGGGAGGAAATTGGTTTGTCAGATTCGGCCAATCCTCATTTGCCAGCGACTTCTCGTTTGCCAGCCATCTCGCCTTTGAGAATTGATTCGAGGTGGGGTGATACCAGCTCGTATGGTGCCAAGAAGGTAAATTTACTTTGTTCCGGGTTTAAGTTTGATATTGAAGGTTGGTTAGTAAATTGATGACATAAGTTGCAAATGGTTGTGTATCATGTCACATTTACATCACGGATTCCGTTTCTTGGATTTTAATCTAGGCGTTTATTTTCTCTTGTCACATGTCTCTGAGTACTTTGAATTTCTAGTAATGCTTGCTACTTAGAATTTTCCCGTACTGGGATGCAATGCATAAAGTATGTTCTGTAAATTGGCCTTCTATTGTTTGCCTAAAAGTTGTACATTCATTTGCCTGTTTGTGCCCGTAGGCATATAATTCATGACACATAGTGTTTAGGTTTCTTTTTGGTGGAATAATCACTTTTTGCCGTGTGATACCTTGTTAATCTTAAGATGGGAACTTCTTAATTGATCACTATCAAAATCCATTGCCTCTTGATTTCAGGTCCATCGGTGCCATCAGTTTGACAATTTTCTTTCTAATGATCCACCTGTGTTTCTATTATCTTCTAGTATCTTCTTGATGACATTGTGTCGTTTAAAATTACAATTTTCACATTGTAGTTTTATGTCTTCTAAAAAAAAAATCAACTTCAGGGTCTACATAATTCTATTTGCCTTCTGTATGTGCGTTGTCTTCATTAAGAATTTGTTTCAGGTCTACAGGTCCAGACCATGTATCAATTTTCTTCTTGATATACTTTAGTTTCTAGTCTCACTTCTTTATGGCACATTATGCTGTTCCCTATAACAATTCTCCATTGTTAGTCTAGTAGTATCGAGAAGTCCACATCTGGGTCTACATGGTGCCGGTATGATATATATTTTTTTACGTTTATAAGTCATTGCAAGTTTTTTTACTTATTTATTTTTTGATGTTCATTTCTTCATATGATTCCAAGGATGGTTTCTTTTATAGATGGCCTTCATTTTGTCTGTTACATGTGGGAGTAATTGTTGGTTATTACTGGAGAATATGATTCTGAGGTTCTATGGTGAATGAAACAAGCACTAGTAAAGTAGCAATAGTCATAACGAGCCATTCTTGGCTTATGCCATGGAGATCGTGATTGTTCTCGCTATGGCAATCAATGCACAATATGGAGAGAAGGGAAGAAGTTCTTCTGTTCTTCTATTGATTTTCAAAGCACATATGACAAAGTATGAGAGACCCTCTCCTAACCAAACATGCTAAATGTACTTCTGTACTGCATATGGAATCTGTGTGAATGACCGTCATGCTTAATTTCAGACAAGATTGTGCTACTGTTGGTAAACATATCACACAACATAGAGTCTCACATGATCAAAATATTTGTTCGAAACTAGGTTCTGTTTATTGGAAACTAGGTTCTATTGACTCTGAAAGCACATATGAAAAAGTATGAGACCCTCTCCTAACCAAAACATGCTAAAGGTATTTCTGTACTGCATATGGAATCTGTGTGAATGACCATCATGCTTAATTTCAGACACTATTGTGACTAGGTTCTGTTTATTGGAAACTAGGCTCTATTGACTCTGAAAGCACATATGAAAAAGTATGAGACCCTCTCCTAACCAAAACATGCTAAAGGTATTTCTGTACTGCATATGGAATCTGTGTGAATGACCATCATGCTTAATTTCAGACACTATTGTGCTACTGTTGGTAAACATAACACATAACACAGAGTCTCACATGATCAAAATATTTATTGGAAACTAGTGGCTAAAAGCATGATTCAATAGGAAGGTTGTGCCGAGTAAAACATGAAACCTACCAGGATGGAAGTTTCAAGTTTAAGTGTCCTAAAACCAAGATCCCCATGTTAGAACTTGGAAAAGCTATTTACTAGGTTTTACCATGATTCCATCTTTATAGGAGTTTTATTACAAGGTAATTTCCTCATGCAGAAGCTTGTTTGCTAGTTCAGGTGTTTCAGTTATGATTCTTTTTCCTTTCTTGTCTCTGCTAGCTGTAGATTTAGAGCACTATGAACGTGCAAGGACATGTGATGAGATCAAATTAGACCAACTACTTACGTATCTTTCATTATAACAGTTGGACCGTGAACCACAATCAAGGGTAAAGGCAATGGGCCTAGAATTAATTCACAATAGTTCAACACATTTATACTTGAAAATGGGCGAAAAGGCACAACTAATGTTTCATAGGAGATGAGGAAAGGAAATAAAACTATCTGACAAGTCCTTGCAACATATTTGTTATGTCTCCGAGCTCCTTTAAATTGAGTAAGTACTGCAATAAATACTACAAACATTGAGGAAAGATCATACATTTGCAATCCTGGTTACAGAGCCTAATCCTCCTTATATGAATGGAGAACATGCATGCTACATGGATATTGCTAGCACTGGCTAGTTATTCTTGATTTCCAAGCTTTGATCGTCTGATTACTGATATCAGTTTTTAGCTTTGTGTTGCATCACACAACTTTTCAGGCCATCAATGACGATAATTTTGCAATTTGAAAGTAGGAAAAGGACAAGTTATGATGTTTTTCCTCGTGCATTGAGGCTTAAGCCTTGCCTCATCAAGATTCAGGAGTATCAACTGCAATTTTCTGCCTCCTGTCTTTCTCTACCATTCAATATCAACTAACTAAGAACATGATTAAGTGGATGACATTCAGCTATTTTTTGTTATCTAAAGTGTGAAGGCGTGATATTATTACATATTCTGGAGTTATTGTGTTTGTAATATGTTGTTAAAATATTGTCTTATAGACTAAGTTGATTTAATCGTTGATCCCTGATCAATACGCATGTTTTGTCATCTGCGAATCTGCTTCTTTATGCTTCTGTGTGTCTTCAACTGTGTCATCAGCATACTGCAGCTTTAGAGGTCATTAATGGACCTTATGCTCAGCTAGAATACTACCTTTTTACTGTGCTATTATTGTCTTCACTGCACTGTATAACTATTGTGCCGTTCTAAAAGGTCCCTACTGTTAAGCAGATGACAAGGGACCTTCTACTTGAGATCTGGCACTGCATTCTGTAACTATTGGTTTAAGGAATCTGATTACAGCAGTTTTCATGTTGCTAAGTTACTGTCTCTTGATTGCGAATCCTTCATCTGGAGTTTATTGTTTCAGAAGCTTCATGCTTGGTGCCAGCTTCCCAATGGTGATTGGGCATTGGGGAAAATAGAATCAACTTCAGGGGTGGAGTCTGTTATATCCCTTCCTGAGGGGAAAGTAAGCTTTCATAGTACATACATGAAGGGGAATTATGTCTTGGTTATCTTATTTGATTTTGATACTTCTGCTTGCAGGTTATAAAGTTAAACAATGACATTCTCTTACCCGCAAATCCAGATATTCTTGATGGCGTTGATGATCTGATGCAACTTAGTTACTTACATGAGCCATCCGTTTTGTACAATCTGCAATATAGATACTCACGCGACATGATTTATGTGAGTAATTATATTCCCTTCTCTCACTCTCTCTCTCTCCTAACTGAATAAATGGTTGTGTGCTTGATTCATTTCTAAGTATAAGATCCCCTGAATCTTTGTGATTTAGACCAAAGCAGGTCCAGTGTTGGTTGCTGTCAACCCATTTAAGGAAGTTCGTCTTTACGGAAATGATTATATTGAAGCATATAGGCGTAAATCTATGGACAGTCCTCATGTATATGCTCTTGCGGATACCGCAATTCGTGAGATGATAAGAGGTGATATAATGTTTGTTTTCGTTTGTGATATCATCCTTCAAAATTTATGGCATATTCTTGCATCATAGTCTCCTCAACCTGCAGCTGAGATTTTGGTGTTCTTTTCTTTGTTTTTCTTTTTGCAGATGAAGTTAATCAATCAATCATTATAAGGTTGGTATTCGCTTTAAATTCTTTGATAAAACTAGGTTATTGTAACCAAAATCCTCCGTCACTTTTTTTCTTAGCAAGATAGTTTTCATGCTTCCCTGTTCTGTCTTTTACTACTTTTGATCAAAGGCTACTAGCACAAGTACTATGGTTTCTCTATCATTAGAGGAAAAAAAAAAGAGTGAGTTGCCTACTTCATATACTTCAAGTTTATTGTGGTAAATGTGGGAAAAAAAAGTACTTTCTTTGAACCTGATCCATAGCTCAATTGTAAAGACAATCAAGTTTTAATGGTTCCATAGGAAATGAAAAATCATGCTCAGCATGCTGACTTGCTTGGTGCGATGTTCTTGCCATTTATACAGCTGTTGAAAACTAGTGCATATTGTGTTTTATAGTTTGTGCTGTCCTCCCTACATCCTTTAAAATCTCTTTTATATATTTATGGGTTTTGGTATTTAGAATCTCGAGTCTATCTCAGTAAAAGATGGCTTTGCAATCTGTTACTGTTCTCGATTTCCTGTTATCTGTCTATATAGATCAGCACTTTGCTAAATCTAATAGTAAACTGTAAGATTATGGTCTTTTTTGGGTTTCCACCTTTCATTAAGTAGGCAAAACTAGTTTTAACAGCCATCCACGTCAGCTTTCATAGTGTGAAATGTGGTTCATTTAATATTGCACATGTTATTATCTTTTAATATTTTCAAATTGCTGTGCAACATAAGAAGGCACAGTTGCAAATTGCTGACCAATCTAATGTTTCAAAACCTGTGCATCTATACTCTCCTTAATATATCCTGTGTTAAGCACTTGGGATAAAGTCATCAAGGCATGCTTATATGCTTAGTTACTTTAATGGCTTAGGTTGCTTGCTTTTGCAACATCTTAGATGCGTCAATTCTTTAATGCTTTTGTAGCTGGATGAGAGGTAGAAGCACTTTCTAGGACTCAGGGAGGTAAGGATATGGCATTTGCCAATAAAAGAAGGTATCAACCATATTTATGTGTATTTTCTACGCTGCTTGTATGCACTCATACAGAGCTTTGAGATGTTACCATCTTTTCATGTTCAATTATCCCAGGGAGATGCCCTCATTAGTCTTTTTTTATTACACCCATAGAAAAATATGAAATTTTCTTCTTCTTCTTCTGTTATCTGGAAAGAAACTCACTGTCACCAAACCATCGCGTGTCCTGTCAGTGGTGAAAGTGGAGCTGGGAAAACAGAAACAGCAAAAATAGCAATGCAATATCTGGCTGCGTTGGGAGGGGGCAGTGGAATCGAGTATGAAATTCTACAGACTAACCCAATACTTGAAGCTTTTGGCAATGCAAAAACATCAAGAAATGCCAATTCCAGTCGCTTTGTAAGTTTCTTTTCTTTCGGATCTTTACTTTTTGCAGGTGACTGAATCATCTTGAACATTTTTGTGGAATGTTGACTAGGATCTCAAATTCAATAACAATAAAAGAAGATTTTTTATTATTATCATGAAGCCAAGTTTGGAATTGTCTAGTTTCGATCTAGTGTTTCATTATCTAATAATGTCCTCCGATGTCTGCGGGCATGTTTCAGGGAAAGCTGATTGAAATTCATTTCAGCACGACAGGAAAAATTTCTGGTGCCAGTATCCAGACATGTAAGTAAGTTGCTGTTAGTTGATCTACCATGTCAACATGATGTGTTTTCCCGCTGACTGGCATTGACATGAATTTCTTTGTTTTGTTTTTGGCATTTTGGCTTACCATATGAATACAGTTTTACTGGAAAAGGTACTGCCATATGCCTTGTAGGCTGCTCTGTGATAGTTGTACTTTCAGTTCCTCATTGGTCTGAACGTCTTGTCTTGTGCAGTCAAGAGTGGTTCAATGTGCGGTTGGTGAGCGATCATATCATATTTTTTATCAGCTTTGTGCTGGTGCTCCCTCATCTCTAAGAGGTAGCAATACCCTTTTCTTTCGTTATACTTCATATCAAGTTTTTTTTGCTTGCCAAGTAGCTAATTTATTTTCTCAAGGACTGCGTAGGAACAGTCCCTCAGCATTCAGGTCAAATATTACCTACTACAAACAGAATCAGACAAATTTGATAGCTACTTGTTATAGAATATATTCAGTATGTCTATATCCTGGGTTCAGTTCGTATAGGTGTATTATAGAACTCTGATGCCCTTGTTCATTAAGTGAAGACCGTGTTTTGTGCAATCATAAAATCGACCAGTCTGATCTAAGAAACAGGTATCATAACTGTTTGGTTATTACTCTCATTATGGCTCAAATATTGTACTCGTTTAATGAATAATTCTGAAATAAATGTCATCCATCAAATTGTTCTGTTGCTTTCTTCTTCTTGCACTTATGGCCATATAAATTAGGTCCAACTCACTAACATGCAGATCCATGTTAATGTTTTCCAGGATCAGTGATCAGTGGTTGGCAGTGTTTCGTTTTCTGATGCTAGGATTCTCTTTGGAGTAGTATGTTGGTTTTCTCTAGTGGCGTCTATATTCTGATGACTTCTTCCTTCACTAAGTTTTCTATTAAATAGACATTCTGAGACTTGCCTTAAGATCCATTGAGTGAGCTGTTCCTTTTAGTCATGCAATATGATGATCTTATTTCATTTAGTAACTGACATGGCTAGATATTTCATCCTCTTTATTTGGTCCTGTTGTTAATGTCTTGTACTCCAATTATTTCTTGCTATCCTCCAAGTACATAGTACATGTATGTTGCCTTTTACATCTCTGACAAATGAAACCATGCACTTATTGGATATCTTCTTATTTGTGTTAAGCTGTTTTTTTCCTTCTTGAAACAGAGAGACTGAACCTGAAAACGGCTTCTGAATATAAATATCTAAGGCAGAGCAGCTGCTTTTCCATTTCTGGGGTAGATGACGCCGAGAGGTTCCGAACTGTGAAGGTTTGCAAATTATGACTTCTATTTGAAAGAAAAAGTCCTTTCTTTTCCAGGATTTGTAATCCAATATTATCATTCTCACTTGTTACATTTCCAGGAAGCTATGAATGTTGTTCATATCACCACAGATGATCAGGAAAATGTATTTGCAATGCTTGCCGCAGTACTATGGTTGGGCAACATCTCTTTCACTGTGATTGATAATGAAAACCATGTTGAAGTTGTGGCAGATGAAGGTAAGACCGTCTAAACAATTTATGTGAGTTTTAAGATGGTTAATCATCTGTCTTGTTATTTTGGATATAATGTCTTGCAAAGTTTTATTTTTCATATTCCTCTTTGTGAAAAAAATATATTATATATTTGATTTGCTGGTCATGTTATAGCTATTATTAGATCTTCAGAAATTGTTCATAGATGCAAATCCTAATTTAACAAGTGACATATACTCTGAAATCAGTTTTACATATATATGCATATTTATATGTTAGTGGAGAAACTGTGTACAATTTAATTTGCTTTGGACCAGATATTTGCATTTTTATAACCTATTCTGTTTAAGGCTTCACAATTTTCATTTTCATCGTTGCTGTAGTCGAACTGATGAAAATATGATTTTTGCTGTTTAATCAAATTATACACAAGCAGTTTATTCTTTCAGGTGCACATACTGTTGCCAAACTTCTTGGATGCAATATATTGGATCTGAAGTTAGCCCTGTCAACTCGAAAGATGAGAGTTGGCAATGAAAACATTGTCCAGAAACTTACTCTATCACAGGTTGAAATTTCTGCTGTTTGTAGGATAGAACAGAGTATATGATTGGATTATGACGCAAGAGTTTTTTTTTTCGTTTTTTTTCTTTTTAGGCAGTTGACACAAGAGATGCATTGGCGAAATCAGTATATGCTGGTTTGTTCGAGTGGCTGGTAGAGCAGATCAACATGTCACTTGAAGTAGGCAAGAGACGGACAGGCAGATCTATCGGCATTCTTGACATATACGGTTTTGAATCTTTTGATGTATGACTCTCTTTTCATGTAGTTGCGCCATTCAACATTCTGAAGTAGAGCATCATGATTATCGTCCTCCTTTTGCAGAAAAACAGCTTTGAACAGTTTTGTATAAACTATGCCAATGAAAGACTGCAACAACATTTCAATCGCCATTTGTTTAAGCTGGAGCAGGAGGTAATTATGTGATCTTATTACTTAAATTTCAGGAACACAGTAACATAGTATGAGGTTCACGGTAGGCATTGTTTGAGCCATTTTAGACACAAAACAGTTGCTGATACGAGGTTCATGCTGACAATGTTAGGCACAATAGATATTTCTAGTTATCTTGCTCTGTCTTCTTGTAATTTCGACAATCTTCAAGCCTCCATGTCTTATGATTATTTTTTTTAAAGTGTTGTCCTGCTATGTTTTATTGGTTATACAAGGCATGTCTATTATATTAAACCTTCTGGGAGATGTTTCTCCCAAGCATGTGTTAGGTTTTTCTGCAATAGTTCTGCTTTGCCTTCTCTAATGACGTTGTGGGAGTCCACATGCATGCTTGCACGCATGTTCAAGCAGACACACGTACACTTCCTTCCCTACACAGCCTTATGTGAACATCTATGTGGTTGAAATGCTCGTTTTCAGGGCTTTGAACATTGGATAAATGTTATTCAGTGACTGTTTTATGGGAAAAAATATGTTATCTGGTCATAAGATCTGAAGTATTTCAATATGTTAGTCCTTATGCACCATTAAAATTTGCAAACATCATTATGCAATTTTGTAAGACGGATTGGTATCTACTGTTTCTCTTGATGATGATTGTAAAGCCACTCTGACATCTGAACATGATTACCGGATATTGTTCTGTTTAGCAACTGCTGTCTGATATTATTTTGACATGCTTACTATACATATTCCAGGAATATATCCAAGATGGCATAGACTGGGCAAAAGTCGACTTTGAAGACAACCAAGATTGTCTTAATCTTTTTGAAAAGGTATGCACATGCGATAGTTCTATATTTATTTTGTTGCTATTTTTTTTCATCATTTGTGTATAAAATACTGAGAACGGCTTGATTTTTCCCCTCAAACGCAAATGAGCTTTTTATATGGGAAGATATGCTGGTTCTGTTGTTTTTATCAAACCGAAACACTGCTTAATTAAAGTTAGCAGGCCTTTCTATTGTCCACTGGTTTGTGTCATGATGTTTTCTTCCATGTAGGTGTCATCATGTTTTCTTCCATCAAAACTTTTTCTGCCAATTATATTCTTCTTCAGTTGCATCTAAGAATGTGGTACGCTTGAACAAAGATTACAACACAAGTTAAGTGTGCTTTGTTCCAGATGATGATTACAACACACCCAAAGAGTCCATTTGTCTCTCTCTGGTACTTCAATTGTGCCAAGTTATGTCTGAGTGTCTTTTGTAACTGAAGATCACGCCAGGTGTCAGAAGAAGCTCTGTTTTCATCATTGTTTCTCCATTGTTGGTCATAGGATGGGTAGAAATCATAAATTAGCATGTATGACATCAGAAATGATTCACTTTACAGGATTGCTGGAGAGTTTCCTCTCCATAACCTTCGTTCTTGATCAGGCTTGTTTAGCAAGAATACTATCAAGCTATAGAGTATTTTTGATTTGTTGCCATTACTTCTTCTTATGCATTTGCTATGCCAGCCATTCTATGCGTGTTATCAGATGTTTTCTTTATGTTTTTCAAGGGGTGGAAGTCATCAAATTCTTAATTATTGTTTACTTCTCAGAAGTTTCTCATCTTTCATGCAGAAACCTTTAGGATTATTGTCTCTTTTGGATGAGGAGTCCACTTTCCCGAATGGGACTGACCTTACCTTTGCAAACAAGCTTAAGCAGCACCTTCATTCAAACTCTTGCTTCAGAGGATTGAGAGAAAAGGCTTTTAGTGTCACTCATTATGCTGGGGAGGTTGCCATCACGATCCTTCATTATTACTATGTATTATTAATTTGTATTCTGGTTCCGTCGGTTATATTTCTTTTTTCGGTATCAGGTGGTATATGACACATCAGGGTTTCTGGAGAAGAATAGGGACCTATTACACATGGATTCTATTCAACTGCTGGCTTCATGCACTTGCAGCCTGCCTCAAATATTTGCATCCAAAATGCTTTTGCAATCTGAAAATACAGTAGGTTCACTATACAGATCAGCTGGAGCGGATTCCCAAAAACTAAGTGTGACTACAAAGTTCAAGGCAAGTGCCTTCGAGTTTCTTTATTTGTTATATACTTCCTATAACTGGTCCCTTCAACTTGTAGGCAACATCCACTCCGAAACTACTCTGTACTCGTGAAAGAATCAGTAGATAGCTTTTGATGAGAAATATGGGATATTGGACTCCTGCTGTTATCTTTGTTTAGTATGGTGCTACTTAATGATGCATGCTGGATAAAAGAGCTATGACGCAAATGGCAAGCAGTTGTCTATTGAAATCTGTTTGGGTGAACTTTTCCTTTTAATTTGTCTTGTACCTGTATTTATGCTCTGTACTTTAGGAATAACTATCTAGGTCTCGATCCAATTGTTTTTATCATAACCACTGAACTTCAATAGCTACCAGGATATTTTGGCCTCTTTTCGGTTATTCTTCGAGGTGCAAGATAGGGATCCTTTACTGAATATCGTTACTTAAGTTTTAGAGATCAATTCTTGTTATTTGCACTTTGAGAAGATGTGACACTTAAAACTAGATACTTGTACTTCTCTTTCTACAGATAAATTTTGGTTTTCATGCCGTGGGTTCAAAGCAAAATATACGTCCACCAAAGTCTGGAATGCAGCCTAACCGCAGTAATCATAGAGTTGTGGCCTTGTATGAGTTAAATCGACTGCAAACAGCACTGTTCCAATTTGTTTCCTTGAAACCTTTATATGAGCAGGCTTGTTAGGGCGTCAGATTTGAATACTAATTGATGCAATAATCTTCATTGTTGCAGGAGCTTAAAGAAAGCCCTCAATTGGGTTAAAGTCGTTGCCTGTAATGAAAATAACATGAAGCAAATCTTTCTTCCTTTTTTTGTTTAATGTAAAGAGTTTGAATGAATCTATCACTTGGGGAAATTTTTGGAATCCATGAAGCTGTGGTCTTTGTGCTTCATTTGCATTGCAGAATACGTTATGAACAATGTTTGAGTGCTTTGTGCAATCAGCTTTATCTTTTATGTTTCCTTTGTTTTTGATATCTAGGGACAACTATTCCAACTCATGCAAAGGTTGGAGAGTACAACCCCTCACTTCATTAGGTGTATCAAGCCAAATAACTCGCAGCTTCCAGCAACTTATGAACAAGGACTTGTACTTCAGCAATTGAGATGCTGCGGAGTTTTAGAAGTTGTTCGTATATCAAGGTCTGGATTTCCAACCAGGATGTCTCACCAGAAATTTGCCAAAAGGTATGGAAACTACCTTTTGATTTTGGAAGTCGGATTTGTTAAAGGAAACTTTATCTACTCATCTCACTTTAGGTGTGATTCTAATTCATATCAGGTATGGCTTTCTTCTACTTGAGAATGTTGCTTCTCAGGACCCTCTTAGTGTTTCAGTTGCCATTCTTCATCAATTTAATATTCTTCCTGAGATGTATCAAGTTGGCTACACAAAGTTGTTTTTCCGAACTGGACAGGTGAGACTTCTACTTCTGAACTAAATTACGTAAAGTGGTTTGCCCTCATTAGAGGAAAGCTGACATAATGGGGATTTTACTCATTGTTTATCTTGAGAACTTTCTGATTTGACCATGTAGTTGAGTTTTTGTCTTTTATTATTTTTGTTTCCAACAAATTTGCTTTTCTACTCTGTTAAAATTCAGGCATATATTGCTGTTCTTATACATGCTTTCGACTCTTTATTATTGTTTATCCATCATGTCTTCTGGCCTCTAATGACTCTGCTTATGAATAGATTGGTGCTCTTGAAGATACAAGAAATCGCACTCTTCATGGTATTTTGAGGGTTCAAAGCTGTTTCAAGGGTCACCAAGCTCGCCAATATGTGAAGGACCGCAGAAAAGGAATTGTCATGTTGCAATCCTGTATTTTTCGAACCTTTTATACCATTCACATGTTTTTTATTGCATAATCTGTCCAGATGGTGAGGTTTAATGGCTTATCTTTGATACTTATGGGTTCTGATACCTCATAAAACCGTCTATTTTCTTTCGTCTGTTCTTTTGTAGTTATTCGGGGCGAGAAAGCTAGGCAAATGTATTCAGAGTTGGTACAGAGGCACAGAGCTGCTATAGTTCTGCAGAGATACATAAAACGCCTTGCTTCTAGGAGAAAGTTCGTGAACATTCACACTTCTTGCATTGTCATACAGTCTGGTAAAAATTCCCTCTCCTCAATCTACATCTGTAGCTCTGGGTGCAACTTGGATGTGTATAACTCGATCCTGAAACCAACCTGATGTTTGGTGTTGGTGGGATGAATCGATGACTTGCATTTTAGCATGGAGGCTTGTTCGGCCACATCAATTGTCTGAGGCCTGCCCTTGTTCTGGTGCAAACCTTAGAAAACATGACACATCTGAACTTGCTCTGAATATTCTCATTTAAAGAGAAGATAAACGTGATCAAATGAATTGCAGCAGCGTGTTTCATACACCACTTCGTGTGGTGTAGTTTGTAATGCATCAAAGGGTTTGCTATTATTTGCTCTGAGGTAATCAACCTCTGCAGAGCTAACCTTGATTTGCTGTTGAGGTCCTTGAGGACCCGTGTCTTTAGGAGCCATTGCTTCTGGATCCACTGGCAAATGCAGTTGATCCTAAACACATCTCGAGTCTGATGTAATTGAAGGCACAATTGGCTCTGTAGAGAATTGATTTGAGTTTATTGCGAAGGAAGCTTGTTTATAATCATGTTGTATAGGGTTTTGAATCGACTGATGTTGCTCTGTTTGGCCTGGGTTGACAACTAGTAACATAATTAGCCTGCTTTGCACCCTTAGCTACTACTGATCTGCCTTATTTTTCTGCAGTTATTCGTGGATGGCTTGTTAGAAGGTGTTCTGGAGATATTAATTTACTCAATGCAACCATGAAACTGGAGGGCACAAAGGTGGCTTTGTTTTCTAAGTTGACTTGTCTTTGCTCTTGTATCTGTATAATTTCTTATAACAAGTCTTTTCTTCATGTACCAGCACAAAATGTTTTATCTGAAGTTTAGCCGCCATCTTAAATTTCTTATCTTCCTACTTTCTTTATAAGAAAAGCAGAAATTCTCGTCCTAGAAAACTTGAACCTTCCTGTTTTCATTTTTCTCGTCATGGTGATTTTGACTGTGTTTCCTTCATCTGTGAAACGGATGGAATTGTTTGTTCTTGAGAATAATATAGGAGATAATTGTTTGCGATGGAATTCTCTACTTTGTATTGTCTCTTTCTGCCTGTAAATGCAAATGCTGTTTATAACCATCTAACAATTGACAAAATCTTAAAGTAGCAATGAACCTCTCATTCCTCTAATATTGTCTCGATATCTAAGCGGCTAGTGTTCTTTGATAATTTTATAGATAGAACTGCTTCTTTACAACTAGGTACATGCTTGTTAAGTTCCTAGTGTTCTTTGATAATTCACGATCTTGTCAACAAGAAATCTTGGCGCTTCTATCGCAATGGTGGATTTTAATATTGTCTGATGACCTTATATCATGCCTGTTAAGTGTAGTGTTAAATTTGGCTGAAGTACCTTATGGAGAGATTTAGAAGATACACACTCAAACCAAAGAGACTTCATGTCATGTTTTGGGCGTCTTAGACATAAGATGGAGCTAATAATAATGTCCTCTTCCTTTTGGTAGATATTTTCTGCGTTTTTTTTTATAATTGGTTCAGGTAACTAAAGTGAAATGAATTTGCTGACAGGGGGATCAGGTATTGGTGAAGGCGTCTGTTCTTGCTGAGCTACAAAGGAGAATTCTCAAGGCCGAGGCTGCACTGAGAGAGAAGGAAGAGGAGAACGACATACTCCACCAGAGGCTCCAGCAGTACGAGAGCCGATGGTCAGAGTATGAGCAAAAAATGAGGTCTATGGAAGAGGTATGGCAGAAACAGATGAGGTCCTTACAATCTAGCCTCTCGATTGCCAAGAAAAGCCTTGCCTTGGATGATGCCGAGCGGAGGTCTGATGCTTCGGTGGATCAGAGCTGGGACAGCAGCGCAAACCATGGGAGTGACAATCATGTCGGAGTAAGAGGCCATGAGGAGAATGGGCAACGCTTCATGAGCGCAGGCTTGAGCGTCATAAGTCGCTTGGAGGAAGAATTGGAGCAGCGGAAGCAGGTGTTCATGGACGACGCCAAGTTCTTGGTGGAGGTGAAGTCCGGGAAGGCAGAGGCAAGCCTGAACCCGGAGCGAGAGTTGAGACGGCTAAAACAGAACTTCGAGCTATGGAGGAAAGACTTCACATCGCGCCTACGGGAAACCAAGGTTATCATAAACAAGCTCAGCAGCGAGGAAGGGAGTGCGGAAAAGGCGAAGAAAAAATGGTGGGGGCGGTTGAACAGCTCGAAATTTATGTAAAGTTATTGCATCATTATACATGCTCCTTGGTTTGTATCTTTGTTTGTTGTGCCTTTTTGTTGTTGTTGTTGTTGTTGTTGTTGGTATCCCAAGTATTTGAAGGGGTGAAGCTAGTATCAGCGATTGTGTGCTGAAACAGAATGTTGTATTGTGTGCTCTACGATCACGATCAATGTTTATGTAATTTAGTTCCTCATGTTTCCATGTCTTCTCTCTGATCTTATTCAATTAAAGAGGCTTTAATTGGCTCTCCATTTGTATATGTTTTGAGAGAGAGTTTTATATCTCGCACAGTTATTCTGATCAGATATAGTTCATCCAAGTCAGTTATAAATATCCCAGCTGCGACCCAAAACCAATCCCATTCGATTCATTGAAGAGCCCATCTTGAAGTTAAGTTAATCAGAAAGATTAGAAGACATTATAGAATTCAAAGTTCACCCACCTACCTAAGGGCAATTTCGGAATTATTGGTAATATCGTGTCCCTTTTCGAAGGAATGTTGGGTAGCTCCACGTCTTATGATACAAATCCACTTTAAAAGCTCCTTAAGCAAGCGCCCAAAGGAATCCTAACTACCTTCATAGAGATCTCCTCCAAAACCCTCATTAGGGGGTTCTTGGTATCGAGATCTCTTATTTTATGGCGGCGGCGGCGTGCATCAACGAGGTGCTCACCGACGATGAACTCCGACTGGTGCTAGCGCGGCTGGGGCGGGAGGAGGAGCGAGATGTCTTCGGGCTCGTGTGCCGGCGGTGGCTCCGCGTTCAGAGCTCCGAGCGGCGCCTGCTCCGCGCGCGCGCAGGACCCGACATGCTGCGGCGCATGGCCGAGCGTTTTACTGCCCTCCTCGAGCTCGATCTCTCCCAGTCCGCCTCGCGGTCTTTCTACCCCGGAGTGGCCGACTCGGATCTCGTGGTGATTGCCCGGGGGTTCCGGAACTTGAGGGCGCTTAGCCTTCAGAACTGTAAAGGTTTGTAATTTAATGTTATTTCGAGGATTTTGTAGTTCGCATGGCAATAAAGATTGAGTTTTTCTTCTTCTTTTTTGTCGGTTGTTTTTGATAAATTTTGGTTTCCAAACCTGATCCTACTTAGCTTGAGATGAAAATTCGAACCTTTGCGATTTGCTAGATGGAAGAAGTGTAAGTTTGAGTTAATTTTAGGGTGAATTTGGGATTTTGGTTGATGGCTGTTGGCGATCGTTTCCGAATAGGTGAATACTATCTGTTAGTTAATGTTGATTGAGAATGCTTAACCTGCAAATCTTAAGAGGTGTCAGGTTTTTTTTTTTGATCTTTTGGTTGTAACTATTCTTTTTCTTTAGGTTTCAGATTTTGTCTTAAGAAAGTGCTGTAGAGTGTCTGCTGACCGCTGTAGAGGTTGTGCTTTTTAGAAATTTATTTTTGATTGTCAATCTGAATTTGAGGCTTTACTTAATGCCTTTTTATGCAATTATTATTTGGTCCATTGCCGTGATTGTGCTCTATGTGAGTTCATCATTTTTGGTCTTTTCAAGAGAATCTTTATACTGTTCATAGAGGAAGATTTATTGGAATAATTGTCTATTATGCAATTTCTTGGTTTTTTGACAATATTAATGTCAGTTTATAGTTCGATATGTGTTTTTATACGTTAACAGCGACCACTGAGTTTCCTACTTTAGCAATCTGTATATTAGATGTCGATGCCAATTTAGTTTATCAACTACTGAATGTTAGTTTACTTGACTATCTTAGGAGTGATTGATGAGATATGGTTTGATTAAATTGCCGCTATATTAGTTGCTAAACCGCCAATTTTTTGTATTGCCGAACTGTAAAACATGGGGCAGCATATGTATTTTTGTCTATTGTTGAACATGAGGAAGAATTTGATTTACAAACTCATTATTTGAAAATATGTGATTTTTCAATGTTTCTATTAAGGAATTCATTTGAGCTGAACTTTTAACTAGAATAACCTTGCAATTTTGTAGGGATTTCTGATGCTGGGCTCATAGCATTGGGAAATGAGCTTCCATGTCTGCAATCCTTAGATGTCTCTGGCTGCAGAAAGCTAACAGACAAGGGATTGGTGGCAATTGCAACAGGTTGTTGTAATTTGAAAAAAATGCACCTGGATAGCTGCAGACTTGTAACAGATAATCTACTTGAAGCTCTGTCTAAGAACTGTCTTCAGCTCGAAGACCTGCGGGTGTCAGGCTGTGTAAATATCACCAACCATGGACTTTCAATTCTGGTTGAGGGGTGCCGGCGCATTAAGTCCCTAGATGTCAGCAAATGCAATAAGATTGGTGATGTTGGTGTGTCAAGAGTTGCTGAGGTTTGTGCTTCATCACTGAGGATCCTAAAATTGTTGGATTGCTGTAAAGTTGGTGACAGGTCTGTCGATACTTTGTGCAACTCATGTCAAAACCTCGAGACACTAGTAATTGGTGGGTGCCGTGACGTCTCTGATGATGCTATAAGATCTCTAGCTCTCGCCTGTCGTCACACTTTGAGGACTTTAAGGATGGATTGGTGCTTAAAATTAACTGACGTGTCCTTGAGCTGCGTCCTTTCAAGTTGTCCATTTCTAGAGGCCCTTGACATTAGATGCTGTGATAGAGTAACAGATTTGGGCTTCCAAGCATTATCTAGGGAAAGTTCCGCCTCAGTTCTGAGAGTTTTGTTGGTCAACAATTGCCCGAGAATTACAGTTTCAGGAATAATTACAATGTTTCAGTTCTGCAAATCATTGGAGTACCTCGACGTGAGGTCTTGCCCGCATGTCACAAAAGAAGGCTGTGACCAAGCTGGCGTGCAGTTCCCTGTATCTTGTAGAGTGAACTTCAATGGTGGCTTATCAGAGACAGATCCTATAGTTGATGCATTCTTCTGAAACCCGATCAGAAGAGCAGATTGGGGAGGTGCATTCTGGCTTTTGGCCACTCTATATAT
This sequence comes from Narthecium ossifragum, assembly GCA_963920575.1. Lineage (NCBI taxonomy): Eukaryota > Viridiplantae > Streptophyta > Magnoliopsida > Dioscoreales > Nartheciaceae > Narthecium > Narthecium ossifragum. The sequence goes on along the minus strand of OY986963.1, from coordinate 4,830,287 downwards.
TAATACAAAGTATTTATCCTGTGTTTACTGTTGTACATAGTTTGGTTTCTCTGGAAATTATTACTCTGGTCTATGCTCTGCTGGTCTCTTTAGTTCCTGGAATTTTAGAAACAAGTCGATGTGATTTTCTTTTAAAAGCTGAAGTTTGTTTCTCAGGATAAGGGTTTCTCTTAAGTTTAGATTGTAGCTAGTAGTAAGCTGCCCATTTGCTTAAGTTTGGTTTCTCTGGAAATTATTGGATGGTACTTTGCAGTTGAGTTGCTGCTTCTTCAAAAGCCTCCTGTTCCAAAACTTTAAAAGAGCGTCCAAATATTTGTCTCCTTGCTTGATTACGGCCATTAATGTCAAAAATATGCATAAACTTCAAGATCTCATATCACCATTCTGAGTAATTGAAAATATCTTCCCTGGTTATTTGAATGCATCTTGGCCAAACAAACACCTCTCTGTTTTTTTAAGCGTAAAAATAGAGTCGGGGGGTCATTTCTATCCAACATTTTATACTTTTTTTTAAAAATTATTTTTATTATTTTAAATTCCGAGTCCATCTGTTATATAGATGCATGTATGTAAATGAGATCCTATATAGATATAGATACTAGTAAGTCCCCTGACAGGATAACTACCCTCTCTCCTCACATTCCCCAATAACTCCTCATTAACCCCTTTTCTCCTCCACTAACTCCTCCTCCACGTAGGCTCCACATAGGACATTGAAAGGTTAATTTATAACCATATCTCTATAAAATGATGATATAATTAAATTTATTTTGATGGGTGTTCCTAGGAAAAAACCACAGATATGGAGGTCTTAGATTTGAATGCATGAAAATGATTCCTATGCAAATTGATCCGGGCAAGAGTGCTAGGCAATCTTACTAACATACTAATCTCTACCAGTTACCACAAAATAATGTGCATGTCTTTGGATCCACAGTTAGTTCTACACACCATAAGCTATGAGCTCGCTTTTAGCTGTGAATGCAATTAGAAGGATCCAACTACACCTGCCCATTGGATCTCAACTCTGAAGACTGTCAAAGGGAATGTATCAAAACAAATGAACAAACTAAACAAACAAAGGCGCGGGTGACAAATTAATCCAATACCATTTATATACGAGACAGGCTCAAATATCCTAAATTAAGGACCACTTCTACCAGCTTCTACCCAGACAGAAGCTGAAGATCCAACACTTCAACTGCGTTCATATATACAACTTAATAACAAATTGCAAGCCCTAATTAGAAACTCAGACATCTATCCTAAACGATCTAAGAAAGGTATTATTACCTTAAATTAATGACCGCTACATTAAAAGTAGAAAGAATTATTTGCATCATCATCTGACGAAAAAGAGTTGAGAAGCACATCAAAGTGCTGACTTTTTTTGCAGTCTCAGCATCAAGAGATGCACTGCTCAACTCATCAAAAAAAAAAAAAAAAAAAAAAGCATCAAGAGATGCACTTGGTTTGGCTGCCCTTTTTTTAGGTGTCTTGGGTTTGGCTTCACCTTCTTCTTATTTTCCCTCGCTTCCTCTTTTTCTCATGACGGTGCATAAAGCCCATTCAGGCAACTGGAAAAACACAACAGAAACCAATATTACAACAATTAGTGACCACTGTATCAATTTTCATGCTATAAAGGAACATCTGATTTAGGCTCATCAGTACCATCTAGATAAATATACTCGTGCATTCTTGACACCTTTTCTTGAAGATCCTTTGTAAAAGTCCAACGTTTTTCGATCTCACTCCAACTTCCTTTCCAAGGTGATCAAGAACTTTTTTATCTGCTCCAGTGACCTTCCAATAAAGAAGTACCACCTATTTTGTTCTCTTCGAGTAAAGAAGTACCACCTATTTTGTCCCCATATCTTGTAAATTTCTGGGAATCAACAAACTACAAGAAAAACACATTAGTTTTTTAAACAATTTTGAGCATATATATATATATATATATATATAGAGGAGCATGGTTATAAGTTAACCTTTGGTTGTCCTATTGACATCCTATGTGACAGGCTTAGTCCTATGTGGCTGCTGATGTGGATGGGGTAATAGTGGGGAAGGGAGGAGTTAGGGGGGTTAGTGGGGAGTTATGAGGGAGGTGAGGGGAGATGGTGGTTACCCTGCCATGTGGCAGGGGATAGAACTAGTATATATATATCATTACATACGATATGCATATACAAAAATTAGATATATATACTCTTAAAACAAAGGATTCAATACAATGAGTCGAGGAGGAGAGTTCCTTCAATTGGAAGGTTTTTAATCTGCATTAACATAAATCACATGGAATAGGGAATTTGCATTAAGAAAATTGAACCAAGTGTGTAGAAATCTCTCATGCTTCTTTATTTCTTTCATAGTAATTAATTACATTGGGAACCCTGAAATTTTAGTTCAATTACAAAAAAACATCTCGTGCCTATTGTTTCTTCGACAACCGTGAAAAAGTTACTAAAGTTATTAGAAGATTCTCATACATCTCCTTAAATTCCTAATTATATATCCTGTCTGTATTTCCTTTTGTCTACCCTCTTCACTGTCTTCAGTTCTAAAACTATGTAAGATAATGACTTATTTTGGCAACAATGACAACAAAACAATGAACTTAGTTTCATTAAAAAAAGAAAGGAAAAATCAAGCTATGATGAACATATAATTAAGAACATACCAACGAGATGCTCCGGGTTGTGGTCGTAAAGCTGGTTGACCTCATGAACAAAACCATATGATTCTTCTCCCGTTGGGTTCAAATTCTTAATTTCCTTTCAAGTAGTGTAACACAAGCTCGTCGTCATGCGGTTGGAATCTATAACCTGCAGGGAACTTAAAAGGCCTATTCTCCGGCAGACCCATCGGCGGTGGCACCGGCACCAGCACCGGCTGCATGTCGAAGATTCTTCTGAGCATTTTTATGAAAAGACTTGCGACTCATGTACATGGACCGGACCATATATATTGCACATGCCTTTCAATCGGTAGTGAGATATCGATCAATTGATCTAATTCATCGATAGAACAATACTGATTTACTAGATCAATTGATCGATATATACCTACCGATTGAATGTACCAATGATCGAATCGGTAGTGAGATACTGATTAATTGATCTAGTCAATCGGTAGAACACTACACTACCGATAGACTAGATCAGTCAATCGATATCTCACTATCGATTCGAGGAATGCACATGCAACGTAATTATATACACAAATCTTTATTCTTATAAAAATCCCTGAAAAATACGTTCAGGATAACCACGTGTCTTTTTTTTATTAATGAAAAGATGACCATCAAACAAGTCAAAGTTAGACTCTTCTAGACGATATACATCATAAGGATAAGATCATAAGACTCTTAATCCAAGTCTATTAACACTTTCAAACTTTTTTTTGGCACAATATATTAATTTCCAGCGAAACAAATCACGTCCCACAGTATACAACCTTATCTTTTAACATGCTGCTCTCCAAGCCTACCAATTTTGCATTCATTATTCCCAGCCACCAGATGCTTCCCATCCAAAAATAGCAGCCAGACAAGGATCATGCATGCATAACACTAATAAGTAATAACTCTCCTTAATGATATCACCACGTGAAATCTTATCTTCGTCTCCTAAAATCTATATCTAAATATCTATAGATATGCATCCATTTATTCAAAGATCTCATCAGACAGCAGCCATGATCACGAAACATGCAATCCTCCTCTTCTCAATCTCATACTTTATCCTCTCACCTCTCACCGCCACCTTAGACGACACAGTCCGCGACATCGCCGGCGATGAGCTTTTGCCCGGAACGGAGTACTACGTCCTGCCGGTCATCCGCGGCCGAGGCGGCGGACTGACCGCCGCGAGCCGGGCCGCGCCATGCCCCCTCACAGTGGCCCAACAGTTCTCCGAGCTGGACGACGGCCTCCCCATAACCTTCTCGCCGGTCAACGCCACCGACAAGGCGGTGAAGCTGTCGACGGATCTCAATGTGGCGTTCGCCGCGGCGACCATCTGCGTGCAGTCGACGGTCTGGCGGCTCGGCGGCGTCGATGCGGCCACGGGGGAGCGGTACGTGGTGACCGGCGGAGTCAAGGGGAATCCGGGCCCGAAGACGCTGAGCAACTGGTTCAAGATAGAGAGGACTGGGGGTGACTACAAGCTGGTGTTTTGCCCCATGGTGTGCAACTTTTGCAAGGTTTTGTGTGGGGATATGGGGGTGTTTGATGAGGGCGGCAAGAGGTGGTTGGGTTTGAATGGCGTGCCCTTCCCGGTCATGTTTAAGAAGAGGATTCCATCTTTTTGAGGCCTTATGTGCAGATCCATGCATGCTTGCTTGTGTTGAGGATCATCTAGTTTTTTGAGTTTGAAAGGAAGAGTTTTTTAGGATTTATTTTGATCTAAGCTGCCAATTACATTAGAATTTTTTAGACTGAGTCCCTCTATGTTCAACTTCTAGCTCTTTCAAGCATGTATACAGAGAGAGAAATATTTTCAGGTGCTCCACACTCCTTTCTCTAGCTAGCTCTGTTTCTTAGCTTTGATTTTTACTCTTTTATTTGTCCAGAATTTATTTGCAATGTGGAAATTAATGCTTCTAGGAATACCTTTAATCCTTATTTTCATCTTCTAATTCCCTGTCACATATGCTGTTCGATTGATCTATCGATCGGACGATCGATCTTACATCTCTATGGAATCTTGTTCTTGGAGTAAAAATCAAGGAGAAGTTGTTCTTCTTTCTTCATGAACCTTCCTTTTGGTTGTTGATGAAGTTCCTCCTTGGTAACCATGTGATCGATGACTTATAACTTTAGAAGACTACTACACTTCTTTTGTCTGGTGCAGTTCTCTTAAGTTTCCATTTTGTGGCAGGCATTGATCCTATGAGCTGCTATCCTGCATAAAGCCTTCCTGATTAAAAGACATCAATCAGCAAAGAAGGCTTCTCAATAGGGTGAGTCAGTGCTGAATAAGCTGAGACAATGACTTAATAGCTCCACATCAGTGCCACATGCATGCCATAAAGTTCTTCTTCAAGGACCACAAAGAGACAATGGAGAAATTAAACAGCAATGGAAGAATGAAGTCTCATTAAAGAATGATGAACAACTTATACAAAAGACGTACTGGAACTTGGTAAACCTTCTGAAGGTGATGTCAAAAGCATCAGGAAGCATTTCATCTTGCTTTACTTTCCCGAATTCTTCATCATGCCTTTATTCTTGATGAGCTGATGATGACTCTGCAACACGACAGGGTGACGAAGCCAACCACTTTTATTTTGCTTTATGTTAAATCCAATAGGTTGCTTCATCTTATAAATTGGCCTCGCTGCCAAGCATTTGCAGCAGTAATCAGTTCTTAGACGAACAATAATCTCAGAGAGGCCGGAAGATAACAGAAGTTTCGGTTGAGATGAAGGATTCAATTCATGATCATGCCATTAGCATCCCTATCAGCTCCACCAGATATGCGGTTGAGGAACTACCAACTGCACATACTTGTTTTTGCAAATCTATTAGCAGATTTCCTCAGTCTAGTTCACGTGGCCTCTCGACTTTCAAACAGGGTAATGATCTTTCTCTCTTTCTTCTAAATTTCTCTGCAATTTCTCTATTGTTTCTGTTTGAAGCAAATCAAGATCACCTCTGTGTTTCAAGCTGATTTTTTTTATGTTGATGTTTCTTTTTTTTTTTTTTGCTTAGTTGAGTCAAAACTGGCTGGGCATTACATCATACGCTTACCACACTGTTACATTACACCAACTATCTGCTCATCAGCAGCTCCCATACGAGCCTTACGAGCAAGATCATCAATAGTATCGTTAGAGGTACGGGGGATATGCACAAAGATAGCCCCCCCAGATTCGCACTCAAACTCCAAATTTTCCAGAGGATCGGTTGTAGCGCCACATCCCAAACCTCTCTTCCATTCAGGAAGTTGATTGCATTCCTTGAATCAAACTCCACCATCACCCTCCCAATGCCTCTCCCCACTGCTTGCTCCAACCCTTTCCAGATCGCCATTAACTCAGCTTCGTCACTGCTTTTGGCAAGCACTTTCTGCATAATTGTCCACTCCAGAGTCCCATCACCCCTCCAACTGACCATGCCAATGCCAGCCTCTATAGATCCATGCACCCAAGAGCCATCAGTTTGTATCACTGCACATCCGACCTCTCTTCTTTGATGAACTACAAAGCCCGGGTCACGGCTCCACCCCTTCCCACGCCAAAATTCCTCAGCTAACCTTCGAGTTCGCCATATGAGTGACTCCACTGGGACACCTTCACCTCGCCATAAGACATCGTTTCTATCCTTCCACAGTAGCCACAGGCCGTACCCCGCCAGTGTCTTCACCCATTTATTAGACACATTGGCAGAGGAGGATTCAGTAACCAAGTGAAGTATACAATCGAGGTTCCAGCCCTGCAATGACCTCTCATATGATGGGAGGAGGAGACTCCAGAACCTATTTGCAAAAGAACAATCCCCTAGCATATGGCGGAACGATTCAACAGTCCCACACCCTCTCAGGCACCATCGTTCATGGATCACACCTCTTCTCCATAAGCAGTCGCGCGACGGCACACGCCCACGGAGTAGTTTCCAAATGAAATGGCGAACCCTTGGCCCTACCGGCAAACTCTAGAGATTAGCCCACACGACTTGTGGAAAGATAGCAGAGTCCCCGCATTCCTTCGTCACAAGCCATAGATAGAGGGATGCAGCATCCGGCTTCCTTGTTCTATTAAACACCCACCTCGCTTGGTCTCGGCTTAGCCCCGGATCAATACGTATCTCCAAGACCTCCCGTGCTAACCCTTCATGGAATTCTTGATACACTAGATTCCTACACCAGCATCCATTAGCCATCATACCCCCCAAGCTAGAAACCTCCAGAGCACCGCCAACTCTAACCATGGCTGGGCATAGCGACAGAGGTCCCTCCCCCACCCACCATTCTCTCAGCGGATCAATGGTGCTACCAGGAGCCGGGGTAAATCTTAAGCCTGTTCTAAGCTCTTCGGTTGCACGACAGATGGACTTCCAGAAAATAGATGCAGGTCTGGATCGAGGGCGTGAAGGGATGAGACCCCTCCATTCATACTTATCTCTAGTAATTGTCTCCCAAGCTGAGCTTTGCCCCTCCAAGAATCTCGATGCCCTTCTCATATGTAGAGCCCTTTGCCACCAGACCAGGTTACGGATGCCTAACCCTCCTAGTTCAGTTGGCCTGCAAACCTCCTCCCACTGCACTCGAGACATAGATCCCGCTTCCCTCCAAAGGAATGCTCGGCATAAAGTCTCCATCTTGCGCAACACAGAGACCGGCACAAACGAAGACATCATGACATGCACTGGAATTGCCTGAAGGACCGATCTCACCAGAGTGACCCTCCCTGCCTCTGATAACATCGCAGCCTTCCACGAGGAAATCTTCAGAACTAACTTGTCAATAAGCTCCCCAAAGTCCGGTGCTCTAAGTCTCATGCCACTGATCGGAGTACCCAGATATTTCCATACGCCTGCTGCCTCACCAATGCCAAGGATTCTACATATGATCTGGCGCCTCTCAAGAGGGACCACTGGTGAGATCCTCACGCTAGATTTTGCTGGATTGATGCTAAGCCCAGAGATAGTCTTGAATCTAGCCAACAACAGCTTGAGTTTCTGAGCCTCCATAGGATCTGTTGCGTCCGAAGCAAATAGGCAGTCGTCCGCGTAGAGTAGGTGTGAGAATCTCCCACCACCTCGTCTCAGTTGCATACCCCGTATGCCCACCCCCGGCCTTGAAACAAGTCTGGCAAGAACCTCCTGCATCAACAAAAATAAATAAGGTGAGAGTGGATCACCCTGCCGCAACCCGCGATGTGGTCTTGCTCTGCCTGAGATCCTCCCATTCACTATAAAGGCGAAGCTTGGTGAGGTCACGCACGCCATGACCCATGACACCCACGGCATAGGGAAACCCATGCAGCACATAACCTCCTTCAATGCTGCCCACCGCACCCTGTCATAGGCCGAGCTGAGATCTACTTTGACAACCATGGCCGCTCTCGACAATGGTGCAACCTCCATGGAGTGTAGCAGTTCTTGGGCTGCACAAATGTTATCATGTATAGACCTCCCCGCTATGAACGCCGATTGTTCCTTCCCTACTACATCTCCCAGCACCTCGCTCAATCTTCGCATAAGAATTGTAGAGACAATCTTATAACTCACATTGCATAAGCTAATCGGCCGGAAATCTTTAATCACCCTGGGGTTCACACTTCGGGACAAAAGACACCAAAGTTTCACACCATCCGGATGGAAGGGAGCAAGTTCTAAAGAATGCCAAAACTGCAGCAGTAACCTCCACTCCAACTACAGACCAATTCCTCATGTAGAACTCAGTCGACACTCCGTCTGGCCCTGGACATTTAATCTTCCCAAGCATGAGGACAGCTTCCTTGACCTCCTCCTCAGAAACAGGCTGGCATAGCGACTCCTTGTGCTCTCGCGACACCTGCGGCAGCGCGGGTAGATTGCCCTCTCCATGGCTCCCATTATCTGTCCAGAGCTCAGAAAAGTAGCGTGCGAACTCCATCCCCATCTCCTCATTAGAAGACACCGTAGCACCATCCTCCACTACAAGCTCCTTCACCCTCGATCGATGAATTCTTGAAGCAACAAGCTTATGAAAGAAAGCTGAGTTCCTATCACCCGCGACAACCCACTCTTTCCGCAGACGCTGCGCCACAGCCCTTTCCTGTAATGTAATGACAGCAGCATGTTGCTTTTCCAGGGACCGAAGTTCCCCTTCCTCCACCAACGTAAGCCCTTGGTGTTCCTCCTTCATGTACATCCTTAGAATTGCCTCCTCCAGACGAGTCCCACGCCGGAATGGATCACAATGCTCCCTCGTGTTCCACTCTTTAACTGCTATCTTAATCAGTTTAATTCTGGTCGCCCAGTTATACTGCAGAGATCCCTGTAGGTCCCTCGCCCAGGTCCTCCTCACTAGAGCCTTGAATCGATCATCATCAAGCCAATGTTGTTGTAGACGAAACAGGCCAGCCCCCCCTGGCTGCCGTTCCGCTCCCATAACCAAGACTAGTGGGCAGTGATCAGAACCCTGTCTACTGAGATGTCTCACCTCCATCCTACCAAGAGCTTCCCCCGCTGAGCTACTGCAGAGGATACGATCCAGTCTCTCCGAGATACGACGACAGCCAGGCAGTCCATTACACCAAGTGAATGTGCTACCCACGAACCCCACGTCCACCAGAGCGTTGGCCGTAATGAATTCCAAGAATTCCCTCGACGAAGAGGACATAACAAAAGGTCGCCCTCCCCGCTTCTCATAAGGCGCCACAATCGCATTAAAGTCCCCCATGAGCACATGAGGTAGCCCAATTCCATTCACCCTACCCAGGATCTCCCAAAGAGCCCTTCGTCCGCGAACAGACCGCGCACCATAGACCCCAGAGAATATGACCTGCGGACCATTGTAAATCGTAACAAACCCGTGGATAGCCTGGGAGATGCCATAAACAAAGTCCACATGCCCCAAATTCCTCCTCCAAACCGCCAAGATTCCGCCCCTGCGCCCCTGAGCAGGGATGAGAGAGGTTCCCCAACGCCAGCCCAACCGCTGGCTAATAGTCAACAAGCCCCCCTCAACAACACAAACGTCAATAATGAAGACTAGATCCGGCGCAAGCTCTCTAATCACCCCCCACAGATGTCAATGACCCTCTCCACCCCCACCCCCCTGCAATTCCAGGCAATGGTCTTCAACATGGATAACTTGTGGGTGGCCCTGCTCTGAGACCTCCATTGACGCCACTAACATCTACACTTCGGGATGGCTCTGCTTCATGGGAAGATGGGCCTCCCTTTATCCCTCCCGCGGGATCGCCCTCCACCGCCCTTCTCAGGAGCACCAAGGAGGAGCTGTGCCTAAGAGAAGAATCACCTGAGCCTTCATGCATGGCGTTCCCCGTTTGCCCCACGCTACTGCCATGCAGCACACGTCCTGTGCCTACTGCAGGGTCGGGACGCACCTCCGCTACCTGGTCCGCCCAAGCCCCCATAGCTTGCACCTGTATGGGTGGTGCAGCCAGATCCTGGGACACCTGATGGTCAGGTGGACCTGATAAAAGCGGTCGAACCACCCCAATCCCAGGCTCTCCTTGACGAAATGGTCTATTCCCCCCTCAAAGCCAGGTGGCACTGAGAGGGAACTATATGACCCTTCATCCATAGTGGGCGCCAGCTCATCACCAGCACCACCAAAGCCCAATAAATGCCCCTTCCCTCGAGCCTTCTCCTTTTCCAAACCTAGCTTCTCCTCTCTGTCCTCCTCGTCACCTCCCTGAGATCCCATCCCCGAAATGGCACCCTGCACCTCCCTTGACATCAATGCTCGTCTATTGTTTGCCAGACCACGCCGACCAGGTGGATTGACCGCATTCGCCCGGCTGTCTCTCCGGCCGTGCTTGACGCTGACAGACCTCCCTCGGACCTCGCGCCATACCTGCTTGCCTCGGGACCTGCGCCTTCCCCGTCCCACCTGGATCCATCCATCGTCCTCCTTCGCCGGCGCCGGAGAGTGGTAAGGAAGGTTACGGTCCCTTGGGAGCAGCTGCCGGGCACCACCACCTCCAACCCTCTGAGTTTCCGCCACCGTTCCGGGTCGCCGGACTACGCCAAGGTCAGCTCTATGCTCATCCCTCCTCGCCTCCTTCACTGTCTCACCCTGCTCTCCATAAAGTCCACAGCCGGAACCTCTATGGTCTACTCTCCTGCACTTATTGCACATCACCACCCCCTCATAAATGAACTCCTGGAAGAATGTCTGCCCATCCTTCCAAACCTCCACTCCTTCCTTAAGGGGTTCCTCTGCCCTGACTTCCACACACACCCTCGTGTACTCGCATCGCGCCGCCAGAGTCGTGGGAAGTTCCACCTTTAATGGTGTCCCCGCCGTGGCCGCCATCTTCCTTAAAGCCCCTTCCTCATGCATCTCCAGAGTAGGTCCTTGAACTTCAATCTCACAAGAATCCTGTTGAAACAAGCCCGAGAGGGTCGGAGATTACTCTCCCACCTGATCAATGAAAGCAATCTTCCCTCAACTGACCAAGGTCCACCAGCTTGGACTAGATCCCTATCCTCTGCGTTGCTGAACTTGAAGACGAAGATACCCTGGGTTTCAGCAACCTGATATGTGCCAGTAGTCTTCCACATTCTTGCCAGTCTCTCCCGCAGGAGTGAGATAGGGACCTTCTTCCCGGTGAACTTCCCTAGAAGGGTGTTCCTCCACGCACTGTTGAGTCTTTCTGACTCCTCCGGCCCAAAAACCACACGATCTATGCCCAGCATACTCTGGCCTCCTTCCCCTTCCAACCCGTCCGATTGCCTCACTGGTACACCACTAAGCACATTCGGCCAAGACCGCTGGCTACCTCCTGCAACAATGCCCCCAATCATGGTGGTAGGTTCCCCTGTTTTATCCACCGTCGCCGTCCGGCAGTTGGAGATGCATATATTCTCTTTGGCAGGGACATCCGAACTTCCAATGTGCAAGTCTGGGACCTGAGGTACGGGCAACGCCCCAGTCCCATTTGCCATCTCTGCACTTCCATCCTCTACCGAATCCGCACTACTCTGCTGTGAAGCAGACTTCCTTTCCTTCCTCTCCTTCTTCAGTTCCTTCCTTGCCACCCTTTTCGCCAAGAGCTGCCGCCTGTAGATGGACAGCAAGCTCTTTTCCTTCGCCTTCTTCATTTCTCAGATGGTTCATAAGCTTCCATCTGGGCAAATCTTCATGTTGATGTTTCGTTTAAATTAATGCAGACAAAGTAGAATTTTCGGTTATTGGTTGGATGAACAAGTTCAGCGAAAAAGCAAACAATGTTGCGCAAGGCATCCGAGAACATGGTGAGTCTATCAAATTGTTATGCTAATGTCTCTAATAAAGAGCAATAAAAGAGGATAGCTCTCTTTCCTAGAAAGTAGAAACAGAAGTAGGAAACAATTGATATCTAGTAATAAATGTTGTTATCTGCTAAACATGGTGGCTTATATTGTGTGTTCTTTATCTTTGGAAATGCAGTGAGTTTGGGATCCAAGATCTCTGAAACAATGAAGGGAAAGCTAAGCCTAGGAACCAGGATTATTCAAGCAGGTGGGGTTCAGAGAGTTTTTGAACGAGTTTTCTCAGTTGAGAAAGGAGAGAAACTGCTCAAGGCCTCCCAGTGTTATTTATCAACAACAGCAGGTCCAATTGCAGGAATGCTTTTCATGTCCACTCAAAAGATTGCTTTCCTGAGTGATAGATATCTCACACTCCCTTCTTCTGAAGGTGGATTGACCAAATTTCCCTATAAGGTCTATTTCATTCTTAAAACCTTGTCCTGTTCATGCAATCTTGTATAGTTTATGTATAACCCTGAATTGAAGTAGAAGAATGGTCATCATTTAACTTAGTATGGCACCTCATGCAGGTTGTAATTCCACTGAGAAGAGTAAAGATGGCAAACTCGAGCGAGAACTTGAGCAAGCGAAGACAAAAATATATTCAGATTACCACCATTGATGAATTTGAGTTCTGGTTCATGGGTCTGATTAATTATCAGAAATCAATCAAATGCTTGCAGCAGGCAATGTCAGAATTACAAATGAGAAGCTAAATGATATCTTGGTCATAGTGTTTACATAGATCGAGAGAAAAAGTGAAAAAAAGCAGCAAATTTCTGATGTCATTGTAAATGTATCTCTTTCTTTGTTCATGATTGTTTCCATATTCTGCCATATTTGACGAAATATAAATGAGTCATTGGTGAACCTATGTCTCAAATCTGATTATCTATATGCTAGATATGAAGAAAATTTGTTTCCTTTTGGCCGGTAAGGTATTAGAGCTTAAGACAGCTATGACTGCTTGGAAAATTTCAATTGTCCTCTGGCACTTTGCTGCAACTTTCTGTGGGCTAGTAGGTGGTCATCATGAACTCCACTCGATTAAAGGTATTCAGTAACACTTTTGTCAAATTATAAATGTAAAGAACTCACATATTTCTATCAGCTTAAGCTTTTGTGCTAATTGGTATGGTTCACACGGTTTCAGAGCAGAGGTTGAGAGTCAGGAATGAGTAGATTATTAGACGTGATATATTTACAGGCATTTTACTGCTCAAGTCAACTCTACTGGTTGGCAAAGCATTTGCTGAGATTTTACCCCAAATCAGGGGATTCTACCCCAAATCAGGGGATTCTAAGCTCCACCATACTATATACATTCACTGCCTTGAGATTGAAGAAGCCGAATTTATAGTTGAATAACACCTTCTCATTCATTTCAGTCGTATTGCCAGCTAAGATTTCCTTTATTAAACTTGCTCACAGTACACATGGAGAGGAGTGCTTGAACAATATCAAAGCAGAGCTTGAGATTGGACAAATATCTTATCACTGAATTCAAATCCAAGACTTCGTCAAGAAGACTTTCCATTTCTAGCCATGACTTGAATCGCGTGATAGCATGTTCTTTCTGATCCATTTTTCCTGCTTTTGGTAGTAATTAATACTTCACCAGCTCACTAACTTCATATGAACTCAAACCGGAGTTTCAAGTTTGTACATACATATATTATATATATATATCTATATAGATGGATCTCCACCATATATATCAAAGTATTCAAGCAAACCAATTGAGCTCTTCTGCAGCCATGATTGTGAAACATGCAATCCTGCTCTTCTCAATCTCATCCCTTATCCTCTCACTTCTAACTGGGAGTACAGCCAAGCTAGACTCCGTCCGCGACATCGACGGCAAGAAGCTTTTGCCGGGAACTGAATACTACATACTGCCAGTCGCATGCGGCCAAGGCGGCGGCCTGACACTCGCGAGCAGGGCCGCGCCATGCCCGCTCGCTGTGGTCCAAGAATCCTCTGAGCTCGCCCACGGCCTCCCGGTGACCTTCTCGCCGGTCAACGCCACCGACAAGGCGGTGAAGCTGTCGACGGATCTCAATGTGGCGTTCGCCGCGGCGACCATCTGCGTGCAGTCGACGGTCTGGCGGCTCGGCGGCGTCGATGCGGCCACGGGGGAGCGGTACGTGGTGACCGGCGGAGTCAAGGGGAAGCCGGGCCCGAAGACGCTGAGCAACTGGTTCAAGATAGAGAGGGCTGGGGGTGACTACAAGCTGGTGTTTTGCCCCATGGTGTGCAACTTTTGCAAGGTTTTGTGTGGGGATATGGGGGTGTTTGATGAGGGCGGCAAGAGGTGGTTGGGTTTGAATGGCGAGCCCTTCCCTATCAAGTTTAAGAAGAAGAAGAAGAAGAAGAAGAAGAGTCCATCTCATTGAGGTTTATGTATTAAAGGAATAATTGATGGCGTTCCAACTGATGATCAGTCTCTCTACTCTCCAAATGGGGACGTTCTAATCTCCAAGAAAAAGAGTACCGGAAGAACAAAACAGTGAACTTTTTGGACACCTGTGATCACTTTGTTTTCTAAATAATATTTGAGAATGTAATACATATGTCATCGAATAAAATAGAAAATAGGGGTGTAATACATAATCGAGCCGAACTTGATCGAGCCTGATCTAGCTTGTTTTGAAATTAATTTCGAGCCTCATATTCGTGATCAAGTTTGGCTTGATTATTTTTGAACCGAACTCGAGCCTTAAAGATCAGTTTGATACCTGGTATGTCGACCTAAACGAGTCTACACAAACAAGTCTTAACATGTTGCTACATTTAAATCAAACTTGAAATCCACCGTGATTTAAGTTTTATTTGTCAAATTTGAATTCAAGTAGGTTTGTTCAATCGATTCCACCATCAAATACATAGCTTCCGTCCAAAATATGATTTTTTGGCATAAAAAAAACAAAAAAAAATATAAATAAAGTTAACTGAGTTATCAAGCTTAAAAGCTTGATCGAGCCAATCCATGATCAAGCTCAGATTGAATTAATTTCGAGAGATAGAAGAGTGATCAAGCTCAGATTGAATTAATTTCGAGAGATAGAAGAGTGATCAAGCTCGACTTATTTATAATTGAGCCGAGCTTGATATATATGTGTGTATGTTATCACTTTGTTTTCAAACTGAGAAGGCTTTGAATTGGACTGCAATTGCCGGACCAAATCAGATTGTAAAAGTTTTTGAGCTTTCGAACTGGGCAGGGCGCGTGAACACGTACATCTGGCAAAAATTATGATGTGTGCACTCTCACACTTGGGGGGAGATGCTAAGCCAGCGCTCACCTAAGCGCAATGGTGGCCACTGCCTATGGATGGCAATGAGACGGGTTGGGACTTGTTTTTCAACTCCAGTCTCGTCCTATTAGGAGAAAACTTGACCCAAACTTACCCCATGACCCATTATAGGGCAATTGGGCAGAATTTTTGCCCCATCCACATTCCATTTAAAAATGAGTCATGATTTGTGTACGTGACCAGAGCATGTACATTGCACATGTATTCCAATCGATAGTGAGATATGATTTAATCCATCGATAGAACAATACCGATAAACTAGATCAATCAATTGATATATACATACCGATTGAATGCACCGATGATCGAATCGACAGTGATGTACCGATTGATTGATCTAATCCATCGGTAGAACAATAACGATGAAATAAATCAACCAATCGGTATCTCACTACAGATTAGATGACATGTGCAACGTACATGCCACGTGGTCATGTCCACAAATCTTTATTCTTTAAAAATACCACAACCATTTTCCATCCCACCTCAACCCGCTCCATCTCGCCGCTTTACAAGATTTTTTTTAAAATTAATAAATAAATATTAATAAATCAACATTGGACTTAAAACACAAAAAACAATCCATTTTTTTATTGAACTGTGATAGCATAGGAAAAAAATCTCTGATTTCTTATATTATGTTTATACAACCCATCACAATTAAAAATATAAATGTATGAACTAAATTCAGAATAAATTTAAATTTGAATCATAAAATTGTTTGTAGACACAGTAAGAGAATAAGAGATAAAAACCAAATGATTGTCCAATGTTTAGTACAAATGCTATTGAGGCTCCATTTGTGCGTACGTCGTAACTTTTATGGTTGTGGTGAGATGTGGTGCGTTTGTAAACTGTGATGAGGTGTGGTGTGATAATAACTCAATAACTCAATAAGTGTTTAGCACGTAACATTAACAACTGTGGTTGAAAAGTGTGTTTATGTAATTTGATGTTTGAGTGTATTTTTATTTTCAACTATGTAGTGCAAAATATTAGTTTGTTATTTGATCTGTGTTTGTTACGTCGCAACCAAGATGTGATCAAATAGAAGCATTTATAAATTGCTTCGTCTCTGACGGGGCTTGAGCATTGTCCCCACCAATTTGCTATTAGTTTCTAGAGGGGATTTTCATGAGCGCAGTAATAAGTATTACATATTGATTAGGTTATATATATGACAATAGTTAATTGAAGTTACTAACTCATAACTTGACTTTTCTAGGGTAAAATGATAGTGGGTTTTTATGATAAGTGTTGAGATATATAACTGGTTGTGCCCCCTGCCACATGGCAGGTAACCACCAACCTCACCCCAATAACCACCCAATAACTCCCTCCCACTGAACCCCCTTAACCTATGGTTATCATGCCACATAGGCGCCACATAGGCTCCACATAGGATATTCTTTTGCCATGTAGGACAACATGATGCTTAACTTATAACCATCCTGTCATATAAGGATGAATATATATATATATATATATATATATATATATAAAAGAGAGAGAGATTATCTGAATAGAACCGGTTCGTTGGGCTTATCCAACGAACTTGATTCTTGACCGTCCGATCCCATCGGACGGTCAGGATCAAATTCGATCCTTTATGACATCTTGTTCGCCTCTCTTTCTTCGCCTCTCTCTCTCTCTCGCCACCGCCGCGCCTCGTCCCCCCTCCACCCTCGATCCCTCCTCCTCCTCATCCGGCTCCTCATCCGGGATCTACCGGCATCGAGCCCTCCTCCTCCGGGATCTACCAGCATCGTCCTTCTCCTCCTCCTCCGGGATCTATCGGCATCGTCCTTCTCCTCCTCATCCGGGATCTACCGGCATCGAGCCCTCCTCATCCGGGATCTACCAGCATCGTCCTTCTCCTCCTTAATCTACCGGCATCGTCCTCCTCCTCCGGCATCCATCACACACGTCCTCCTCAAGGATCCCTCCTCATCCGAGATCTAGGGCATCGAGCCCTCCTCCGGATTCCCTCCTCCTCCAGAACCCTCTTGACTTCAACACCGATCATCCTCAGGTTTTGACCTTGCAATGTTGATGTTGCTGTATGTTTCTGTGTTTGTGCTACTTCAGTCAATTTGCATCTAATAAATATGTCTCTTTCCTTCAGTTGCAGTTGGAAGTCCTCCTAAAGTTTGAAGGAGCTCGCAGCTCCGTCCTCCTCGCCAGAAATCTCTTCGTTCATGGACGACATGTGAGTATTGATTCGATTGGATTTAATAGAAGATGTGTTCTTGAATCAATTTTTGGTATTTAATAGAAGATGTGAGTATTGATTGGCCAGAAATCTCTTCGTTCATGGACGACATGTTTGTTCTTGAATCGCATAAGTTGTGTTCTATTTGTTTCGCAATTTCCTGCTGAGATAACCTATATTTGAATCTGTTTGTTTCACATTTTAAATGTTTCACATTGCTTCGTCTTTTAGATGCTTCACATTTCTTTCCACTATAACGGTTGCATTTGAATTGATGTGCTCTAACACACAAGCAGTTCCCAAGTTGACAGTGAAACATTACATCACATATCAAGGGAGAGTGATGATGGCAGCCCAAGCGTTGAGAACTGTCACATGCCTCGGCATGCTACTATTTATAAAGGTGTGCCAAAGGTGGATTCTAGATTAATACCAACCATCGGCATGACTTTTAAGGCATTGGAGGAGTGTGAAAGCTTCTATGAAAAATATGCATATGCTGCTGGATTTGATTTTGCTAAAAGTACAAAAAAATATCAAAATGTGAAGGATACAGATGAAAGAGTAGTGAGCCAAAGGATCTTGGTTTGTTACAAGTATGGCAAGTGGGAAGATAGATCGACGGTCAGAAAATGTGGCACAGTAAAGACTGATTGTAAGGCTATGGTGCGATTTAAGTTGGATATGGCTACAAAACAATATATTGTGGGAAAGTTTGTGGAAGAACATAATCATGAGTTGTGCACCCCAAGTAGGAGACATTTTCTTAAAAATCATGGAAGAATAGTTGAGGCCAGGCAGAGACTCTTTAAGGATCACCAGTCGGTGAACATCCGTATTTCACAAACAATGGGAATCCTGCGGAATGAAAGTGGAGGACATGACAAGATTGGTTTCACAAAGAGGGATGCTTGGAATTTGAGGAGGGATATGAGGGAAGAGGTTAGAGGTTAGAGGCCATGATGCAAAGTTGCTGTTAGAAATTTTCGAAGGAAGGCAAAAAGAGAGTCCAGAGTTTTTTTACAAGATTCTATGTGATACGGAGGGCAAGCTGACACATTGTTTTTGGATGGATGTGCAGTCGAGATTGCAGTGTAGAAACTTTGGGGAAGTGTTAGCTAGCATTTGATACAACATATAACACTAACAAGTATTCTATGATTTTTGCATCATTTTCTGGAATAGACAACCACTTCAACACAGTGATTCTCGGAAGTGGCTTTATAAAGGATGAAACCATTGACTCTTTCATATGGTTATTTGAGACTTGGGTCGAAGCAAGTGGTAGATGTCCTAATACAATTATAACAGATCAAGATCATGCAATGAGAGCTGCCATTGATCGGGTTTTTCCCTATGCTCGTCACAGGTTTTGTATTTGGCACATAACCAAAAAATTGACTGAGAAGTTGGGAGGGATAGACAATAAAATTGAGGTCATTGACAAAATAACAAGTTGTATTTGGAATGCGGAGACTGATGAGGAGTTTTGTGCAACTTGGGCAAGTATTCTAACAGATTATCACCTCGGCGACAATGATTGGTTGGCTAGCATGTATGAAATGAGAAATAATTGGATCCCTCTTTACTTGAAGAGTTCTTTTTTTGCGGGGATGCATAGTAGCCAAAAGAGTGAAAGCCTGAACAGTTTCTTAAAGAAATACTCTACTGAAAAAAATACTTTGATGGACTTTTATGCAAGGTTCACTAATGGACTTGAAGAGCAGAGACAAGATGCATTGGAGGACGTCCATCACACTATTGATAATCAACCGAAGTTGAAAACTGCATGGCCTTTGGAGAAACAAATGTCTCAAACTTATACCAAAAAGCTCTTTTATAAGTTCCAAGAAGAAGTGGTATCAAGCTTGTTGCATAATGTCTTCGTTGGTGGTGAAGAGGAGAAGGGGAAGGTATATCTCATCCAAGAATTAGGAAGAGAAAGCAAAAAAAAGGTTGTCATTCACAAGGAAACAAATATGGGAAAATGCCCGTGTAGGCTTTTGGAGTTCCTTGGCATCCCATGCAGGCATTTGTTAGCTGTGTTGAGGTATCTCAATCATACGATGCTACCTATGGAGTATATTTTGCACCGTTGGACAAGGAGTGCCACAATCAGGGTGAAAAATGTGGATGATGGTTGTGTTGGTAGTACAAAAAGGTCCGAGTTAAGTTATGTAGCCAACCAATTTATTAATGAAGCACTTGGTGGAAATGAGACATTCTCATTCGCCATGAGCACTTTACGTGATGGTTTGGAGGAAATGCAAAAGATGAAAGCAGTAAAAGGGATGGCCAAAGTCATGGATGAAGAAACAACTGCAGAAAATGCTGGAATGTCATAAGTTTCCTCAAATATGGGAAAAAGGGTGGCTACTAGTGAGCCTTGTATCAAGGAACCAGATCTAGCAAGACCCAAGGGGAGTGGGAAGCGCTTGAAGTCAACATTGGAGAAGCAAGTTGCAAAGGTAGACTTTGTAATTCCTGCAAGCAACGTGGAGTCAACCACGATAAAAGAAACTGCCCTCTACTCAGTAAGTATACTTTAGATTGCATGTTGTTGTTATTTGATCTTTTCATTCATGTTTAAATTCCTAAGATCACATTTATCTTTCATGGTTAGGTAAGAATTCTCAACCTGTGAGCAGCACCGACTATACCGAGAATTCTCAAGGTGAAGATTAATCTTGTGATTAATCTTGTAAAGGTCAGTTTCATTGGTTTATGTAATCCTTGTTCACATAAAAGATTGTCTTATTTGCTTCAATTGACATGGTTGATTTATTTCTTTGGTTTGCTTCAATTTTTTGGAATCCTAAAAAAATGGGTTCTGGTATGATGTTGTTATGGTATTACATTCATTTTGATACCACATGAGAGGTTTGACCTCTTTGCGCTTCAGTAGTTTAGCAATAAGATCCTCTATTTCTCTTGTGTAGACCATCCCTTCTAAGATTCGGCTGACAAAAGGTGTTCTTCGTGGATGCGCTGAATGCAAAGACTGTCAGAAGGTTAATTAGTTAGCTGTGATCAATCATCATAATGCTAAGGTAATATTCTGTCTATATAATCTTGGCTGAAATCTTGTTATCCCATTAAAAAAATCTGCACAACAAAGAGGAAAAGACGGAAGAAGCTGCTGAAGATGAGGGCAGAATGCAGAAACACCTATAGGAATAGGGTGCGGCTATCCGCAACACGGTTTCGACTCAACACACCACATCATTTTTCATACCCAAAAGACCCATTGGTGATATGTCCAAAATAACATTCTGAAATACAATACACCACAAAACCTAATCTACCATAAGATTTATTTCTCAATACACCACAACACTACATCTTCTCCTACCTCTAACCATCATCTTCTCCTTCTCTTACTACCGAATTTTCACCTCCAATCCCTAACCATCTCCTCCCTCCAAGCCCTAGGTCTTCAAGTTACTCACTCCCCCTCCCTCCAAGCCCTAGGTCTTCAAGTTATTCTATCTTCTTTCTTATCCTCCAACACATTCACATTATACTCCAAACCATCTCCTCCAACCTTAGGTTTTCAACTCACACAAGCCCTCCCCATTATACATTGTCAATCCAAGGTGTGTTAGGTCGAAATGGATGGAGAAGACGAATGCTGGAGCGAAGGAGATGAGAAAAGGCGCTCAAAAAATGTACATTTCCTCTTCTCTTGTTTTTTTTTGTCCTTCCCGGATCGCGTTTTGATCGATAGTATCAGACCGACAGAAAACGTCAACGTATCGGTATGTAGAACCCGATACGTTGGCTTCATGTACCGGTAACATAGTACCGATTAGTATGCTATGTATAACGGTACGTATACACCGAAACTATAGCTTTATATACCGGTAAAATGGTACCGAATAATACGTTAGTATACCGGTACCATGGTACCGATGTGAACACAGTGTTGGCTACCTGGCTTACTAACTCTTTGCTTACATTCAGGAGAATGTTTCTACTGATGCGAGCGGTGTAGGAGCTATAATTACTCACGACTACACCTTGGAATTCACGACCAGTACGGTATGTTGTTTAATCACTATATGTTGCCGGACGACAACTAGGTCTAAACTTCATTAACATAATTCTTATTGTTTGATTATAGATATTTCAAAGTCGACAAGCACTTGTCCATTGGGTACAGACAGTTGGGAGGCAGAATGGGCTGGTGATTGTGACAAAGAATTCAGAGGTCGGGGGGTGTGGTAGAAAGCCGAGGATTACCTTGGCATGTGAGCGCAGTGGAGAGTATCGAAAAACTGTGAAGAAAGATGATAGCGGGAAGAAAAATTTGCCAATCGAAAGAAAAAATCCGTCGACTCCGGGACGAAGAAGTGTGGATGTCCTTTCAAGCTTCAGGGTGTGAAGCTTGTATCTGATGATGATTGGATGCTAAGAGTTCTTTGCGGAGTCCACAATCACTCCCATGCGGATCACCTCGAGGGTCACTCGTTTGCGGGAAGATTATATGCTGAACAAAATGATATGGTGGTTACGATGTCAGCAAACCTAGTGAAGCCACGGCAAATCCTGAACACTATAAAGCAACAAGATCCTGAAAACGTATCCACCATGAAGATCATCTGATGAGACGTGAAAAGTACACAAGTTAACCCCTTAATTTACCTTTATTAGTCTTCGAGCAAGGTATTTCTAATAATTTTCATGGTATTTCAGGTACAAGAGCCTTCAACAGAAGTTAGATCAACTTTGGAGCGTAAACGAGTCTATTCGAGCACATTTAGGTACTTGGGTCAACTTCAAAGATTAAACTGTACCTTCTCAGGAAGAACCAGATAATGTGCCATATATCATTGGAAAGCTCTGGAAGTCTAGTTTCTGAAGAATTTTACGGTTCATGATTCCGAGTTTCCTAAATGAAGTTATGGCATTTTTCGTACCAATGCGCAGTGTTGAATGGCAAAAGAGATAATATGCATAAAAGAAGATCGATCCTCTATGTATAAAGGATCGATCCTTTTTGCACATTTTCCAGAGACAGAACGCAACATTCTCTAGGATCCATCTCCATCTACTAGAGGATCGATCCTCGTCGGGGCGCAGCCAGAACTCAAGAGGAGGATCGATCCTGTACCCTATAAGGATCGATCCTTTTGTGCCAGCCGAGCAAAATCAATGGTCCAGATCTAATCCGAGTGGGGGATGCTTGGAGGCTATAAATAGACCCATTTTGGGGGATTTTAGGGATTCTTTTTGGACAAGAGGAGGCTAAGGAAAGGGGCAATCCCCTTGGGCAATGAAGGGAGCTCTCATCCAAGAGGGAGGAGATTGATGAAGAAGAGGATCCATCTCTTCTCCATGGCTTCTCCATCAAAGATGAGTAGCTAATCTATTTACCTAGTGGAATACCATGATGTTTTAGGTTTTCTTTATAGTTTTCTTTGGATTTTTAGATGTTGTAAACCCTATTGAGACAAGATTGTATGGATTTATGTTTCATTTATCATCTTTGTAGTTGGATTCTAATGTTGGATGGATGAATTCTTTGGTTTGCATAAACTAGAACCTTGTGCCCAATAGGTGTTTGTTGATATTCTCCAATGAGTAGGTTGTGCTAGAACCATGACCACTTGTGTTGAAGGGAGTCTTGGCTCTAGGTTAGGGACTTGGTTGTGCTAGAACCACTCCAATCCACATCTAACCTAGCATCTATCCTATCTTTTATAGTGTTTTGGACTCGAGATGCTAGAACCACCTCGATCCATTACCATATTCCATACAACCCAATTCCTTGCGACGAGATGATCCTAACCCGACTTCTCGTTGGCGATGATCGTAGCTAATCCCTCGATCGTCGACTTTCTAGCATACACCTAGTGCGACGGATAGTCTTTAACCAGGTATTCGTTAGCGACGACCGTTGTTAGCCACAAGGTAGTCGATATTGTAGTGTCTCGATAGAGTTGCGCATCTTGATCCATTAGAAAGCTACAATTGAGCCTAATCCGGATTGGGATTCCCTAGGACCTCTTTCTATCCATTGAATCATTTACATGCTTTCTTAGTTTCCTTATCATAAAACCCAAAAACCATTTCTTTCATTATCCTTGTAGGGATACTTAGATTGAGCTTGGTAGTTTAATTGTTTCCATACGCATTCCCTGTGGATTCGACTCGGACTCACCGCTAGCTACCCCCAAAGGTAGTTAATTAGTAGTTCGATTATAAATTTGTAATTTTGATCGGGCGCGTTAAGCCGCGACACTTTTCTCGTCTCGTCACCATCTACAATGTACGCCAAAGGAATAGGGTGATTGAAAAGGCTGGGAGATCAGAGATGCAGCAACTATTGAAGCATCTAAATGAGTTTGGATACGTTGAGTATCATACGGTTCGAGAAGACACAGACGCTGTGAGGGACGTATTCTGGGCACACCTTGTGTCTATTGATTTAGTCCGTGCATTTCCCGAGGTGTTGATTATGGATTGCACCTACAAGACCAATAGATATCGACTTCCACTGCTAGAGATTGTTGGCTTCACGTCGACGAGTATGACATTCGCCGCAGATTTTGCCTACATGGAGTGTGAGAAGGAGGACAGGTACACATGGGCTTTGAAAATATTAAGGACATTGTTGGAAGGATGCCCAATGCCACGCGTTGTGGTGACAGACCGAGAACTGGCTTTGATGAACGCTATCAGCTCGGTCTTTCCGGAGTCCAAAAGCATGCTATGTAGATGGCATATCCAAAAGAACGTAGAGCTCAGCTGCAAACACATTTTTGAAACTGCAGATAAAGCCGACTTGTTTATGACAATGTGGAAATTGGTTGTAATTGCATCTACCGAGGAGGAGTACAAGAAACACTTGGAGACACCAGAGACATCTTTTTGCGGTTATCCAGCAGCTTCTAAATATGTTCGGGAATCGTGGGTGGATGGCTTCAAAGAACTGTTCGTCAGTGCTTGGACTGACGAATATATGCATTTTGGCAATCACACTACAAACAGGGTAGAGAGTGCACATGCCAAGTTAAAGAGGCATCTTGGGGCATCCAGCTGCAGTTTTGACACATCGTGGGCTACTATTCACTCCCTGCTTGAGCTGCAACATTGTGATATCAAAGCCTCCTTTGAGAAGAGCAAATACATTGTGCATTACAGTTTCAAGCCGGCCATCTTCAAAGAGCTGCGAGGCTTCATTTCAAAGAGTGCTCTTTTAATAGTTCAAAAAGAATCTGAGAGGGCCAATGAGATCGGTGCGGATAAGTTCGCGTGGTTGTACAGTCCGACGCACACATGGCTTGCCATGTGCCCATGAGATCGCCAACTACAAGCTTGATTGCCTCCCCATACCCCTAGAATGCATACATCACCATTGGTGGAAGCTTGACTTGTCGGCTACACCAGCCAATGAAATCCCAAAACTTAAGTGCCAAAATGCTCTAGAACTCTTGGAAAACAAATTTCTAGCTCAGAATGAGGCAGGAAGAATGCATTTGCTGAGGAAAATGTATGAGCTAGCAGAACCGCAGTCTAGTTATGTTCTTGAGTCAGAGGTGAAGTTGAGGACCCACGGTCGACCAAGCGCTAAGGAGAAGAAGTTGATGCTCTCAACACAACGCGACCCATCCGCCTTTGAGTATGCACTTTCGTTCAAGGACAGTAACTCACTAGAGGAAACTCCTCTACATGTTAGTCCCATATCTTGCATGAAACCAGAGAAGCCTGATATAGTCAAAAAAAAGCATCCAAATGAGAGAGTGCTAAGGGCTCGGACAGCCGCTCCGCTGGGCTATCTTGGCGAGTTTCCAGAAGGGTTGACAAAATATATTAAGCATGTTAAGGATGTTGCATCAGATGGTAACTGCGGCTTTAGAGCCATAGCCGGGCTATTGGGCTACGGCGAGGACAACTGGGCCCAGGTGAGGAACGATCTTATCAATGAGTTGCGTGATCACTTCGAGGGCTACCTTAAGTTGTATGGGAATGAAAGCGTGTTCACGAGCTTATGTACTCATTGTCGTTTCTCGAAGACAACCCTCTACCCGATCGGTGGATGACCATGCCGGACATGGGTTATCTTATTGCATCACGATACTCGGTTGTCCTACTCCACATCTCCCGAAGACAATGCGTGACCTTACTGCCACTTTGGACAACAGCGCCCCCGAAACCGGCACGGAGGATCATCGCGATCGGGTTCGTAAACGGAAATCACTTTGTTCAACTCCACATGCAGCCTGGATGTCCAATGCCACCAGTAGTCAGCAGCTGGGCTCGATATCGAGATGCTTGTGCCATTGGATGGGATTCCTATAACGATGAGATAGAAAAATTTGGGTTAATCGTGTCATCAGATGTTGCTACAACGGACACCATAGATCTTGAATGAAAATTTGGGTATTAATGTCTTATATGATTTTCAATATGAATATCTTGTCTGGTTGTAAACATTGTGTTCCAAACATTGTATGAGTATCTTGTATGGTTGTAAATATTGTGTTGCACATGGTTGCTTCATACTCTGTTTTTTTTTATCAAGTACGTAACTATCGGTACCCAAGTACCGTTAACAACCAATACACATATCGGTACCATACTACCGGATTTATACCCTACACTATCGATAATTAGATACCGTTACAATGCCAATCAAGTAAAACAAACACTGTCTCGGTACTCACTCTTCCGAACAGTGAGGCATTTTATCGGTACTATACTACCGATAACACGCAGCTTACGCCTGCCTTTAATTCCATGTTTGATCGGTAGTCTAGTACCGATAAAAAGCTTCGCTGTTCGGAAGCGTGAGTACCGAAACGGTGTTTGTTTTACTTGATTGGCTTTGTTTCGGTATCTCACTCTTCCGAACAGTGAAGCATTTTATCGGTACTATACTACCGATCAAACATGGAATCAAAGGCAGGCGTAAGCTGCGTGTTATCGATAGTATAGTACCGATAAAATTCCTCACTGTTCGGAAGAGTGAGTACCGAGATAGTGTTTGTTTTACTTGATTGGCATTGTAACGGTATCTAATTACCGATAGTGTAGGGTATAAATCCGGTAGTATGGTACCGATATGTGTATTGGTTGTTAACTGTACTTGGGTACCGATAGTTGCGTACTTGATAAAAAACAAAGAGTATTTGGGAGGGAGGTTTAATTCTACATTGTAAACACATCCATACATTGATAACACGTCTATACATCGGAGATGGTGTTGCGATAGAATGGATCCAATTAAGTTCATACATTGGAAACACATTCATACTAGTGTTTATATATGCTATTCTCTGGTTCGTTGTTTAGATCTTCTCTCGTAGCCGCGCTCCGTGTCAGTCTCGCCACGGGCTATTCTTTGAGCCCGCGCCCACCTACTCCTATGGTCGTCAATGGTCAGGGTATCCATGTGCGCCACGGTGTCGTCGATGATTGTGACAATCCTATCATACTGAATTTCAAGAATTCGAAACAAATTAGACATAATATTATACGCTAGTATTTCATTTCCATTTAGAATTGCTAAAAAGTTACCTTCGCCGGCAGATAATCATCTGCATGTTGAGCCTGGAAACTCCTCCGCTCTGGGTTTATGACCTTCACATGAGATATGGATCGATACCAGTCATAATACCCATCCACGCAGTCATACCCACGGAGAGCATACTCGCCCGTCCGGCATAGAGCAGTGCAGTGGCTTGGCCAATCAGCCCAGAACCGCGGCTCATAGTGGAAGGACCTCTTGTACCCTCGGGCAGTCTCCTTGGCTCCCATGTGGAAGTGGGTTGGCCTTAGTGGGGCGGCGGGAATGGTCTGTACGATCCCGAATTGCCGAAGCACCCGATCAGGATGGTACGGCTCGACGTGCTCCCCGCTGCTTATGGTGCCGAGGAAAAAGCTAATATCATCACGAGGGAAGGGGCCTCCTCTATGTCTGACGTATGGGTCCCACACAACCTGCAACCATACTCATAGTATGGGAATCAATATTTGATCACTACTGAATATATTACAAAATTCAACACGGCGTCAGACAAAGATTGCAACTCACCTGATGTCAACTCAGGGAATCAATCTGTGCGCGCCATTGTAGCAGAGCCATTTTCGGATCCTGACCTGGATCTTTGTGATCCAGCCACGCAAGAGCAGTCGGTGCGCCAACCGTGTATTCTGGGTCGGGCTGTGGCTTTATAATTACCGGGAGGTGATCATATATCCATGCCTGCATTGATTTAAAAAATGTGGGTCAGTCACAATTAGTGGTATTATATGACAAAATAGATGTTTTAAAAGTACGTATTTCCACCAGAGTCAAGTATCCGCCAATTGCCCTTGTCCCCCATCGACTGGCAGAGCCAAGCATGCGATAGAGGTAGACGAGGCTGGCGGCACCCCACGCATACTCACACACGGTATCCAAGTCCGTGAGGGCAGAAAGGCAGGACACGTGAACCTTTGACCCCGACTTGTCGCAAAAAAGGGTGCAACCCAGCAGATACATAATGTATGCCTTGACAGAGCACTCCAGGCCAACCTTGCGGAGAGTGCACTCTCTTCTCAGCCAGGTCATACTGACTGACAGCCCTCTCCCATCCAACTGGCTCGCGGCCTCTGCTTCACTGACTCCCAAATGAACCTTCATAAGCGCTTTCAGCTGGGAGACTTTCAGCTTGCACTCTTCAAGCGGCCTACCGGCGACGGGGATGCCCAGTATACGGCTAACGTCACCCAAAGTTATCGTCATCTCTCCACAGGGCAGGTGGAACGTGTTCGTCTCCGGGTGCCACCTCTCGACGAACGCCGACACCAGGGCACTGCTGATACTCTTGTAAGAACACACCGTCAGATTTGCTAGACTGGTGGCCTCCACGGCATTCTTAAAGTCTTGCCGTTCGATGCCGTCCCATTTCGAAGTGGACAGCCCATGCGCATAAATTTTTAGTGGCCCACGCTCCTACGTTGAGAAGGGGAAAAGTGAGCAGACTTTGATATAAACACGGCATGATATAAAAAAATACTCAGCCTTTTTTTACCGCTCCAGCCCATATCCGATATGCCACGTGTGTTTTGAACTCCGTCAAAACCGACCGGTCAACAGGCCCACCAGGGATGGGTGCCTCGTCGTCAGACACCTCTTCCTCTTCACCAGGGCTAGCAACCATCAAGGCATCCTCTGGAATCTCCTCAGGTACCGCTCTCCTCCTCCTAGCTGAGGCCGTCGGCCGGTCAACGCGGGCCGATGAAGATGTCGAGGCCGCCGAAGATGAAGAGGCTCCGGCGGGTGCTTTTCCCCTTGGACGAACCATTTAACTGTTTTGAAAAAGAAATGCAAAGATTAGTAGAGTATTTCGGTATCCATATACCGGCATTTAAACGTTATTAACTGTACCTAAGTACCGGTAATAGAGCATACATATCGGTAGTACGTTACCGATAGTTTCCAAAGAATATCGGTACCTTGATACCGAACAAGGTCTTTTCCATACAGCAACAAACGTATTGATCGGTACCTTTGTACCGATCAATAATTCTATAATATCGGTGACTATGTACCGATATTACAGAGAATCATTCGGTTGTCTTGTACCGATTGATACGTATAAAACTGAAAGGTTGGAACCCATTGGAAAAATTTGAAAACCTTGGAAAAAAACGCATTCGGAGAACAATGCTGCAAAACCAATGCTATATATGCAAAGAAAATGCATTTCATGCAACAAGAAATGAAAAACTCACTTGTCCGCTCACCTCACTCGACGGTTCTCACTCGACGGAGGCGTGGATAGCTCGCCGGCGAGGCTCTGCCGCGGGTGTAGAGAGGCTGGCAACGTTCGGGAGAGGGCGCTGGGAAGGTGGAGGGAGATGGTCGGGAGAGTGAAGAGAGGGAGAGGCTTCGGTAGAAGAGGGAGGGAGGAAGTCTCGGTAGAAGAGGGGAAGAAGGTAGGGGCTAGAGTGGGGTGAGGGGTAGTGTAGGTATTTTGGGTTTTGTTTAGGGTTTAGGGTTTAGGGTTTAGTGTGGTGTGGGGTTTGAGGGTAGTTTAGGTAAGTACATTTATTTTGTGTGGTGTGTTGAGTGAAACCTGGGGTTTTCAAACTTGGGCTGGGGTGTGTAGAATAAATGTGGTGTGTTGAGTCGAAATAGTGGTGCGGATAGCCGCACCCATAGGAATATTGCTGAGAGTTATGAATCTGACTGTGATAGTGATGCTGAGAAGTTTGGATTTGAACCTGGTCCAGATTTCACTCTCGAATCATTTCAGAAGTATGCAGAGGATTTCACTCTCGACTTTGATATGATCTTGCTTCATTTATTGGAATGCTTAGGATTGTGTGCTTTGGCAGGTCCTCTATGGCGCTGATCTGGAGACACGAGAGTTTCAAAGTGGCTTTCCCAGGGCATCTTCATCTCCATCAATTTCTAATGTGGAGGATGAGTATTTGAAGTCGGGATGGAACTTAAACAATGTTGCTCGACTTCCAGGCTCTGTGCTTTCATTTGAAAGTGACGAAATTTCTGGCGTTCTGGTGCCGTGGCTGTACATTGGGATGTGTTTTTCGTCATTTTGCTGGGTATGATGCTTATAGCTTCCTTAAGATCACTCTGCACATCTGGAAATATCACCTAATACTTAGATTGATAACAGTAACTATACAAGAATTTGGAAGCCATAACCATAATCTCTCTTTACCATGGCTTTGATTTTTTTCTGGAAACCATTTCTTTTCTTGGTTAGTTGGGTTTTTTAAGGAATATAGATTCATGTCCCAGTGGCAATAATAGTTTGTGCTCCTTTTATCTAGCTGTGAATCTTAAGAATAACCAGTCCAGCTGCTTCTTGTGCATCATGTTGAAGACCACCATCTCTACTCGATAAATTATCTTCATTGGGGTGCTCCAAAAGTTTGGTACGGTGTCCCTGGAAGAGATGCCCTAAAGTTGGAGGCAGCTATGAAGAAGCATTTACCAAATTTATTTGAAGAACAACCAGACTTGCTTCATAAACAGATGTTTCTACTTGATGTATTCATTGACTCATTGTAGTAATTCATACAAGGTGGACCATTCTGTCAGATGTTTCTATTTGATGTGAACAAACAGATGTTTCTACTTGATGTGTTCAAAAAAATGCATTAATTACTCATTGACTCATTGTAGTAATTCATCCAAGTTCTAGTTTTTCAACCTCAGTACCAAAGAGGACAGTTACAAAGGAGGACAGTTACTTGCAATATCAATACTATTCTACATCTTTCTTCAAAAAACTATAGTGGATGTCATTTATCAGACCGGTAGTTCTTGGTTTTTGTTAAATGATGCAATTCTGTTACTAAATATCATGATAAAATTCAATTGCAGAGTCATATCTCTAAAAATCTAAGATAATGGGTCTCACAGGTATACAGGAAATCTCTAATTTGATATCCATACAATATGAACAACACTGATGCTCACCTTCATTACAAGAATACCCAGTCCAGTTGGAAGAAAGTTTCAATGAGTTCTAATATAAGAGAGTAAGTTGTACCAATTCCTATCAAAATATACAAAATCATATAACCACCACGACCTATCAAAAAGAAATGCATGTTTCACCACTTACAAAAGTGCTCTATTTACAAAAGTTCCCAAATTGAGTTCAACTTACATAAGCTACTGATTAGACATGAAAAGTGCACAAACCACCCTTTTAACTAGATCTCGTTAGTCTCCGAGCAATGCTATTTTGATTGTCTTTTCCCCATTTCAGGCTTAAGGACCCTCAACGAAGATTAGATCAAGTTTGATGCTAAAACGAACAAATAAAGAACCTGCTAGGAGCAAAAGAGTAAAGGAGCAAAGATGAATCATCTTTGACATCAAAACTGTACCTGCTCAGGAAGAACCAGATGATGTACTATATATTGTTGGAAAGCTCTTGAAGTCTAGATTCCAAAACTTTTTACGGTTCATGATTTGGAGTTTCCTAGAGGAAGATATGTTATTTTTAGTACAGAGGTGCAGAAGAAGCAATTACGGAAAACCAGATCGATCTCATCCCAAAGGAGATCGATCTCCTTGGGCGCTGTGGGAAAAATAAAAGGAAATTGACTAATCCGAATTAGGGTTTGTCTTAGGCTATAAATAGCCTTCTTTGGGGGCGTTTTGGCAGCCTTTCATGGCCGAATTTTCTTCATCTCTTAGGGTTTCTCTTAGTTCCTTTTCCACAAATTAGGTTAGATCTTTGGTGGAAGATCCATGGGTGGAGCGCGGCGACAACCTTCATCGACGGATCTCCTTCCTAAGATGAGAAACTAATCTCTAGCCTAGGGATTTCTATGATGTATTAGACAATCTTTCTAGGGACTTTCATGGATCTGAGCATGTATTCTTTTAATGGTTTTTAATGGAATAATCTTTTATTGTCATATCTATTGGTAATATTTATTATGGTGAATGGATTGTTTGTTCTTTGTGCCCTAATTTCGGTCTGTCTTGTCTCGGTTTTTCCGTGGATATACAGCCGGATTTTGTGAAAACTCAAAACATAAAAGTCATAGATCTCTTCCTTAGCTTTTCACCGAATCTTAAATCACCTTGTTTCGAGTTCGGATGTGAAAGTTATGCTGAGATTACGATCGCTGGTTTTGAGCATTGCATGTTAGAGGCTAGGATTAGGACTTGTTCAAGATGCTTTCATGTTAGAACCATGTTAGATCTTTGAATTGGATTCTAAACCCTAGATTATGATTGTAGGAGTGCTAGAACCACTAACTTAATGCTAGAACCATTAAGACCTATGATTGTAACCTACAATTCGTTCTTTATCTTTATTGATTAGGCGATCTCAAAGTGCTAGAATCACTTTGATTATTCTCATACCAATTATCCGCTGATTTGATCTTCGTTCCGATGAAGACTTCTTACGAATCTTTGTTGAGCGGTAGGGGTTCTAGCCATTCACCTATCGACTTGTTAAAACCATTAACACCTTTTAAATTGCTTTTATCCTAGAAAGACCTAGTTAGTTGTTTATTACTGATTAGAAATCTCTTGGTCGTTTATCCTATTATTATTCAGTTGAGTTTAATCTGAGTTAAGAGTAGTTTAAAAACCAAAAATCATTTCCTTTATCAATCTTTTGATTTAGAACTATACGAGGTAATTATACTTAACACTTCTTTTCCCTGTGGACCGACTCGGACTCATTGCTATCTACCCATAAAGTAGTTAGTTAGTGATTTGGATTATAAATTTCTAATTTTGGTGTACTTGTTAAGACTACGATACTTTTCAAGGTGTGTCAGAATTTTGGCGCCGTTGCCGGGGAATTAATTAGGGTTTTAAGTTGTTTACTTAGTGTAGTTGCTTCCAACTAGTTGTTTCTTTTGTTCTTATTTATTTATCAAAAAAAAACGAAAATCATAAAAAATTAAAATTTAAAAATACAAAAATAGAATTTGTGCTAACATTTCTATATCTTTGTGTTGATAGAAGACACAGCCGTGCGAGATTTGACAACATCTAAGCGACGACGGGCGTCTCATTCTTGGACCATCCACTGTAACGTATTTCTATCTTTTTGGTGTGATCATTGATTGTTTTGATTGATATACATGGCCGATAAGTATATGCCACCGGGTGATGCATTACATGCTTATTCTTTACCATCTAGTCATACACCCACTTATGTTAATGACACATATGATTGTTCAAATCCAGCATATAATTTGCATGCATATTCTTATGATCCGAATTTGAGTAGTCATACATACCCCAATTGGCAATACCAAGGTTACTATCCTCCGAATGTTCAACACCAAGGTTACTATCCTAACCCGCACTATGCACCTAGTTTTGAACCGTCTTATCCTTCTCGACCCCAATACCCACCACCCCATCATTGGTATGAGCCTTCTGTTTCTTTGAAACCGCAAGCACAAGTAGACCCATCTTTAGTAGAAATTGTACATTCCCAGTCGCAATCAATAGCTAGGATACAAGCCCAAATTGAGCAACTCACATCTTTGATGGAATCCTACGATGATGCGGTTGATGATTGTAGGAATGAGTCGGCACTCTCTAATTCTAATGATGTTACTTGTGATACCCAAGTTACCAATGTTAGTGACACATGTAATTATGTGATCCCTAATGAGACTTCACTTGTTCATGATGAGTTGAATGATGTTTCGCCGGTGTGTGATGATATTATTGATGATTTCTGGTCGGCGGCACATATTAAATGGTTGAATGGACAACTGCCTCATATTGTTCATGACAATGATGATAGTGATGAACGCATGTGTGACTTAGAGCCTCTTACGATTAATGATGATATTGATAATGCTTATCCGGTTAATGATTTTGAGGCATGTGATGGTGGTATGGTTTATGATAACTTGCGGGTTTTCGATGACCAAATTGATGATGATGTGACTAAGGAGATATTGCCTGTATTTGATGTCATTGATATGTTTCATGAGGACTTACCGGTGTGTGAGTATGCTATTGATGATAATGTTCAGTATGATAAGTCATTACCAGTGAATGATATTTTTAATGATAATGAGCCAGTACTTGAGGCATCATATGCGAGTGATATTTTATCGATTTTTGATGATTATGGTGATGAAAGTACATATAATGATAAGTTACCGGTTTTTGACGTGTTGGATGATGATGGTGTTTTGCCTTGTTCAAATGATAATGAGGAATCTAGTGATGTTAGCCAAACCTCTCATAGAAAGCCTCAATTTGAGCTTCTACCATTCATGTCATCCACACTAGTTGAACATTTGGGGAGGATAGACCTTATTTTGAGTAGAGACTATGCTCATTTTCATCGAAACTTCATCAAAGATCTTATAAAGACCTCTCATCCTTCTAGCACTTTGTTTGCTACGGACATTCCCTTTTTCTTTGACGAAGCTTGTTTGCATGGCTTTACCCTTCTTCGGACCATGTATTTCTTTACCTCAAATCATCGACCTCCAAAAGACCACTTGAGGATGGATCTTTTTATTGAAATTCATGGCTTGAAGGATGACAATTGGCCCATGATTAAAACTTTTACTGAATTGTTTGCCATGAATCCTTCTTTATTCTTTGATAAAACATGTTTGCACCTCCTCGCCATTCTTAGGAACATGTATTTCTTTACTTTCACCCATCGACCACCAAAAGCCTATATGATGATAGACAGATTTATTGAAACACATGGTTTGCAGGATGGTGATTGGTCACTAACTAAATTTTTTAATGATTTCATTACTTGGGACCAGTTTTTCATCTTTGATGAATTATGTTTGCACATCTTCTATATGTTTCAATCAATGTATTTCTTCACTTGGAACCATCGCCCACCCAAATTCGGTTTTGATCTTTATAGCATAACGTCGAGCGGAAGACGATAAACCGACGCTTCCTGGGAGGCAACCTAGTAGTTTTTCATATTTTTCCTGAGTTTTTAGAATTTACCTTAATTTTTAAGATTTTTCTATGTTTTGTTTCTATTTTTTTCGGATTTTTCCTAAATTTCCTTTCTTTTCCTCATTTTTCCTCTCTCCTCCCGCTCTATTTTTTCTCACAGCTCGTCGTCCCGGCTCATCGGCTTGTCTCCGAGCCGATGACGCTGCCCACCGTCGCCGTCTCTCCGGCCATCCCCGTCCCTCCAGACCAACACCTACATCACCGCCATCTTCTCCTATACCTCCTCCCGACCTCGTATTCCCTCAAAATCACCTCCTCCGACGCCGGTGAGCCTCCCCTGTTTCACCGGCCATCTCCGATCACCTCTTCCACTGCTTCCCAACGCCCTTAGCCACCTCCATAAGTGTCCTCCGGCTGCCACGAACACTTCCCACCCCTCAAAAACTTTGCTTGCGGCCTAGATCACTGGATCTCACCACCGACGGTCTCAACCTCTCCGACCATCTTCTATTCGCCTCCTGGAACTCCAATTCTTCAAATAAATCATATAGGTGAGTTCCTTAGGTCTCCACGATCCTTCCTCGATCCTTGCCTATCTAGATTGAAGCTCCAACCGCCGGTTTCCAACTCCGGCCATTTCCCACCGAGCCGTCCATCGCCGTTCCGCCATCTGGAGGTCACGATGCTTCGATCAGAGCTTACCGAAAAACTCCTTGGCCCTACACGATTCTATCCCAGCCCTTCCCGTCCTCCGACGACGATGTTTCACCGTTGATCACCGGCCGGCGAGCTCTCAGCCGTCCGATTGCTGATGGACGCGATCCATATACTCCAAAACCCATTTGTCTGATCAGACGGTCGCGATCATCAATCGGGACAATATTATTAATGCTGAATATTTTTGGTGTTGCGCATGGATGATTTAATGTATTTTAATATCTATATTTTAAATTATGTGGATGAATGATTGTACAGGCTGCATATTCAAGAAATATAAAGGAGACTCTGTCGAAATTTTTAATAATTTATATGCCTTTTTGCTATTAATGATAGATTTTTCATTCTATTCTATTTGACTTTTTGGAAAGGTATTTTTATGGCAGGTGTTCCTTTGTACATTGCTCATGGGCGGATATTTATACCAAATATAGATCGTATTTTCTAGAGACATGCATTTCGTCGGTGGTGATGTTTCCATTATGTGGCCGATGTGGTGCTTATAATGCGGAAGACGACTATTCTGACACGATCTTATGGTGATCTCTACCCTTTATACCTTGCTTTATTTTTATAATTTAGTGTAATTGGGGACAATTACATTTAAGTTGGGGGGTAGAATTCTAGGAATTTTTGTTTATTTTTTTTATGATAACCAACTATTATACATCCCTTAGATTATATCAGAAGAATGAAATTATGATATGATTTGACAAAGATGCGTGTTTTAGAAATTTATCTTATGAATTATTTTCAAACTTGTATGTCATATAAGATTTAGTAAATTTAGCTATGCATGACATGAGTTCTATACTTTAACACTTTTACCATGATTTAGGGATAACTTGACATATCCTAATGCACATGTTCACTTTCACATATTGAAGAGCTGAAATTAGATTCTGAGCCTAAGACTGGGATAGATTTATTGTTCTCTGTCATGTCACAGAAGATACATGAACACATGCAATTTTCTGTTCACAAAAAGCGTATGTGCTTGAAAAGTGTAGGGTTTTCAACTTAGTAACCGGGCAGGGTGCCTAGCCAGCATTCTGTTCGCGTAAAACAGTTGAATTACCTGAAAAATAGAAAAAAAAGAGAAATGAGAAAAAAAAGGATTTCATACCTAGTAACCGGGCAGTGTGCCTAACCAGCATGTTGTTCGCGTAAAACGGCTGAATTTCCTAAAGAAAAAAATGTGTGTCTGAAAAAAAAAGAACAGATATTGTTATGTGATAGTGGAAAATATGTGCATGCTTAGAATGTTGATCTTGAACAGTTGAATGTTTGGATATAATGGAGACTCTAATGCATGTGGAACTTTATTCACACACTGGAGTGTTAAGGTTTTTTTTGAATTATGATTAAATATGTTGAAGTATTGGAAGTGTGTTATGACATGCTTGTATTTACTCTACTTTTATGTGACTATGACTTAAAGAATAATTCATGGATATTGTTTCTATTTCATGCATGAGAGTTGATGAATATTATAATTGATTTCTGATGATATATTCAAAGGGATGTATAGATGTTTGTGGGTATCATCACTGGAAACCCTCAGGAGACTATAACTCCTCCACTGGGGCCACCCAGGGTTTTAAAGGCTTGTTACACATGCTAAGTGTAATCGTGAGACCTACGAAAGTGGCTAGTTAGGTTTACTGCTTTATGTCTATCTTGCTTTGCTCGAGAACTAGCAAAGATCAAGTTGGGGGGTGTGATAAGACATGAAAAGTGCACAAACCACCCTTTTAACTAGGTCTCGTTAGTCTCCGAGCAATGCTATTTTGATTGTCTTTTCCCCATTTCAGGCTTAAGGACCCTCAACGAAGATTAGATCAAGTTTGATGCTAAAACGAACAAATAAAGAACCTGCTAGAAGCAAAAGAGCAAAGGAGCAAAGATGAACCATCTTTGACATCAAAACTGTACCTGCTCAGGAAGAACCAGATGATGTACTATATATGGTTGGAAAGCTCTTGAAGTCTAGATTCCAGAACTTTTTACGGTTCGTGATTTGGAGTTTCCTAGAGGAAGATATGCTATTTTTAGTACAGAAGTGCAGAAGAAGCAGTTACGGAAAACCAGATCGATCTCATCCCAAAGGAGATCGATCTCCTTGGGCGCTGCGGGAAAAATAAAAGGAAATTGACTAATCCGAGTTAGGGTTTGTCTTAGGCTATAAATAGCCTTCTTTGGGGGCGTTTTGGCAGCCTTCCATGGCCGAATTTTCGTCATCTCTTAGGGTTTCTCTTAGTTCCTTTTCTACAAATTAGGTTAGATCTTTGATGGAAGATCCATGGGTGGAGCGCGGCGACAACCTTCATCGACGGATCTCCTTCCTAAGATGAGTAACTAATCTCTAGCCTAGGGATTTCTATGATGTATTAGAGAATCTTTCTAGGGATTTTCATGGATCTGAGCATGTATTCTTTTAATGGTTTTTAATGGAATAATCTTTTATTGTCATATCTATTGGTAATATTTATTATGGTGAATGGATTGTTTGTTCTTTGTGCCCTAATTTCGATCTGTCTTGTCTCGGTTTTTCCGTGGGTATACAGCCGGATTTTGTGAAAACTCAAAACATAAAAGTCGTAGATCTCTTCCTTAGCTTTCCACCGAATCTTAAATCACCTTGTTTCGAGTTCGGATGTGAAAGTTATGCTGAGATTACGATCGCTGGTTTTGAGCATTGCATGTTAGAGGCTAGGATTAGGACTTGTTCAAGATGCTTTCATGCTAGAACCATGTTAGATCTTTGAATTGGATTCTAAACCCTAGATTATGATTATAGGAGTGCTAGAACTACTAACTTAATGCTAGAACCATTAAGACCTATGATTGTAACCTACAATTCGTTCTTTATCTTTATTGATTAGGCGATCTCAAAGTGCTAGAACCACTTTGATTATTCTCATACCAATTATCCGCTGATTTGATCTTCGTTCCGATGAAGACTTCTTACGAATCTTTGTTGAGCGGTAGGGGTTCTAACCATTCACCTATCGACTTGTTAAAACCATTAATACCTTTTGAATTGCTTTTATCCTAGGAAGACCTAGTTAGTTCTTTATTACTGATTAGAAATCTCTTGGTCGTTTATCCTATTATTATTCAGTTGAGTTTAATCTGAGTTAAGAGGAGTTTAAAAACCAAAAAACATTTCCTTTATCAATCTTTTGATTTAGAACTATACGAGGTAATTATACTTAACACTTCTTTTCCCTGTGGACCGACTCGGACTCATTGCTATCTACCCATAAAGTAGTTAGTTAGTGATTCGGATTTTAAATTTCTAATTTTGGTGTACTTGTTAAGACTACGATACTTTTCAAGGCGTATCTGCTACAAGAAGATTTTCACAAAAATTGATGTTACAACAATAACTAGAAGCCAAGTGACGATACGTATTTCGCATAATTGGTCGCGCATCACTTGGAATTTAAGGCCTAATTTGTCTTCCGTGACTTCGCTAGTGCTTGGTTGTGCATCAGTAGGAGCGAAATGCAGTACATCCTCCCAAAAAAAGAAACCACATCCATTGCGACGATTTGAGCACGCATAAAAGATGCGACCGGGATTTTTTGAAGTGCCAGAGGTTCGCTTTACAACATTGAGCCCACAGCTACACCTGAACGTAAGCGGCCGAGGAGATGCAGATGACGACGAATGCGACATGCTTCATTTTCTTGCAAGAAAAGTAAACAATAAATAAAGCTAAGCATAATAGTTAGAAATTCTAACGCATATTACATATAAACATGCAGGTTCTCATTCACCTTCGAGCTTCCCTATGCTATCACATTTTGTAAACAATTTTACACATGGAAATCATTCAACTTCAATCGAATCCAAGTATACACATGCTAAACAATAATCATGCAGGTTCTCATTCAACTCCACTTGTTCAGTTGTTCTGTTATAACTATCATGATATTAAACCATGCTAAACCAATCGAATCCAAGAATGCACATGGAAATCATTTTTGATTAAGACGAAAGCAGATCAATTCTTCATCAAATTCTTCATTCTTCATCAAATTAATTCTTTAAGACGAAACCAAATCATAACAACCAGAGAGCATACTTGCGCGGTGCTTGGAACACATTCTTCGTCAAATTATTTCAGTAATTTCCCACATTTAGAATTGCATCACATTCTAGTTTAATTGAATGTAACCACAGGATGATCCCAATCCAGTCTCAGCGGCAAGGAAGAGAAAAAAAATCCAACAAATCCAAACAATTTTTTTCAAACCTGAGGATGATCGGTGTTGAAGTCGAGAGGGTTCTGGAGGAGGAGGGATCCCGGAGGAGGGCTCGATGCCCTAGATCTCGGATGAGGAGGGATCCTTGAGGAGGACGTGCGCGATGGATGCCGGAGGAGGAGGACGATGCCGGTAGATTAAGGAGGAGAAGGACGATGCTGGTAGATCCCGGATGAGGAGGGCTCGATGCCGGTAGATCCCGGGTGAGGAGGAGAAGGACGATGCGGGTAGATCCCGGAGGAGGAGGAGAAGGACGATGCTGGTAGATCCCGGAGGAGGAGGGCTCGATGCCGGTAGATCCCGTATGAGGATCCGGATGAGGAGGAGGAGGGCTCGAGGGTGGAGGGGGGACGAGGCACGGCGGTGGCTCGAGAGAGGGGCCGGCGCTGGATCGAGGGTGGAGGGGGGACGAGGCGCGGCGGTGGCTCGAGAGAGAGAGAGGCGAAGAAGGCTCGAGAGAGAGGCGAAGAGGCGAACAAGATGTCATAAAGGATCGAATTTGATCCTGACCGTCCGATGGGATCGAACGGTCGAGAACCGAGTTCGTTGGATAAGCCCAACGAACCGGTTCTCTTCAGATAATATATATATATATATATATATATATATGAATACATGTGTGTGTGTGTGTGTGTGTGTGTGTGTGTCTATATATATATATATATGACGCTATGGTTATAAGTGAAACTTTCGTTGTCTTACGCGGTGGGAGAATATCCTAGGTGGAGCCTATGTGGCATGATGGGGTTTAGTGGGAGAGAGTTATTGGGTGATTATTGATGTGAGGACCCGTACCTCCAACCTGATCCGACCGCGTTAGGTCGAGGATCTGGCTTGGTTGGGATGGCCCGGTTGGCCTTGGATTGCGATCAGT
Source organism: Narthecium ossifragum (assembly GCA_963920575.1). Classification (NCBI taxonomy): domain Eukaryota; kingdom Viridiplantae; phylum Streptophyta; class Magnoliopsida; order Dioscoreales; family Nartheciaceae; genus Narthecium; species Narthecium ossifragum. The sequence goes on along the minus strand of OY986963.1, from coordinate 4,789,521 downwards.
TGATCGCATCGCTGTTTTTGGACCCCAAGGGTAATTTGGTAAATTACGCCTTGGCGGTCGGTTTCACACCCGCGTAGTGCACACACGGCCTTGGATTGATGGATGTGGTTGATTAGATCCTTATAGGCGTTCCCTATCGGAAGATCGAAACTCGATCGGGAAAGATCGAGACGGACGGCGGAGATTAAATCTCAGCTTTATTATAAAATCCTTTCTTTTTCTCTCTTCCTCTCCTTTCTTTCTTCCCCGTGCGGCAGCCTTTTCCCTTCTCCTCCCTCGCTCGCCACCGTCGTCGGCAGTCGCTCCTCCCCGAGCTCCCCCTTACCTCTCTTAAGTTCCCCAGCCTCCTCTACCCTCAGATCCAACCCTCTCTCCTCCGTCCCTCTCTCTTGAGGCCACCGGAGAGCCTTCCTCCTTGCCGATCGACGAGCTCCGCCGGCCACCTCGCGCCATCTCTCTGCCGCCGCCAAACTCCAACGCCTGGAATAACGTCAAGGACGAAGACCAAGCCGGATCTCCTCTTCCCCGAGTTCTCAGGTAGGGTTTCCTACCTGAATCTTTGATTCAGTCTTAGGTTCGGATCTACTTGTGATTGTGGATTATTTCCTCCATCATATGCATCTTATTCATGCATGATTGTTGATTGGTTCTGTTCCTTGCTTTGGGTTTGATCATGAGGGTTTCAATCGGATGAAATTTTGGTGATTCCTCTTCTAACTTGCTTTCCTAGGCTTAGATCTTACATGATGATGAGTGCATGAAAGTGCACTCTGAATAACCTTATAATCATCCAAATTGCTATATTATTATCCTTAATCAACATATTTACTACTATTTTTATATCTATATGTTGATTCACATAGTTGTTTGGAAAATGCAGGAAATTGGAGATAAAAGAAGCTCAAAAGAGTATATGGATCAACTGCAAAAATTTAACTGTACCTGCTCATGAAGAACCAGATGATGTGCCATATATGGTTGGAAAGCTCTTGAAGTCTAGATTTTGGAGAATTTTACGGTTCGTGATTCCGAGTTTCCTAGAGGAAGTTACGGCAATTTTAGTACCGATGGCGCAGTCTGGATGACAAAACAGTAAATACGCTGGAAAGTCTGATCGATCCGACGCCCATAGTCCGATCGATCCGACTATGCAAAAACCTGACAGAACGCATATTTCCCTCCATCCATCCTACTGAGTTCGATCGATCTGACACCCATAGTCCGATCGATCCGAGTCGGGCGTAGCCAGAAATTGAAGATTTTGATGAGTCGGATCGATCCTACACCTAGAGTCGGATCGATCCTATTGTCCCAGTGAAGACAATCAACGGTTTAGATCTAATCCGAGGATGGAGAGACTTTGGGGCTATAAATAGGAAACTTAGGGTTAATCAAAAGGGAGTTCTTTGACGTTTTTGGAGGCTCTTTTCTGAACGTTTTCAAAAGGAAGAAGATGAAGGAATCTACATCCATGGCCAAGTAATCCGCGGGCATGGCGGATGGATGATCTAGCGAGGACTAGGGCTTCTTCTCCAACAATGGTTCATAGTTTCAATCTTTATTGTTAAACTCTTTTCTATGTATTGGATCTTCAAAGACTATTTTCATATTATAGATTTCTATATGGATGATTAATATTATGAATCCAGTCATGCTTCTTTCATGATCTTATAATCCCATAGTTATCTCTTTTGATTCTCCTACCGAGTCTCACGAGACCTTTGCTATGCATTGCCCGTAGTGACAGCTGGTATTGTGTATTCTTAAGGATCTGGTAAGACAAGGTTGGGCTCTATCCCGTGAAATCTTTGCTATGCATTGTCGATTGTGAGAGTTGGTATTGTGTATTCTTAGAGATCCGGTTAGATAGAGTTAGGGCTTTGTCCCGATGAACTTTTGCTGCGCGTTGCCTGTAGTGACAGCCGGTATCGTGTATTCTTAGGTTTGGGTTGGATGAAGTTAGAACTATAATAAGGAAGAATCAATCGTAGGAAGAGACATTTATATATTTTGTTAGGTTTATAGTTCCATATCTTCCGGTTAAGGTGATTGGGATGTGAATCCCTTAACTGAGTATCATATGAACCATTGAGAAGAGAAGAACCTAAATCCGAGTGAAGTGATTCCTGAAGCCTAGCATCATTTAAATCTTGATTTCTTTCGTTAACTTTATCTTATCATTACATCTACGATCTACTTTCTTAACTTTTATCGCTCTTGATTGTTTTCGCTATATTGTTATCTGTGTTTCTGGATCTTTCCTGCTTGTCTCTCTGTGGGTTCGACCTCTCTTATGTTGTACTGCACCACGACCGTTGTGCGTGACACATTTGAGCGATATCACCTGAACCAGGTTTAATCGATGATTGATGGGGTTTTAATGGGGTTTATCAAGCTGTTCTTCCCGGATTTAGTTTTCATCCCCTGTTCTATGAAATCAGCTGGCTTCTTCTTGGATCTGGTGCTATTCCGCGAGGAATCTCACTTAGCTTTCAACATGAAACTTGTAGTCCTTTGAGTCTACTCTCAGATCCAACTGATTTCGTGTTTTTCAGATTTTTTTACGATTTATAATGAATTGTTCCGTGATCTGCGATGAAATCAATCTTTGACAGATTTGTTGGTTTTTGGCATAAAGATTGGGTTTTTAGCATAAAGATTGGGTTTTTATTGATCTATTTATTTCGATATTATCGTAGTAGATTGCTAGGGATGTTAGGTTTCATGTACGCTAATTCTAGGGATGTTTTGAAGGATTTGTGCTGAGTTTTAAGCTTGTGTAGCCCTAGGTTTCAATTATGTAAATTGATATCTTTTATGTGATGAACACTCAGATCTTCTCGTAGGATGCTAGCATGTGATTTTTCATATGGATTTTCTGTGAATTTAACATGGATTTCTCGAGAGAATAGGCTTGGGTTTCCTATTTACAAAAATGCTAACTGAGATGAATTTCCTTGATTCCTCTTATCAATGTTATAGTAGCATTTTTCTTAGCATGTTATGTTAGCATTTTTCTTAGCATGTTATGTCTTATGTATATATATGTATGTAGGCCCTATGTGTGGCCCAACCCTACGTGCGGCTTGTGGTTGAACCAAGGAAGTCATGCCATTGGGATGTTTAGATGATTGAGCGGGCCGCTGGTGTGCCACTTGTATTAGTTTGTTTAACTTCTTTTTGTTATTATTATATGGGTGGTCGGGGGTGTGCCCCGTTGTAGGAATTTCGGGGGACGGCCGTTTAAGTCGTCGTAATGCCGAAATTCCGATTGAGTGTGTTGTTGCTTGTTAACGACATGTGGGCGTCGTTGTAATGTTAGAATGTATGTTCGCTTGTTCAGATCCTTACTATGTTTACCCCTGGCAAGCTTGGTGCTATGCCTAGCCCTGTATGATGTTTGACATACTGTTCCATGTCCTAATCTATTGGTATGCGCGTGAGCATTGCATGCATTTGCTTGCATTAGAGGCATTCAGGCTAGGTGGTAGGCGATGGATTTGATCGCCGATTTGAGGTTCTCGGGTAGCCCAGATTTAGCCCTAGGACCGGGGTTTGGTTAGTTGAAGATTAGGACGTGATTGTCATCGAATGATTATGTTTGC